>WHYT01016797.1:81193-96954 GCA_009806455.1 Tetrax tetrax
CATGCTTCTAATACATGAGTTAATTCAGGCATCAGTTCAGTAATGCGTTGTGCTGCCTACAGATAACCTAGGAGGCTTGCTGCAAACAAAAAGGAGCTAATGAAAACAATGACAGAAAAAGGGGGGGGGGTGGGGTGGGAGTCAATCTAACCTCCTTTCAATGCACACAATACATATGAATGTTAGTTTCAGTAACAGAAGTGATTCTTAAATCTCTTGCAGGTTACTAAGAATAAACACTACAAAATTTATACTGAAATGAAAGAACGTGAGTTCTCTCACTTGTATGTGCACATACACCACAATTAAAAAGATCAAAGGTACAGCTCAGGTGACAGTCTAGAACTCCTGAGCCACGGGTGGCTTCTGAACATCTCAAGTGCTGCTCATGTGCAACTGTCAATGACTCTTAAGCAATGAGTGCTCACTCCAAATTTTCCAAATAAGAATATTTATTGAACAGCTATTCATGCAAATACCTCAAGGCACTTCAAAAAATCATAAAAAAACCACCTGTATCAATGTCCAAGCTTTGAAAATACTAAGTGAAGTGAAATATTTATATACAACTGTTCTTTACTTATCAAAGAAAAAAAAAATAAAAAAAAAATAATTCCTGGAATTCCTAGGTACCTATACATATAAAGCAAATGCAAAGTGTGAAATACAAAGAGCTACAACAGAATGCATTCTTTCCTGCTCTCCTGCACTGGTCTCAACATTTGAATCCAACAAGGTAATCGCTTTCAAATCCCTGATTACAATGCTGTCAAAAATCATAGAACTATTCTAACATAGATAATCAGTTTAATCTGACTGTCTGAACATTTGTCAAGCTCTCCCTGTCCTGCATCTCAGCTACAGGCAGGAACCTTAGCATTCCACAGAATCACAGAACAGTTTGGGTTGGAAGGGACCTTTAAATGTCACCTAGTCCAACCCCCCTGCAAGGAGCAGAGACATCTCCAACCAGATCAGGTTGCACAGAGCCCTGTCCAACCTGGCCTTGAATGTTTCCAGGGATGGGGCATCCACCACCTCTCTGGGCAACCTGTTCCAGTGCTTCACCACTCTCATGGTAAAAAAATTCTTCCTTATATTAAGTCTGAATCTGCCTCCTTCTAGTTTAAAACCACTACCCCTTGTCCTATCACAACAGGTCCTGCTAAACAGTTTCTCCCTGTCTTTCCTGTAGGCTCCCTTTAGGTAGCAGAAGACTGCTATCAGGTCTCCCCAGAGCCTTCTCTTCTCCAGGCTGAACAGTCCCAGCTCTCTCAGCCTGTCCTCATAGGAAAGATGCTCCAGCCCTCTGATCATCTTCGTGGGCCGTGCTCTGGACTCACTCCAACAGGTCCATGTCCTTCTCATGCTGGAGGCTTTAGAGCAGGACACAGTACTCCAGGTGGGGTCTCACCAGAGCAGAGTAGAGCGGCAGAGTCACCTCCCTCGACCTGCTGGCCACGCTCCTCTTGATGCAGCCCAGGATGCGGTTGGCCTTCTGGGCCGCAAGAGCGCATTGCCAGCTCATGTTGAGCTTCTTGTCCACCAGTACCCCCAAGTCCTTCTCCTCAGGGCTACTTTTGATCCATTCTCCAACCAGTCTGTATTTGTGCCTGGGATTGCCACGACTCATGTGCAGGAACTTGCACTTGGCCTTGTTGAACTTCATGAGGTTTGCATAGGCCCACCTCTCCAGCCTGTCAAGGTTTATTTCTTAGATAATAGCTTGATTGGTTCCCCCAGCACCTGCAAACATTTTTTGCTAACTCTTTCCTTTGGGTACCCTAGTTATTAAGTACCATATCTCAGGAAACAGCACTAAATGAACAAGTGATGGCTCCCTGGGGCACTTATTTGCTGTTGAGAATCGCTACTAACCTAGAACACCAAAACTGGAATAACTCAGCATGTACCACCAGGGTCCTTGTCCTTGACAAGGTATGAGATTCCACTAATTGTTGTTGTTCTTTATCAGATAGCTAGCTAAGCCCTTTATATTTCTAGAACTCCTGCTGCACCTTATTATGTCTACATCTTGTCCCTGCTAAGAGTAACTTCTTGACTTGCATGAGTTCTGGAACCAGAAATTTAATTTAAAAAGAAAATGAAACAAATCGGTCTTCACAAGTCTAGAAAATCTAGTACACCTTACAGTCTACGAATAGATGATACAGCTCCTCCCTACGTATTTGCTTAGGAGTTTCCTCCTCTAAAGAGAAGGAATGTCAATGTAAAACCTGTCAGAGGCATCATGGTAAAAGGCAAGGTGGACTCAGTACAAACAGGTATAGATTTCATCTGTTCAGTCTAGTTAAAATAAAGGAACTAATCTACATGCAGTTCAGCCAGTTGGTCTCACTTACAATTCTCTAATGCAGAGATACAGATGCTGTATCAACTGCCATCTTGAACAGTTAGTGTGGATTAAGTGTCATTTTCCTTCATTACTTGGAAATAGCAACAGCTTAAAAATCCAGCTAGTAAAAAGGAGTAAGTGGAAAAAAGTAGATTATGTTAAGATGACACTATCTATGAGAACAACCTTCTTCAGTTAAAAATAACTATGTTATTCACTATGACTTTTATTAAGACTAAGTCTTTCCAAAGTTCTAAGCATTTTCAAACTTTGTTAAGTAATTGCCTTGATGTTTAATAGCACGATCAAGGAACAGAGTTATTGCTATTTAATTCTAACTTGAAAAAGTCTTCAGGTTTAACTCACAGACTTTGAGGAACCAAAGTTTCTGATTTAAATCAAATAAATCACCAGGGGTTTTTGTAACTTCCTGTGTCAGTTATAGTAAAGAAGGGACATTGATATATCCACAGCACAAGTGCATCATCTGAGGTCCATCAATGCCAACAAAGCCCTGTGATTGCAGATACCAGATCTCATGACAACCCCTCAGTGCATTTTGGACCTCATTAAAGCATGAGGTGGTGCTTACCAAAACCCCAAAAAGTTAAATTTAAGAGACACAAAGTTCTATATGATTTAAAATCTAGATCCATGGTGATACTTTTGACATGGTAGAAGGTTTGCTGGCTACCTGTAATAGCCCTACACAGCCAGCCGAAACTGAATGGGAAAATTAGATGCCTCACAGTTATAAATACAGAACATATCTCCCAGAAAACAAATTAAAATTTTAAGGTGATTATTTTAAAGTAGGCCTGAAGAGATGAACACGCCCCTACGATTTCATGATGACTTTAATGTGAGAACCCTGGGTATGGTCCAAAGTCTGATGACCACACATTTCCTCATTCCTCTCTTTCCTCTCCACATTATAGCACAACATACCGCTCCGAACTCGCACAGCATAATTCACAGCCTTTAACAAACTGCAAGCAGCACTGTGCAAACCCGAACTCGGAAGATTCGTAGTCTTGTGAACTGTAAAGAAAACAAGACCACTGTGCAAGTTTCAGCATTATTCTTCAACTATCAGAGCTGCCCAAAGGGAACGCTGTAGGACAACAGTACAGCAGGTGAGAAAATCTAGGTGTTTGGCAAATGAGACTGTTTTTCCTTTAATATTTACTATTTACTCCCATTCAAGTCATAAATAGCATTCAAGGAAGACGGGAAAAGCAGTTTTCTTCACTAATACAAGAGAGAGAGAGCACCCATCTTCCACAATAAAATTTTACTAACAGACAAGTCCATCAAACAACTTTATAGGTGAAACACTGCCCAGTTTTCTTCTATTTCTTTTGGAAGAGCAGATTCTAACTCCCTACTGGACCTGCCATTGGTGGAAGACAATTAAAAAAAAAAAATCACTGAAAACCAGTGGAACTCAAACACATACACAAAAAAATACAAGCAACAACAACAAAACAATCAACATATCCTGCAATTTTCAATGCCATTACATTTCAGCTTGTCCGGTATCATTATATTTCAGATGAGTTTTAGTCTCCTGGTAATTTGTATTTTTCTGGCATTCAACCATTTCATTATAAATTTATTTTAAGTATTTTCATTTTACCACTAAGAGTTCTGTTTATTTTGACTTTAACCTACTCGCAGTGTTCTCTCTAGCATTTTATAATTCAGGAAATTATTCTGCTCTTGTAAGCTATGAGCCTTAACCACATTGCTACTTATGATGCATTTTTACTAAAAGTCCATTTTTTGCTACATATCATAAATTATTCAAATATGGTTTTAATCGTGAGTAGTCATTTATTCAGTAACTAAATAAAAATCTTACCAACTTACACAATAAGCAAATTGTCCCATTTAGCTAAATTGAAAATAAAATGTAATTGTGAGCTTCTGTAGCCTGTTCTACAGGTCAGCCAATTCTCTGTAGATACAAACTCAGTATCAGAAAACCTCTTGAAAAACAGGACAGTTTGGCAAAGTGTGGAATTAAGTGCAACTAAGGAACACAATGATTACAAATCACTTACAAGTACCCTGGCGCATATTTTTTATCTTAAATGAGGCAGAACTTTCTCAATGTAGTGTAATTGAGAGGCATTTCAAATATACTGGAATACAGCTATCAGGACTAGTAAAGCAAAACTACTTTCTCCTGTGAAAATCCTCAGAGGCTGCTGAACGCAAGTTTAAACATCCCTCTCTGGCTTTAAGCTGGTTTATTAGGTTTAATGGCTGGAAACAACCACTGTACTTTTCAGCCTGATTTCAATAGTTGAGCTAGCAAAATTCAATGTATTTAGTCCTACAGAGTTTCATCACTAATCCATAATCTCTGTAAAGTTAAAATTCAGGGATATTTACTGTAATCCAACAAGTATCTTAAAATGTATGACCAAACAGAAATGTAACAAGTACATACGCTTTTGTCCTAATCAAAGCACTGAAAAATAAATACATAATTTTTAAAAATCTATTTGAATGTACATTTTTTAACAATATCTGCGGAGCTACAGTGCACTTTCAGAAATGCAACTGTAGGAACCTCTTGAAAAATCAGAACCTTCACAGTCTGCTCACGCTTGCTTAGGAACTGTGCCTGTTCCCCCAACATCACGGGTAAAGGGAGTGGAGGTTCAGTGAGTGGTTGTTCATAAAAGTGCACAAGAGCGTAAGAAAAATGTAAGTAAAAAGTATATCTAACCAATTGGGATAATGAAGATTGCTGACAAGGGGATGATTGTTCTGTTTGATGTGATGGGGGGAAGGAAGTGTGTGAGTAAACGGTCCTCTTTAAATGTTTACATTACAATTCATTCCTACATCTGAACATTTAGCTTTTCATGTACGAGTACTTCAAGAGACACAATGATTCTTCAGTTTTTTAACATATTGGGAAAGACCCAAAAAATAACTGCCCTTGTAACAGCTCCCTCCTTACCCCTTCCTCTCGATTGGGCACAGAAGCCTAGGAATATGTTTGGGAACCATGGGTTCAGGAAAGCATGGAAAATAGTGATGTATTTCTGAGAAATAAGTACCGAGAAACACGTTATCATCCCACACTGTGAAATACTTCCTGAGTGAGTCAAGGTCTTGACAAGAAGAGTACTCCCAGGCAAACGGGACACAGGTACTTCTTTTCTTTTAGTATTGAGGAGTTTTCCCATCCTTCTCCAGATGAAAGAACTTACAGGACTCTTGCCTGAAACTATTTTTAAGAAAAACCCCACAAATAGCAAAAACTCTATTTTGTAAATAAGAAAAATGAGCAGAGAGGTAAAAAGATGTGTGAGCCTAGTATCTGCCACGAGGTTGGGAACAAAGCTGAAATAAATTAACTCAAATCAAGATTTGTAATCTATCCACTTGGCCACTGTCCACACCATGAAGTCGTATTATGTACTACTTCTGCACTGAACCGAGGTACAAAACTCACAGAATTAAAAACAAAAAAGCCACCAAGCTTCACTTGAAAGGTGCACGGACGAGGCACGGAATGGGGAAATGGAAGTCAAGACAAAACCAGCAGGAAAGCAGAGCAGAGCCTCCTCCCAGGGAAGGGTGGAAGGGACTGCTCCCAAGGAGGGACAGCAAACAAACAGCAGCTCCCAGGACTAGACTGGGCCAAGTGACACAATCTGTCAAGAGAGCCATCACACCACATCACACACAACTGATAATTATTACACTAATTTTAAATCACTCATTTCCTTAAATACTCCCTCCCCCACCCAGTTAATAGCCTCCTGGTAATCCAGATAGATTAACAGAGGCCTCATGGGTTTTAACTAGCATCTGAGGTAAGGAGAGGAGAAAGTTGTATTTTCCTCCCATGCTTGAAAAGCCCTTCTGAAATAAAAATATGCAACTCAAGCAGAAGACTCCTTGCAAAAAGATATTATAGAAATAAGTACATTTTATGCACATTAACATTTTATAAGTGATAAACCACAGTAAACATACCTTTGGTTGTGGTTAAACAAATTATTTGGTCAGGTAATGGAGTGTGAACAGATTTTTTCCATTGCACAGCCATTACAATTTCTTTTTCAACATCTGCCTTCAGAAATTTATTGAGCTTTTTGCTTTTTATTTGAATATCCAGAAATTTATTGAGCTTTTTGCTTTTTATTTGAATATCCTTAGAAAGAGCATATAAAATCTTAAACTAATTGGCAAGAATAAATCACTCAGAACTTACCATTGTCAATTATTAAGACCAAAACTATAATTACATATGTGACTGTACCATAACATATCTTGTGAGTATCTTGCCATTAATGCACAAAATGGCATGGTCCACAGAGAAAGTAAAGACAGATTGTTGCAAATTACCCTGAGAATTCCTTATAGGAGGTTTTCCTCTTTGCTAAGAACACTAACATCTCAGAAAGCAATTTATTCCTTAAATAAATGTCAATTAAATTATTTACCACAATTAAACATACAGTTTCCTTCTTTCAAAGACCAAGTCACAGCTGTATGGTACAGCAGGAAGAAAACAATATTGTCCAACAGCAATGACAGCAGGAATCCACTAGGAAAAAAATAACCAACAACTGAAGAAACCACAATTGCCACCAGTCTACCCTAAGAAAAAAATTATTTCAGGGTCTGGCAGTAACATTACCCATAGAAGCAGGAGCAAGACACACCAAACAAGTCAGAGTTTTTATCTCCATCAAGAGGACTACCTCTATCCTATCCCACACTCCACTCAAAGGTCAATGCTTCAGGTAATGGCTGTAGCTGCCTCCACAACAATAAGAAAACAAAAAACCTACAGTTAAGCTATGAGCAAAACTCTGCTTAATCAGAGTCAGTTTGTGGTAAGCCGCACTTGAAAACCAATGCCTATACGTTCAATCTCCAAAGTATATATAAAATTAATTGCTGCAGTACTCAGAAATTCTGCCAGTACCAAAATCCATGGTGAAGTCCCCATTTGCACAAAATTATCTTCCACATTTTTGGAATAAATAGAACAAGAAGAGCCAGAACAAATCTGGTTAGAGAAAGACAGAAAGGCTCATGAGAAGCATGTATCATCTCCCACTGCAGTAAAGAAACTGAGATCTAACTGACAAGATATTACAGAGATACACGAATCACAAACAATATGGGAAAATGAACACAGCATTATTATCCTTTTCCCCTCAAAGCACAAAAATTCAAGGAATGAATGCTCTTGCAGCAGATTTCAAATGAACCAAATATTTTCACAAGGCCACCATCAAGTTATGGAACATCATTGTCACATCTCTGTGAAGGTCAAAAACAGGAGACATTTTTAAAAGGAGCTACAGGAGGACTTCAATATAACAGTACTAATGCACCCCTTGGCTTTGTAAGTCTCTAAAAACTATGGCTAAATCTATACTTCCCTTATTCCTTACCCACTTTCCCGATACAGGATTAATGGACACGTAAGAGACATCTGTGGCTTCATCCTGCTTGATAGTTGTACAGTTCCTATACTGCACCAACCAGTTTCTGCTACCAACTTCAGCTGAAATAGCAATATACTGGTGTTGAAAATTCATGAAGTAGACAAGGAAGTAGACAGACTTCTGCAAGGAAGTTTTTTAAGACAGAGCAAGACAAGCCCTTAGGGCTGATAAGATGAGCATCATGTGGCATGTCTACTAAATGGAGATTTTTTCTTTTTAAAGGAAAGATTTTCAAAACCACTGAAAAGAATCAGCTGCGGAGAGCCAAGCCAAATGCTGAATCTGAAGATGGCTAAGCACAAACATACTTTAAAAAAAACAGTAACTTTCCTTAGACTTATCTGGCTTTAAAATAACTGCATAATTTAGTGCTGCTGCATTATTTCCATCCCGTCTCTCAAAAAAAAAATCATTTTCCCAAGACATCTGTATTTAAGCAGTTGAGATATCAACTTTAATATAGAATCACTGGGAGTATCACACATGAATAAACACTGGTTTGGATTTGATTCAGCAGTAGGTTTTGATCCATATCATAATCCTACTCACTAATTAAACTACTACAGGTGTATAAATAATCGATAACACACTTAGCCTGTAATGAGTTTACTCTTCCTAACAACAAATTGAAGAGAATAAATCAAAGAAAAATTACATTTTACGGAGTAGGAAATTATTTGCAATCCAATACACAGTTAAGAGGAAGAAGAAAGTAAGAGGCACACCAAGGCTTGCAATATTGCTTTAAACTTTCTTAAACAATTTAAATAGTGTATTCAACCCACTTATAAAATATGCAGTTTTTTGACTGTAAAATTACCATCTCAATTAAAAGGAATCCCTTTTCCACTTCACCAGGATTATCTGAAAGGTCAGCCAACAATCACTGCTGGGCTCGTGCTGAAATTCATTAGTTCCAACCAGCAGCAATGTTAATGAATATGATAATTAAAACTCATTGGTGGTTTGATTACTTGTTGTGCCAGAAAGAGATACCATTATGTGACCAACATAATCCTACCTAATCCCTGAAGGCTTGCATGTAAACCACAGAAGTGTCACAGAAAGGAAAATATATATCAGCAAAATCAGTGAAGTAAAGGGTTACAACTTTCATACTTGTTTTCTAAAATGTATAGAAATTTTATTATTTTATGCTTTCAGCCTCCAAAAGAATTGGAGATGGCAAGCGAGCTGAAACAAAATAGTCTTGTTCAAGTACATCTTGTGGAGTTTGCAGCCTTTATATTTCAGCTGGATTAGACATGAGAAGAGACAAACTAAGAAAATTATTTAGAAATACCCCTAACAACACTTCACCTTTTCTGAAAAAATAGCTGGCATACTGATTATGAAATTAGATGTGTTTATTTTCACCTGCCCTACCATTTCTGTTTTACTGTTTCAATTTCCTCCTCTCCTTTTTTCTTTTTAAGGACTGAAACAAGCACCAATATTAGCACATAGCAAGTAACAACCAGTAAAAGGAGTGATCAGTGATGGATGAATTAGAATTAAAAGTTAAACTGAAGAGATCTTTAATTTGTGCCTTTGTAAAAGCAGCACAGTAGTACCTAGGGCACGGAAAGGGCCTGATGGTAAGTGTGGAGATTGGTCTCCACTACAAATACTAAACTGATTAACGGAATCATTGTGATGTAGGGCAAGTACACGCCAAATCAAGACTAAAATATCATCTTAATGATTCAACCTTGCAACTTGCTGGGCACAGGTAGGCTTTTGAGCTATGAATGAACTCCATCAGGACTTGGGATTTACATAAAATATTCAGGGTTGACCTGGTTTTATCAACATTAACCCTTTTTAAAATTTGTATGGCTAGGACTAGGAAGGGGAATTAAGTGACAGGATAATGGTGTTCTGGCTTTTATGTTTTATAGGAGTTGGGTTTTTTTCCCTTTAATAATTCTTAAAGTATATTTCATTTATTCCAAAATTAATGAAAAAAGGGAAGGTCTCTGCTTTTAGCAACAAAAATGCTAAGCGAAGTATCATAGAGCAAAAACTGGCACAATTCAGATAGATGCATTTTGTCTCACACCTTCTGAATTTAGTACTGAAGGAGAAAGATGCTTTCCAGTTTTGACTCCTCCCTTATTAGAAAAATCTGTCCATTTGGAAGCATATTTTTGTAATTTACAACTTCATACTTAACTCCAATTTTTTTTCAACTATAAAATTATTAATGCACAGGAATTGCTAATTTATGCTTTTAAAAACTACAGATAATTCATAAATTTCAATACAAGACCCTTACATAATTACACATGCCAATTTTTAGTGAAGTAGCAGCACAAGCGGCAGAATCGCCGCTACTAGAATCGTAGAATCATTTAGGTTGGAAAGGACGCTTAAGATCATTGACTCCAACTGTAAAATATAGTACATTATACCCATATATACTATACTATACTTGCTTCTCAGCAGACTAATTAACTCACGTCTACTCACCACAGTCTTAATTTTGGTATCCAAGAGAGGACTTCCAGGGTCACTTTGGTATTTTTGCAAGACACTGCATTCTGCCATACAACCACAAACACCCAAATGTCAGACTGGCTATAGTTCAGATATGTGGGTTATGCTTTTCTCATAATTTCTAGTATAACTACTAAGAGGAGAAAAGCAAAAGACACTACCAGACATTGTCATAGCTGTGGTGACAAAAAGAATACTCTGGCAATGACTTACAAAATGTTGACAAATGTTTTCAGTTGGGATTGCCCTGGAATTCATAACAAAGCTGACTGCCAGAACAGCTGTTATGAACCTGCATCTGAAATATTTTCCCTGATATAACTTAGAAATTTTTAAAACACAAACCCAATACAGTATTCTCTTAAATAATAAAAACCCAAAACAAACAAACAAACCGACAGAGCAACCACTCACAAACAAAAATAAAGCCACAAAGAAAAAACAAGAAGCAGTAGAGGATATTAATCAAGGACTTAATCAAAGGCTTAGGACAAGAAATTGTGTGTTATTCCCAGTAAAACAAAAGTGGTAACGTAAATGTAAGTGCTAAAACTACTGTAGCCTGCAACACAGAATTCACTGGAATTCTTAATCTCATCATAAGACTTTTAAGTAGGTCACGGCAAGCTTAAAATTTGACAGAAAGCAAAGACTAAGGGGTAATAGTATGCAAATCACCCTCCTTGCCAAGTCGATACTTCTTCCCTCTCGCCCCTTGATTTTGACCAAGTCTTAATTACAAAAGAAACCATTGTTTCTGCAAACAGAGGAATATTTCTGTATATGCCCTTAAAAATAAGTATTAATGACAAACTATGGGCTTTTAGAGCACTTCTAATTGATCTAGAATTCTTTCAGTATTTATTTTTTCTTCAGTAGGAATTTACAGCTGCTCTTATCTTAAATGCAATGATTAGAAGGTATTAAAGAGACTGAATACATTATACGGAAATCCTGGTTCAAAATATACATGTATTTATAAACATTTCATTTCCATTATACTCTCAGAACTCAGGCTTCACAGAGAATTTAATCTAACTTTTGCACAGAAATATCTCAGAACAAATTTCAATTAAATTATGTACTTGTGCAAGGTAAAGAGGAAAACACCACAGTTACTTCTTTGTGAGCAACATTTTTAAGTAAAGTTTATGCAACCACATTTATTTCATTTCACCACATCCTGCAAATTATATTTATTGGAAAAACAAAGAAAAAATGACTCAAAAAAGAAAACAGTCCACAAAGTGGCTGGCATCCTTACATTACAAACTGCAAACATGACTTTCAGTACTTAATATTATAACATTTAGTAAGTTAAATAATTTGGTGAAATTTGTCTCTTCCCTATACTGAATGAGTTAACTCAGATATTTAGGGTCCTGGAGCTTCTAAACAATTTTGTTCTGCCCAACGGAGCCAACACTTCACAATAAAACTTGTTGTAAGTAAAACTCTTCTAAGCTGCTTCCAAACCACATTCTTAAATCTGAAAGGTATATTCTAATAGAGAGTTATTGTATCTAGAGATTTTGTTTCCAGCTCAGTGTTTCAGATTTCACCCTGGGAATAGAGCACTGCACTCATGATATCATCAGTTACGAGCGAGATGCTACTGCACCAACACAGCACTCAACATGGAATGTTAATCCTATTCTAGATTATTATACCCAGGAAATTCTATCTAACTCCTGCCAGGCAGTTTTTATTTTTTCTTTAATTAACATGGATATTGTTTCTCTTATTTCTTTACACCTTTTTTTAAAACTACATTTTCAGACCTAAGTACTGTACACTTGAAGGGCTTTGATACAAAAAGGAAAACCAAAAACGGTTATTGTAGGGAAAATTATACTAGATATAATACTTTAATGACTTCTATCTGTGGAAATCAGAACAAGTTTGTTGTAAACAGGGAAAAAAAACCTCCAAGACAGAATCATTTTTGTCAATTATTAATGCAGATTCTTGCAAATCTTGGTCTTGGATAGAGGTGAAGATTTGGAAAAAAGCAGCAAAAGGAAGTGGAAGAACTGAGGAAGTCGCAGAAAGGCTCTGCAGGAGAGAGAAAGATGGGAGCTTATTCCCAATACAGGAAACTCCTAGGAGGAGGACCAAGGGAATGAGTCAATGATTCAAAGCTGATGCGATGTGAGGTAAGGGGAAATATAAAAACGAGCCTTTCAAAGACTCCAGTGTAAGCAAAAGAAAGCCAGCACCAAAGAAGTCAGGAAACTGAGGCAGGAAGGAAACCGAAACTTTCTGTCTGTGAGGAATAGAGCAATTAGGTGGAGAAATCTTTCCAAAACATATATTCTTAAGTATTTTTAATATCCTTTTAGTATAACGTTTACCTAGACAAGTAACTGTAAACACTCAGCACCAATAAGGTTAGAGCAGCATCTTTTCGGGACAGAGTTCTTCTGAGATGGCAATGGCCCTGCCAAATCAGAGATGGCTCCAGGACCTTGCTTTCATGGAAGGATAGCGTACAGGTAGCCCTCCTGGGCAAGCGCAGCTGAAACACCAGATGAGTCTACCGTTACCTAAGAAACTCTTAAGGCACGCTCTCATATGGAATAATGCTAACAAAAGCCTAGCAGCTCTCACACAGCTGGATTTTGATATTTATCCAGAGAGAAGGCTAACTGCTGGCATAAAAGGAAGCTACAAAGAATTTAAAATCTTCAAAGAAATGAGAGGTGCTGAATTCGGAAATGCAGAAAAAAGCACTCGGTTGTTGGCTTCTCAGACTTCTTTATTCAGAGGGTATCAGCAAATGTTAACGTTTTGGTGTGGGGGTTTTGGGGGAGATTGCGGTGGGGGGGGCGCTTGGCTTTTTTTTTTGGTGGTGTTTTTTTGTGTTTGGGTTTTTTTGTTTGCTTGTTTGTTTGTTTTTATGATCTGGTCATTTGTCCTCAGAGATTGGGACTTAGACCGGAAGAGTCATTTCATGTAAGCCACTAAACAAGCAGCAGATTGCTATGATTTCTGGATTACACGGACCATTTCAAAGGTGAATGCCCTTTCTGACTAGCCATCAGCACACTTTCCTATTTTAGAGCATTATTTATGTCTCTTATGTAGGCACAGGGTAAAAAAAGACCAGCAGCATTTCATATTTGACAGTTAAGGACTTCAGTATGAAATGACTTGATACTAATTACTGTGCATGAAAGCCTCAAGTATTGTGATTTATCACAACAAAAGCACTGCAATAAAAAAATTGGTGGTGAAAGAACATCACAAATGTTTGCAACTGCTCACAGTCGATGAACTGGCTAGTTTACAGTTCCACAAAAAAAAAAAACAAAATAGGAAATAACACTGTAACCTGTAAATACAGGATCTGTATTTACACAAACAGATGAATTAAGATTAATTAACATTCTGATGTGTCAGAGAAAGTAATGTGTCAGGACACGTGCAGAGTAGAAAAAAAAGATTTAAAAGGTAAGAACTAATGTTTCTAGAAAAAACTAATTAGCAGCCAATTTATCAAATTGCAACTACCAACCAATTTAACATCCTGAGGGGGTTTCTGACAAGCTAGAAAGGGAAAATTAAAGAAATCCTCTGAACCAGATCTAGGGCAGTATTTTAGGTCAGTATGCCGAGAGAAGCGGTACCGCAGAGGGCTGGGCAGCAGTGGCACTGCAATCTCACAGCTGCCAATGGGGGTTGCTATGGGCACAAATCCCACACAGGAAGCAAGATAGGAAACCAGCTCTTTCAACGCACTGACCTCAGCGGCAGAACAACCCATCCTGTCCCCTGGGATTCGCTCAGGCTGACCACGAGGCATTAGATTCCCCCATAGATTCATTTTCCCAACCATGGCTGTAATACAAGTGTTATTTTTGGAAGAAAACTTACATAATCACAGAGATACTGCAATAAACAGACTTTTACTCTTCAACTTGACGACAAGTTGGAGCTGAGATTCTCTTCCCCATGAGCAGGAAAGTGCTTGTCAAAGTCCATGAAGTTCTGTTTGATTAGCACATTGGTGCCAATAGTGGGCAAAGCTCCACTTTGATTACTTGAGCCCACCATGGCAAACCTCCTGCTCTCATCTCTAGCAGTCATCTGGTTCCTCTATCCTTCTCTAACACTAATGGTGGGACTTGGCCATCTCCCTTCAGAATAGGCAATTATAAAAAGTATTGCAGAAAGACAGCCAAGGTAACTGCAGCACAACCAGCTGCTACATAGTTTTAGGACACACAGAGGAAAAAAAAAAAACGCTATCAACACTACTCACCCCCCACAAGATTTGCATTAGTATCTAGTCCCAAAGGATGACAATGTGTTTCTTCAGTTACCTCCTCCACACTCTTCTCCAAGTATGGGTTAAATAAGTTTGTCACATTACACTATATTTTAAACTCAAGATGAGTGAATCAATTGACCAACCTCATTTCCTTTTACGACTGGGTGACCAGACTGGTTGATGAGGGAAAGGCTGTTGATATGGTCTACCTGGACTTCAGCAAAGCCTTTGACACGGTCTCTCACAGTATTCTCCTAGGGAAACCGACTGCCCGTGGACTGGGTAGGTATACCCTTCTTTGGATAAAGAACTGGCTAGGGAACCGTGCTCAGTGGGTAGTAGTTAATGGAGTCAAGTCCAGCTGGCTGCCTGTTACAAGTGGTGTCCCCCAGAGATCAGTACCTGGGCCCATCTTGTTCAATATCTTTATTGATGACCTAGACGAGGGGGTTGAGTGTACCCTCAGTAAGTTTGCAGATGACACCAAGTTGGGTGGTGGTGTTGATCTGCCTGAGGGTAGGGAGGCCCTTCAGAGGGATCTGGACAGGCTGGAGAGCTGGGCTGAGCTGAATGGGATGCGGTTCAACAAGGCCAAGTGTCAGGTCCTGCACTTTGGCCACAATAACCCCAAGCAGCACTATAGGCTCAGAGCTGAGTGGCTGGAGGACTGTGAAGAGGAAAGGGACCTGGGGGTGTTGGTTGATGCTCATGAGCCGACAATGTGCCCAGGTCACCAAGAGGGCCAAAGGCATCCTGGCCTGCATTAGAAATAGTGTGGCCAGCAGGAGCAGGGAGGTAATCATCCCCCTGTATTCGGCGCTGGTGAGGCCGCACCTCAAGTATTGTGTTCAGTTTTGAGCCCCTCACTACAAGAAAGACACTGAAGCCCTGGAACGTGTTCAGAGAAAGGCAACAAAGCTGGTGAGGGGTCTGGAGCACAAGTCTTATGAGGAGCAGCTGAGAGAGTTGGGATTGTTTAGTCTGGAGAAGAGGAGGCTCAGGGGAGATCTCATTGCACTCTATAGCTTCCTGAAGGCAGGTTGTGATGAGCAGGGGTTTGGCCTCTTCTCCCAGGCAACAAGCAGGACCCCAGGAAATGGCCACAAGTTGTACCAGAGGAGGTTTAGGTTGGATGTGAGGAAAA
>WHYT01016797.1:115209-130299 GCA_009806455.1 Tetrax tetrax
AAAAAAAAAAAAAAAAAACACAAATATATTTAAAAAAAAAAAGTCACTTCAAACCACAAGAACCATCCCCATATCACACAATCAGCAAGATGCACCTATGAAAAGGTAAGAACAAACAACAACAAAAAAAAACTCCACAGGATCGTAACAAGATGTTTCTCAGAGCTGGACACGAAGAAGCTGAGCATACAAAGAACGGTACATTTTGAAATCCCTACTGATGCAGTTCTACAAAGACTGAGCTGTTGCACAGCCGAGCAGCCGTGTCGGGGGAGAAAAAGGCAAGTCTTGCTTTCTCTTCTACCCAAATTACTCCTCTGTGAAAAATTAACATGTCAGGTCTGCATTTTAAGGGAACAAGACTTAGAAATAAAAGCTATCTGTTGGGTCATTAGTGAATTCCTCTACCACTGCAAAGTTACAACTTGCAGTATACAACAGTGGTTTATTCAGTCTAGTTAAGATACCAGTCAATAGCACTTTCCAGGGATGATTGATCGCATATATCCCACTGGAAATAGCTGTGCCGTTTAGTCCAAATATTCTGTATTTAATTTCTAGCCATCAGTGGCTGGGAAAAACTCTCAAGAGTAGCAGCATAGATGTTTCTTCTGGCTTCGTGCTGCCAGTCATCTTCCAGCAACCTCCACAATGCCCCAGGTGAAATTCTCTCCCCCTAGTTTTCCCCTCTCACACCACGTATCTTGAGAAAAGGCTGATAAAAGCTGCACAGCCCATGCAGCACTTTTCACTACAGCACTCTATCCAATATTGATTCAACACAGACCATCCAAAGCAAGAGACAATTCTAGAGGGCATCACTTCATGAGATTCGGGAGTCTTGGAGAGGCTGCTAACACCGGTTACAAGCAATTACGGGGAGACAAACAGGATGAGAAACTGAAATAACAAACAGCTCAGGAGCCCTCAGCAACAAGAAAGAACAGACTAGGTGACAAAATAAAATAGGGTTTACAGACAGAGTTCATAACAAATCGTGACAATGCTCGTGTAGAGTAAATATAGCTCAAATCCTACTTAAACCTTCTTTGTACCTACAACTCCAAGGCTTTCATTAGCTGTGCATCAAAACTTATGTGGCCATGCTGGGTTTTCATCACACTGTTCTCCACCAGAAAACAAAGGTTTCTGTCAACCCACGGGGCTCCAGACCTGCAGCAGACTCCACCTTCAACCCGTCTGACAGGGAAGGTAAGCCTCAATTTTAACTTGCATTTTTAGCACTGTAACATCGCTTCATTCAACTTCCAACATTTATTGCAGGTCCCTACACATCAGCATGTTGTGAGCAACAGTGTTTACTTCAGTTGGGTGCTTGGTGGCACCTCATGAGCAAATGGATTTCAGAGATGACCGCCGCAGCACAAACTCCCTGCAGTGCTTGGTGCTTAGCAGAACTGTAAAAAAATAAACCAGACAACAAAACTCCAAACTGCTGACTTGCTCAGAAAGAACCTCTGCCCTTGGGATCAAGGTGAGGCATAAGCAAGTAACAGAGATTTGTCCCCTCCCTATCTTACGTTGAAACAATAAACCTGATTTAATAAGATTAACCCTCAGAACAAACCCACGCAGTTTAAACAAGATATGCAAACTACCTGGGAATATGTAAATTGAGACGCTATGGAATTTGCATAAAATCCGAAAGAGAAAAGCTATGAAACATTTGGCACTTAGGCTTTAATCCTCGTGCCGTCTCCCCTGGCAGGCAGAGAGAAGGCTCTCTCCAAATCATCACAAAGCTCAGCATTATTAATGGCCACTCGCCTCAGAGACACTTCTGTGGAGAGGGTTTCCATAGCTAACACTAATATCTAGGCAGCAAATCATTTTTATTTCATTTTTCTAGTGCAGTAAACCCCAAAGCCTCAATTATGATTGCTTCACAATATTGCAAGTCTTACGTTCCCAGACATTATCTCATAGAAAAGAAATAAAAAAAGGAAAGACAAGAGTACTGGAGAGGAAAGAGCTTACTTACTGCAGTTACATACTTCTGTGTGGTGTTATAGCGTTTAGCTGAATGGAACCTGCATCTTTAATTGCTGATATAACACCAATACTGAAAGTCATAAAAGCCCTTCTGGTCCTGTCTGAAAAACCACCACAAGCAAAATATGTTTCTAGTATTATAGATATTTATTTTTGGACTACCTAGTCTACCTGGCCCAAACTAAAAATAAAAAGCATTCTTACCTCTAACTTTACTTCCTCATGTGGACACACCTGATGGAAAAAGTTTTCCCTGAGAATAAACAGAAAGTCTACCAAAAAAAAATTCCCTAATATCCCCTAAGTCAAAGAAAAATAAATCAGTGTTTCTCTGAACAGAGGGCCCCTTTCTACCCCTAAAACATTAAAACTTTAGTAACATAGCTTTCCTCAATGTCTAGGGGAGTGTGTGTGTCACTAAAACTCTGTTTTCAGCCATTAAACATATGCACATCAAGTAAGCTCTTTCATTCCCAGGGGTCTTTACCATGTCAGACAAGCTTAGCACGAAGGCTGATACAGAGAGAGTATTTACTTGTCCTGTGCCTAATGAAATAAAATTTTCCGTTATTTAAATCTCTAGCAAATAGAAATGGATAGACACTCACATAATACTTAAGAAAACAATAAACAGATGAATTGGTATCACATTTGAAATAAAAAAAAAGCATTTATTTGCAAGATCTAGACATAAAAATCTTTAGCTCATATTAAAAAAATAAGTAGAAGCATTCAATTGAAGCATCAGATTAGATGATTTAAAAACTGTGACCCATATTTCTGAATGCCTATGTTTCTAATTTTGAAAATAACAAAATGCAAACAGCATTCTATCTAGTAAGCAGTAGATGTCTCCTGCAGTTGAAGAACAGAAATCAAAATGAGTATGGGAAATCTAATACTGAAATATAAGGCTGCCACTTTATTTCTCTAAGTATTGAACAAATCTCGGGTACTTTTCTGTTTTGATACATGGGCCTTGGACACTGCACATATATTTGATTTTGCTGAATGTGAAATTTCTCAGGGAAGAGGCAGCAAATGCAGTCAATAACCCAGTGCAAGGAATGATCTGCACAGCTGAACCCTGTCCCACTTTCCAGCTGAATTAGGTTAGCTCAGCTGCCAGCCAAACAACCAGGCCCTTTCAGGGAGACCGCCTGGCACACAGTATGGTCCTTACCTGTCTTCAGCACATTTAATAGCCAAGTGCAAATTCCATAATTTAAAGAAATTACTTATATAAAAGAATATTTTTAACACTACAGCTGACAGTGCTACCATTTTATTAAATACTTGAAAATAATGTTTAAGCATCCTCCTAACCTATGGTTGTAACACATAATGCCAGTGAGAAAGAGTTGCACGAAACACATTTATTATTTCATACATCATTTAAAAAAATAGATTTCAGACACAAATAGAAAAATTACTTATTGTAAAATCTAGAAATCCGGTTGTATTAGCAGAAAGCTTTTAATATAGTAGAAAACTGTAGACTCTTGGAACACTGACGAAGTGTTGCACACCACAAGGTACTGGCGATACCGAACAGGTACAGCGTTGCCCCCAGGTTGTGTCAGCGTTACCGCACCGTCTTCCGTCAATCTTCAAATGTCACCACAGCTGAAATACAATTTACAATTCTGCTCACCAACTAACCAATCTACATCTGTTTAGATCAATCTCTAAAGGCAGGAAACACATATGAAGTACTTCATGTTGCACAACATTTGAGTCTTTCTAGTAAGAGAAATCATTTCACCATCTTAGGAAAAGAGAAACAGTTGCAGTATAGACAGCATCTCTCTGCTGCTTCCTACTACACAGTACAGCCCTAGGGAAGATTTTAGTCAATACAGTGGTGTTTCAGACCCTGAACAGCTGGGGCGGGGGGGGGGGGGAAACAAACCCAAAAAAAACACCTGGGTAAAGCATAAGCATTCAGTTCAAAGCCCATCCTTCAATGTAGAAATATATAAGCTTAAAAATAACTAGTGCTACACCAGCATTTGCCAGGCTTTAAGCAGTTGCGTCTCTAATAATCTAAACAATTGCAAATACCTTCTTTTCAACAGTGCATGGCACGGGAAAGAGAAGACTGGCAAACTATCTGATCCAACCAGAAAGCTAAAAATGTTTGCTACACCACTCTTCAGTGTCAGATGCACATAGCGTGAGTCGTACTATTTGCAATTATCGATTCCACAGCACCACGAGAGTTTTGACTATGAGCAGCGTACAGCATTCATAAAGTGTTTTCAAAGTGAAAGACATACATTGCCTGTTCATAGTATGTTTAATAATCTAAAGGATTTGATACAAGAGTAAAGCTAAGACAGTTGTTTATTTTCAAGTAAGAAATTAACAGAAGCCTTGCTTATACACTGTTGCCAAACGTTTACGGAGCTCGCAAACACACATTAACCATCTCCCAGTTTCATATCTGATTTCACAAACTGACCATAGTGATGTTCCCAAATCAAAGTGTCACCAAAAAGATTTTCATTAGTCAGTGAGAAATTCTGAAATCCATTACATTAGATACTACATGCAACCTAGTTGATAAGACCTTGGAAAGTAATCAGAATTTTCAAATTAAAAACAATAGTAATCTTCAGGTACGAGGAGGAAGTGAAAACATCAGCTACAACTCTTGGTGGAGGTCACTAAATCCTGTACCTAAATATCTCAGACTGTTTGCATTCTTAGTGCTGAGGGTTCATTAAAAATAAATAAATAAATAAATAAATCTAAGACTTGTAGGGGCCTGAAACTAAACCTGTCAACATGATACACAAGCAACTGAGCTACAATTCAATTAAATGAACTTTTCAGCTCGTTTCCTGTCATGTGGGATTTGAGTCACGGGAAGATAGTTATGATAGATTATGATAGTTACAATAGATTTTTTTTTCCATGTCAGGCAAGGGAGGAGTTGGCCAGAAAAGTTGGGCAGAGGAGATGGTGTATTTTCAAAAACCAGCAAACAGCATTTAATTTTTGCTCTCCCCTAGATTGTCAGGGATGATTTCACAGAAATCTGCATGAATGTTCTAAACATAATGACTGTAACTTTAATGAAGTATCAGAAAAGGGAAGAAAGGGCAGAGACACTTGCACATGTTTTGCAGTGCTATCCTCCCATTCATTTTTTCCACATCAATCAATCGCTGTCCTTTTCTGCAGAACACTAAGCAGAACACAAACATCTCATTCACTTACTACTCGATAGAAATAACATACTCCATAGTTGACTGTCATTGATCTGTTGTAGATTAAATTAACAGTCATCATATAATTAATGGAAAAACTGATACATTAACACTGAAGAAGAGAGCAATGATGGCTCCCAACTGGACCTTTGATATAATCTAGTATCTCGAGAAAGGAGAGTAACTTGCTGGAGGATAAGTGCATCTTCACTGGCATTGCAAGACAGCAGTGCAGTTTTATAAACAGGATGCTTTACAAGCAGCGGACAGCTTTGTTTACATTAATAACTTACTTCTAAAGTATTACAGTATGTGATGCTTTCAAGTCACGTTTGAAAGAAAAAGCGCCCAAGTTTGCCATTCCAAGAATTAAGCCAAGAACAAGTTGCTTTTGCGTATTTCTGCTGAGTTCTCATTTTGATTTATCTGTTTTGCATGGAGATACATAAAGCAGGGTATGAACTTCACATCTTTGATCTTCCCATCAGTGTTAATTACTCCCATGTGCTGGCAGTGAGAGTGGCTGCAGCAATTAAATTATCACAACAGCAGTGGTAGCAGCTGTGGTCATGGCAGCAATCTCCTCTTCTTATTTTCCTCCTCTCATCCCAGGAAGGAGTCAGGTAATGGGAGGGAAAAGCTCTTCACTCCCATTTCAAACAGGAGGTTGATGATCCTGTTCTTATTGGGTTTCATCCCCAGAGGATTCCACAGCAAGGACAGCTCCAGACCTTATCCTATAAAATTAAAAGCTCTGCTGGGAAGGCAAAATGGGATACAATCAGCAGAGCCAGAGAGTAAATGAGTGCAAAATTGAGGAGGTAGGGAATACAAGCAAACAAATGGAAGGGAAGAGGAAAAGGCAGTGAGTCAAAGAATTTTTTGTAAGTGTGGTTTGTTGTGTTTTTTTTTATTAAAGAAAAACAAGAACACAAAAGTATAACAAAAAGGGACAGAGTCCTCCTGACAGCACCCACCAGTTTGTGAAGAAATACTGTGAGCTAGTACTCCCAAAGCATGTCCTACCCAGAGGTCTGATCAACATTAGAGACCAGTTACAGGCTGTGGGGTTACTGTGGACCTCCTTTTCAAGTCTCCTCTTCCATCCATAGAAGTCTGCCTCAGTTGACACACACAAAAAAAAAAATCTGTAATGTTTTGGAGTGTACAATATTAGGCAAATGAAGAAGTGCCACTGAGTCCTGGGAGGGAGAGAGGGGGCTCACTTGAGGAGGAGGTTGTGTACTTCACAGGACAAGGTCACCACAGCACCTGATTTTGTAGCCTCAGGTATGAGCTTAAGTACCCCCAAGGACAACAGGGCATCCTCTCTTTTCCCACTAAGCATGATCAGACTGGTGGGGGAGCAAAGGCATCCTGATGACCTCCTGCCTGTACCCCACAAGTTCAGGAACCCTTCCATTCATAATACATCTTTTACCCACAAATTATACTATTAAATTTAATAACTGAAGCGAAAAATACCAAATTATTAAACATTTACACCTCAGGCAAAGAAAATACGTAGATCACTTTATGGAAAGTAACTCTAAAAAAAGGAAATGAGAAGGCCATTGGAGAGTATGTCTATTATGCTCAATTACAATCAATAGATGATTTCTACAAACTAAATTTCTGATGAGTATCTAAGCTAGATGACTACTGTATTGCAGATGTTACTTCAGTTTCTTTAAAGCAATAAACGACTTCAGGTTTTGGAGGCTTTGTTGAGAGTTTTTTGGAAGGTTGTTTTTTTGTTTGTTTGGGTTTTGTTGTGGTTTTTTTTTTTTTTTTAAGTTTAGATTATCTACAGAAGAGCATCAAATCTTTACTCTTGCTATATGTTACTGGAAGTGTACTCTAGAATTCAACAATATAATGTCTTCTACCACAGCAGGAAGCACCCAAAAGGAAGAAAGAAGCCTGTTCCCAAGTCTGACAAGGGAGCATGAAGAACTCAGCTGACTTCAGCTTAACTGAAGTGAATCACTTGTTGAAATGATTCACAGATGGTATAACACAGCAGCACCAGTTCTCTGCAACTGATCACACTCTGTTCTCTATTCAGTTGCTCAGTGGCTGAAGACTGAAAAATTATTGGAAGTAGATTTTCTTAGTTTTCTTCGAGGATTTCTGGGTTTGTCAGCCTGATGCTAAAGGAATCCCCTGTCTACACTGATAAATCCATATTGACTGAAAAGTCTCGTAAGGCTCAGGGCTCTCTACCAGATATAATAAAGACAGGAATGCGGAGCATTACTTCATTAATAACGCAGTAGGAAGGGCAGCAAGCACACCTTCTACTGTATTTCCATTTTCTCTAATTGGTCATGTTACAGGCATATTTTAAAAGATCTGGCAGAACATAGCAATTAGGTGATATTTGTGGATGTTTTCCACACAGAACTTGCAGGGTTATACCAGATTTCTTTTCCTCCTTCAAAACACTGAATGAGGACTAAAAATGTCAATAAAATTTTGCTTCCAGATATTTAACTGCAAGCAGAACAAGTGAAACAGTCACACTCAGTATGAGAAAGACTGTATACAAGTATACATACAAAGAACAAAGTGCTATCAAAGTAGAAGTAAACACATTAATACAGGGTTCACAGCTGACATACATTACAATATATTGAGATGTGTGTGTACCCAGTCACTAAGTGTTCAACTGCCACTATTGGAATATAACTTCTGAAGTGATTATTCCCTAAACACTCCAGTTAGAAGGTGAAATAAATTTCAAGGATTTTATTCCACACCTTTAGGCTCATGACCACTGAAAAGTGGCAAAGCAGTTCATGTTAACGGATTCTTAATTAGTCTGGGATGCGCAAAAGAAATTTAACATAAGAGTAACTTCTAATTCTAAGCTTTAAAACACCAGAGAGCTTCTCAAACACAGCAGCAGCGTCTGCTCCAGTATCACACTAAATATGAAAGCAGGAAATTGAAAATTGTAACTGCAGAGTTCTTTCTTCTGCAGAAAAGGAAAACTAATTTCAGAAAACAGAACACAGGCCCCATTTTATAAATCAAATGTGAAAATAACACCATTTATTTTGAAAGTATTTGCAGCAAATTACGTTACATGAAAACAGATTTATACATGTATTTATTGATGTTTTAAAAAATATAGAAGGATGAACCAAAAAAACCCAACCTTAAGTTTGTCCAGGAGAAGGACCCACTCATAATAAAAGGGGAGCAGTATGCCCCATTCTTGCCCCCTAAGCCAGCCAAATGCAAGCACCAAATGTCTGAATTTGACTACAGCCACATACTGCAGAGTAAACTAGAACTGACCTGCTTCTCATTGCAGCAAACCAGAGGTAGAAGTACTATCACGTACCATGTTTCAGCCTAGGAGAGATGGATAGGTATGAGAATGTTCTCCCATGTGATGACTTGCAGTCATCTGAGTATGTTCTAACATAAGAAGCATATCTATGACAGATTCTGGTACATTGAAATATCACAAAAATATAAACTTCTTCCACAAACTGTACCATGGTCTTGAGAAGGGTATACGCTCTGCTACAAATCTGAACTGCAGCCATCTTTAACACTCATGCTAAGACCTTCTGTGGTAGCAAGCATGACTCTTTATACACCATGATCCCAGCTTTAGCTTCCATCATGACCGAAACAGAGCACTATCATAGTTAACGACACTGTCTGTGTGATCGGTCACTACTAATGACTAAGGGAGGTCTCACTGGTTGGACACAGGGATCTGAGCTCATCACTTTTGCTTCATCCAGTCTTGTTCAGAGACATGAGAGAAGGAAGCAACATTTCTTCTCTAGGAATCAGACAAGAAAACAGAAGTCAACAAGATGCAGAACATTTTCTTAGTAAGCCTTACTGAGAGGAAGTGACAAGGACTGAAAAACACCGTGCTGCTCCACGAGCCCAGGAGAGAGCACAGCAGTCATCTGCAAGTAAACCTACTGCACCTGCATAGCTCCCCTTGCCACAGCAGACTAAAAGAAAAAAAAAAAAGGGGAGTAATGCTGGGATTTAAGTTAGACTGGTAATCTACAGAAGCAAACAAAAATCAAATGAAAGCCTTTAAAGAAGTTGAGGGTACCAGTTTGATTAAAAGTGGGTTTTTTCAAAAGACTAATTCAAACAATGTAATAGAATTATTTTTACTACTGTATTTTGCTTAGCAGGACATACCCTTTTCCCATATGTGCATCTTTCATCCTTTATATCTATTAAGATTTAGCATGTTGAATCAGTTAGAATGGTCTCCAAACCCAGGGCAGAAACTAAGGTACAGGCAGACGTCATTAAGTCTTAATTTTGATGACATTCAAACATGAACAAATTCAACTCTCTCCCATGAGGTGTTTAAATTACATGTGTCCATGTTTGTGCTTAAGGCAGCTCAATCAAAGTTAGGAAATTCAGTTTCAAAGGTTTTACCTAGTATTTAAAGATGCTTTGGTAGATCCTAGGACAGTTCAATTTTTATAATCCCAGCTAAATACAAGTGTACTTACTGCTGGCAACCAAGAAAACTTCGTTTAAATGAGCCTTTACTTCAGCTGCTCGTTGTACCCAATGAAGCTAGCCATCCACATGAAATCTCTCGAACAGTGTCGTAGTTCAGCTGCTCAATTGTAATTTTACGAAGTTCATTTTTCTACTAAAATTGGAAGCACCTTACTCAGTTTACAATCTGGAAGTGTTAAGCATTAGTGGAATTCATAAGGGCGGGGAGGTGGAGAAGAAAAAGTAAATTCTGCATACTTCATGAGAACTGAACTTGCAGGATTTCTGGGTGTGTAACAGCAAGAAACTCAGAAGATGAAAACAATAAAAGCCCAGGGCAGAGCAAAACTCTGAAGGAGAACACAGAGCATAGAAAGTAGTAGCAACTGGTAGGCATAAACAACTGAATTTTTAAAAAGTGCTTTGAACCAAGTGTTATCACAAAATGCAGACTCTGATGCTATTTAAGGAGAATTGATCATTTTTCCTCAGACTGATATAACTGAAGCTGAAATTACTAGAGAGGAAACAAGTCTCACTTCTCATTAACACCAGCAGGCTTTGAACAGCTGAAGAGCTACAGAAAGCAATGTTGAAAATTACTGAAGCAATTCTAAAGATCATTTCAAGCAAAGGTGTAGGCAGGTATTAAAAGGATTCTATGATAAAATTCAAATGGCTGAAATGAAAAAAGAGGGACTTAATTCCTCTGAAATCTTTCTTTTAATAACTCAGAAACCTGTTCTCTACCACTAGCTCAACATCTTATAAATAATAATAATTTTAACTTCTTTGAAGTTAAAATCAACACATGACAATCAACACTTATTATATAACAAATACTAGTCCAAATCACGCTGTTTAATCACCATTTACCTGATAAAAGGATGTGACATCCTATCAGCATTAACTGGAACACGGGACCAGCACCTCAACAACCCTTTTACCTATGAAGAGTTCAGATTTGTAAAATGAAGCTATCATATGCTTTTCAAAGAGACAGCTAAAACCAGATTTGTCATATTTAAAACTATCATGGTCAGATCTAAAAAAATAAGTGATTGCGATGGTGGCTCAGAAGTCTTCAGCACATAAAACAAAAATAAGAAAAAAACCACAGCTTTATAGCAGTAGCTTTTGAAAATATTTACTCCAAATATTTTTGTTAATGTTAAAGCCCTCCAAGACTGAATTAAAGCAATAAAACTATTTAACAAACCCATACAATCCTAAGAAAGGGTAAGATATTAAGTCAGATGTCTATATTGATTAACACTAATTATAGAAGTCATCTAGGCATGGATGCAATATAGAACAATGCATTTCTTCCTTCTGTGAACAATTTAACCTAGATCCTTCGGTTTGGTTTGTGCTGTCAGACTTGCCAACACTTCCCATAGACTAAAAAACATAACTTGAATGTGCTGAACACACAATTAAAGTGTGAGGAAATTTTAATACCTAGTTTTTTTTAATGAAGCCTTTCAATCTTCAAAAATTTCCAAGCTTCATCAAGTACAAATTCGGATATAAAAACTGCCATTAAAAAGTGAATTCATCAAATCTTAAGTTCCTCTTTACCTAGGGAAACACTGAAATAATTTAACCTAAGTTTGATGAACAGAAAGCACACGCTAAGTACATCAGCTAATGCAGATACTGCCTTTCCTCTTCACAGAAATACGACTGGCTACAGCAAGTCCCCTAACTATAACTAATACCAAATTCAACAGGATTTTTGCACCAGTAGCATATAAAAATAGTTAAAGCATACAACCTGATGTTTTTAGTGTTCCTTTCTAGATGACATACGTTTTACTATTTTGCTTCTCATTCATCTTCACAACAGTGAAGTTCACAGTAGGGACCACAAACTAGAACAACAATTCCACAAGCAAATGAGATCCAGATGACTTTCTCAAAATGTTTCACAGTGGTTTATAATATCCTGCAAGATTTGTTTTCATCTGCATCATCACACACAGCGAAAAAATCCCAGCTACAGCTGTGATCATGGAAAACAAGGCCAACTTCTAAAACACTTAACATACTTTACATAGTCTTTTTATACTTCTTTCCCCAATATATAAATAATGGCAATACAGTCATATATTTTACTGCCAACAAGACAGTAGCATAAATGTTATCATAAAAGTGTTGGAATTACCCCCAAGATACTACATCAACTGCTTATTCATTTCTAACAAGGAACTGACGATGGCAGAGGCTAGTCTTCCAGCTCTCATAATTGGGAAAGGGAAAACATCATGCAAATACAGATTGATGAGACTGTAATTTGTCTTAGAAGAAATTCAGAAGCCTGTTACTTAGAGGCTTAGAACGGTAGCTGAAGACTAGGTAGTTTTCAAAAAAGATTACTATAAAGGAAGAAGTGCCTTTACAGAGGCTTGTTGCACTCAAGAAGCTTCTTACATGTCCAAAAATATAATTTTTTAGTGTCAGAACTGTACTTTCAAAAAAGCAGAAAGTGGAAAAAATTGACCACATCTAGTAAAGTTCTGTCCTATGTACTTGAATCCATGCAACGGTTCTCTCACAAAAAAAAAAAAGGCATTTTGCAGGGAATGTAAGACAGAATCCCAGACCAGTAGTATTCCATGTCATCCACATGTGTTTCAAAAGGTTGGCATTGCTGCTTTTCTCCCCCACTGACTTGCATTTGTGGTTCGCGTTCCATGTCAAAATTCAGCAAATCCCTTAGGTATACAAGCACTATTTAAGTATTGCGCTGAATCATGTCTCTAAAAGCTGCAATTAGGGATAAAAGGACACGGGTACAATCCACAACTTGCATAACTAACCATTAAAAAAAAATATATATCCTTAGATGTTGAGATATCAGAATACAATCAAGCCTGCAAGAAAGCAGAATTTGGTCAAAACATTACTGGTTTTGATAGTCTACAAAATTAAATACTTTGTGAACAAAGCAAGTAGCAGGATGGGACCATGTAGAGGCAAGAGGCATGGAAAAGAAAAAAAGTAGGAATCAATGAGTGGCTGTAGTAGGTAGAAAATCCTGAAGAGAATTCTCTTTCAATGGCAGCAAGTGGGAAGCAGTACGGATGAAAGAAAAGAAGTAGTGATAATTTCTTACAGGTCTTCTTTTGGCTTTGGTTGAGTTGTTTTGTGTTATAATTTTAAACATAAGCCATAAAGGAAAGATTTAAAAAGCAAAGAAAAATAAAAGGCCTGATTTAAACTTGCCTTAGCTATGTATTGGGATGGCTATTTAATCACTGAGGTTTCAGCTGCGTACTTCTGTAGTATTTCTATTGTATTTCCCCCCTTAATGTTTCTGTTACTGTGATATGTTACTCTAGTATGGGCAGTTCTTTTAAAGGAAAAACATTAGTAGCAAGTCAGAAAAAATAAGGCTGAATGATTTAGGATCCATTGTACAGAACTAAATAGCAAGCTGAGACATTTATTATTTCAACTATTTCTTCTTAATTTTTTGTAAGAAAACTGATGAAAACGCTAGAGAACTTCAACAAAACAGTCAGCTTTCAAGCATAGCAAGTTTTCCCGTGACAAAGCAGTTATGGCAGGGGAGGCAGAGACAAGAATGATCACAGGTCTGGTTGAACAGCCGTATAACTTCCAGTACAAGCATGGACCTGAAGAAGTTACTGCCCACTTTGGTAACAGACCTGAGCTAGTTTTATGCAGAACCAGCTCAGGTGTATTAAGACCATAATCCTTGAACTGTGACCGCGGTGGACTACATGTTGCAGAATCTCCCAGTTCTTATGTCCTATCTGAGCGTAGCCAAGGCTTGTGAACTCCAAGGCGCACAAGTTTCAATACGGCTTTGTGCTGCGTCCCCCGGTTCTGTGGATCCTGGAAAGGTTCCTTCTCCAGGGCACCGTGCCAGATCCCTGCTGGCCCCATACACTTGCTGCACCCATGCAGAACCTGAGCACTGCAACAACAACACTTGTTTGGTTTTGGAGTCATTTCAGGTCCTGCATGGCTAATGCTAAGCTGAGGTCAGTAAATCCTGCTAAAAACAAGGCAAGTATTGCAGAGTCACTGAAGTGTTCCTGTACTGCATTCCTAGCATCACCTAGGTTCTCCCCTTCTTTGGGGCATACACGTTTTACTCACTCCATTTAAAATAAATAGTTACAGAAATATTTTCCAGTCTGGAGTCTTTACTCAATGGAGAACAACACTATTTCAATGCAAGATAGAAAGTCTGCTGAAGGTATTATCTTTCAGCTGAAATAACAGCTAATTAGCCCAAGCTATTTTACAGCCTGCCTGCAATTACTGCTGTTCAGCAACCTCCTTGTTCTTAGGAACTGCACAGCAGAAACCTTCACATGGCCAGAGGCTACAACACACCTGGGAAAAAAAAAAAAAGTGAAGGAAAAATTTTAAACAGCAGACTTTAACATATTAATGAACTGTGTTGGAGTTTTTATTATTATTGTATTATTTACAAATGCTGTCAATAACTTCATCTGCCATTGAGAAAACGTGTACCTTAATTAGGACATGTCTGAGAGTCACATTAGGAGTTTCTGCTACAAGGAGAAACTTAATACAGTTTAATCTTTCATATCTAATATAGAAAAAGTGTAAGAAGTTTCTTTTTCAAGCTTTTCCTATCAGCTGTAGACATGAATACATAAAGGAATTAGTGTCCCAAGGACCTAGACAGGATTAGGTTCCATTAGTCTGTATCTATATAAGCATACCATAACATCTGCTCCAGATTTACACATCAGCAAAGCAAGAAGATGATTATGCAAATAGGAATGTAAGTAATACATATGCATTCAGGCAACCGGAGGGAAATATTTCTCCAGTAGCTTCTGCTCTTCCATGAAAAGTGTACTTCAGGAATGTACTACCATGTTAACAACAAAGCCACAAGCTTAAGTAGTATTGATTGTAACACAGTACATACTTAACCAGCTCAACTGTTAACCACAAGGAACCAATAGTCTGGATTCCTGAAAGCATAGAGAGAATCAGCTTTGAGGGGAAAAAAAAAAAAGTGCTTTTCCCACCATAAGTTTCTGCTTCTTCTATAATTCCAAATATTTACAGAAAGAACAATAAATAGTAACCATTTTTGAGATATTTTCCAAAGTATACAAAGCACTCTAGAATATTTAAAACCACCACATCCACCAAGTCCCACATTAATATTTTAAAGAAGGAGACACTATGTGCCCTGATTGCTGGACAGCTAATTCGGATATAAATTTAAATAGTTGCAGTTACATGATCTTCTTCAGAGAACCCCACGTTTTAAAGCGCCTACCATGAATCTATATTTTACCTCCAAAAGATTTTAAAAAAAAAAAAAAAAAAAAAAAAAAAA
>WHYT01016798.1:11686-101069 GCA_009806455.1 Tetrax tetrax
GCCTTGCGGAAGTGCTGCCGCAGGCCCTCTCCTCCCTCTTTGTGCCATTTCCCATCCAGGCTCATTGCTCGGCTTTCAGGGCTTTTCGGGTCTTTTCTTTTTTTTTTTTAATTGCTGCCGCAGTGATGTCCACCCACGTCCCTGCGCACCCAGGGCTCCCCGTACGGGTCTGAGGTGGGTGCTGCTGCAGCACCAGCCCTGCTGCCGGGACTGGAGCTGTGTGGCTGTGGGGAAGGTCGTCTCACGCTGGTCCATACCACGACATCCCTGCTTTGCAGGGCTCGGGGCTGGGGGCTCCGCTCTGCGCTTCCCTGTGCTAGTGCCAGGAAGAGCTGAGCATCCAGAAAATGCAGAATAAAAGGGAGCCTGCAGCCAGCAGAATACACAATTTGTTCCATAATCAGTTTACTTTGTTTTTTAATTCATGAGAAGTAAATCCTGCAGTGAGTTAGAAAGGCCATTATTGCCTCCTCGCGCTAAGCAAACACACGCCGAATCCTCTCATTATCCTTCTTGACTTCTGCACACCAGAATAAACACAAACCAGGAGGTCTGCTGGAGAAAGACAAGGCTCCGACGCATGAGTGGCACAGACTCTTGAGGAATAGTCTCTGTATGAAGTATCATCGCACACAATTTGCAAAGACATTTTATGCTTCTCCAACACTTTTTAGCCTCACGGACTCCAAGGTCTATAAATACCTTAAAGACCCGTGATGCGCATCTGTCTCCGGAGTAGAACAGAGCACCCATGGTTATTATTTGTGTTTAACGGAGCAGTTTTAGTAGGTCAAATCTTCTTGCTCTTATTTGGAAAAAGCTGCCTAGAAGTGGCAGGCATTTCTTTTGACTGTGGGATTTAGCCCAAATGGAAGAAAATACAATGTTTTCATCCTTTTCATCTTAAAAAAAATAAAAAAAAATTCCAGTACAAATGTTAACTTGCTGCACACATTTTAAAGTTATAAACATAAACGAATCTGGCACATGAATGTAAACCCTGCCTCACAGTTGTGCTCCCAATGATATAAATTACAGTCCCCATCACTCATGGAAACACATTATTCCTCATTTATGCCACTGGAAAGCAGAGCAGACCTTGCTCCTTAAAAACTAAACATGAAAAGAAAGGCAACTGAAGCGAGACTTTTCTCTCTGGTAAATCCCTACCCAACACCCTGAGCTCTGCGCTGCATCTCAGGTCCTCGCCATCAGTTTGTGAAGCCCTGTGGTATTTACAGCCATGCAAAATATGGAAGGCTGAAGAGCCTACTTCTCTCCTATAAATGACCCTCTGCATTCCAGAGGTGGGGACAGGAGCAATTCCCTGGAACACGGCTGGGTTACAGGTGGGAACATCTCCCTCCGGTCCCTGCAGCCCTGCTGAGTGCTGGCCTGTTCACCTCCCAAACACCAACCGCTGTAGGTTATACACATCTCCTGATGAAAAAGGTCTTGCCAACAAGCCCAGACCAATCTTCTCAGACTGAGATGTGTTAATCTTGCTGCAGCTGGGCTTTTTGTTACTAGTGGTACTTTCTCAGACAAACACATCTCTCTAGAAGCTCGATGTGACCCAGCAAAGCCACTTGCTGGACTTAAATGTGGCTCTGAGTTCTCTCTGCACATCAGAGTCCCCATTCAGGCATCCAACAGCGGGGATTCTAAGGACGGATATGAGGAAGGTTTGATTTTGTTTCCTTCAAGGCACATCAAGCCGCACTCGGCATCCAAGGGCACAGCCAGCTGCAAAGGTGTTGCTCTCAAAGCAACGAGAATTCAAAGGAATCAGACGAGAGCCGAAATCTGCACTGAACTCCCAGCATCTGAAACGCTCCGTCCCCCTGAGTCAGCATCGCACACGTGGCAATGGCATTATCTGCACACAGTGGACATCAAAGAGAGACAGGATCCCACATCTGGGGAAACGAATAGGATTTATTTGGTTCTAGCTCTCCACTGGGATGGGGTGGAAGGATATATTTATGTATCCACAATCCTCTTCACCTGCATGTTTTATACATTGAGAGAGATCTTATAGCCACCCACATACACAAACCCAACAGCCTCAGACACACTCAAATTCTATCACAGGCCTGATTTGAAGCTTCGTAAAGTGAGACAATCAGCACCACACATCTGTGAGGCTTCTTCTTGGAGAATCTCAGCTTCTGTGGGTGCAAGCCAGCCCCAGACCTTTGCCTTCTTGTTGCTCTTTGAAGAGCATGTCTAACCAGGCCCCCTGGGCGGGCAAATGGTGCCTCAGGCTAACAAAAGGCTGAGAAAAGAGTTGCCTATCCAATTATTAACTCCTAGAGAACTGTCACCTGGAAACAGAAGCCTCAGAAGAGCTGGGTTTACCTCATGTCAGAAACTTCCCACCAGACGAGGAGATGAAGAGCCAGCTCTGTCCTGAAGACAGCTCTGTGTTCAAGGCAGAAGGTTCTGTATCTATCTACCAGTAACTCCAAACCAAACGTGCCTCGCACACCAACAATAGATTTTCACTTTTGCAAATATAGCAGCGTGATGCAAAGCAGAGACCTGGCAGTCGACAGGTGTCCTTTCCCAGGCATTGCAAATGCCTGTGTCACTGCTTGCCCACTCTTTACCCCGCGACCCACCCATCTTCAGCAACCTCCTCCGCATCCCCGCCTCTACCATGAGCTCTGCCCTGAGACTTTTACTGAACAATTCCTGCTGGCAGGGCGGGCAGAGACACAGAAAAAGCTTGTTCTCTCTGCAGCATTTTCAGGAAAGCAGGGCAAAAAGGCAGCGTTTAGCTTGGTCAGTACAGCCAGGAGTGTGCAAGGAGTGAGCGTGCAGCTCGCGAACAAGGGCTCTCTTTCCCCCATCACCTTGTAAAGCGGCTGAGGCTTCGAGCTCTTTTCCCTTCTCAAGACAGACGACTCCTAGGAGCATCAAAGGGAGTTCGTTACACATCGAATTCCACCGGGACACACGTTCTGATGGGCCAGGAGTAAAAGGGAATATTCAAGATATTTTCTCTTGAATTAAATATAACGGCATGAGAAAATTTCCAACCCCGTGTGAACACGCGTGCAAATCTTAGGTAAGAAGAGGCACACGGGACTGAAAGTAGGGCAGCACGCGCTGGCACTGCCACAGCTAGAACCGCAGCACCGCTCCGGCTCCAAACACAACCTCTGCGAGGAAGGGCGCGGTGTTGGTAAGCACAAACATGCCGCTAATCCGTCAGGCCGCGGCACAGCAAGAACATTGTGATCTGAACGAACAGACAAAACTCTTCATAAGGCATTTATTTGATGCCTTGTGCTAGTCAGAGTGAAATATCCACAATAAAGGCATTAGCACTGCTCTGTGCACACAAACGGCAACTCATTTGCCTTAAATAAGCAACCAAATGCTGTTTTGGTGGCTGGCTTTGCCCATGCCTGCAGAGGTCTGGAGAAGTCATGACAAAGAGTGGAGCATCTGTATCATCGTCATTAGCCCTTGTCAAAAGTAATCACCAGGAGGGTGTTAGATATCACACAGTGTCCCCTGGCAAGAAACAGCCCCTATGAGGTGAAGACAACGGAGGAAGTTCTTTGGAGACGCGACGGCGCTGTGATCCCAGCGGGAACCAGCAGAGATACCAACTCCTCCACTCGCTCCCTCCGTGTGATCTCAGGCAAGTCCTGCGCTCTCCCAGGAGGAAAATGGAGATAACGGGATTGTCCTACTTTACCAGAGACTTGTCAAACACTTTGGAGATCACGGGGTTGAAGGGCTATAAACCCAAGAACTACAACTGTAAAGCCTGGGAAGACAGCGATGCTTTATGTGTGAAGGAGAAACCCCCCCATCGCTCCAGAGAAGGAAAAGCAAAGACTTTCGCTTTCCCTTGTTATCTTGAAAGGAAGTTCCTTGGCTTTCAACCGGACTGAGAAAGCTTTTGGTTTGTCTTCAGGGTGGACTCTTCTCCCTGGGCACAGAGCAGCTCTTTGAGGCTCTTTGTCCACTTCAGGACGTCCAGAAGGTCCACAGAGCCGTTAACGGGCTATGCCTCCTTCCAACCGCTAAAAGCATTGCTGGACTCGAGCCCCACACCTTTTATTGACTGCTAAGGAAAACGGCTGCTGGTCCACAGCGCTGGAACCTGAATCAATTCTCTTTCCCAAAGTCTGGGGTTGTTCATGTCTGTAATTCCCTTCTCAATCAGTCAGGCTCCTGCCAGAAATCTCAGAGCTGCCAGCACAACCCACCGAATGAGTCCCACCAGGTCCCATCTGACCCGTTGCTTGCCGTCGGGCAAACCCCTGCGCACTCTGCGTGTAGAGCAGAGCTGCTGCCACACGCTGGCCTTCAAGGAGGCTTTGAGAGCCCTGAGGGAAAGCCCCACAGCAATTAGTTATTACTGAACCTGAGCACACCCAGATATCAGAGCCGGGATCAGCTTTGGTGTTCAGGTCACCACGCTTGTGCTAAACTGACACTGCGCTCCTCTAAAGCCGTATCTGCGCCTTCCGACGCCAGCAAAGAGAGGAGCCCCAACCCATGGAAAGCCGAAAAACCTCACGTAAGCATTGCTTATGCTAATTGTGCCACAGAAAAACAAGGACGAAAGAGCTGAAAGCCCAGCCCGGTACCTCAGAGACGTTGATCCGTCCCTCCTGAAAGGAGCAGGTGGTGGGGTCGTGGGTGCAGAGGTTCCGGTATTTGCACCAGTGGCAGCGGAAAGCGCTGTTCACGCAAGACAGGCACCTAGGGAGAAAGGGCACGTTACGGAGGAGGTTATCGCCCTGGGCGGTCCGCACGGTCACAGACAGGCCTGGCCAGAAATCCAGGCTCAGGGTTCTTCACAGGAAAATGATTCCTTTGGAGGGATGTTTTGGTACAACAAAGGTAACGAACAGGTTTGGGAAAACGCACACTCAAAAGACAGTCTTTAAACAACCTCACGCTTCAGTCAGCAATAAAACACAAGCTGGAATTTATCGCACATCATTGCATTCGCATGAAATAAAGCACAATATTGCACAGATACCAGCCTTCATTTTTAGTTTCTAGAAAGTGGAACACAAGGCAAGCCTGGCAGAAACTGGATCCGTTGTTTTACAACTCAGGAATGCTTCAAGTCAACAGTAACACTTCTGCCTGGCCTTGGCGTGCAAAGAGGCCAGCGAGTGCTTTTGATTCATGCTGGAAGAAATTAACTGTTTATGAAATGTTTCTGAAAGAAGGCAGACCCTTTGCAGACACGGGGCGGCCCAGCTGCCAGCGAGCTGGCTGGGTGCTTTTCCTCCACACTAACCTCCTGCCAGACAGAGGCACCGGCCACGACAGCTGCGAATATTTGCAGTCACCACCTCCTCCATCTCTGCGGCCAGCCCTCCGTGCCGCGCGGCAGCTTTTTGGTGACCATCTGCTGGCACAAGGATGAGCTGTGCCCGTGGGATCCGGCTCCATGTCATAACCTGTGGCTCCAGAGACCTGGGTGCTGCCAGGAGCGGGAAGTGCCTGGGGGCACGGATGCACGGGAGCGAGCCCAGGGTCAGCGCAGAGCAGTGAACATCACCAGGGAAGTGGGAGCATGGCCTTAGGTAGGAAACTCTGGAAAAGCAGGAAAGTGGGTCTCCGGGCAGAAGCTCTCCTGCCAGCTGGGCAGAGGCATCAGGGCAATGCCTCTCGCGGGCTGCTGCCACGAGCCTGCGGGTTTTAATAACTCAATTGTCTTTTCCTGCCGATGCATTCGCAGTGACCTTAATAGCTAAGGAAGCTTATTCTAATCACGCACGTGCAAATCCAGGGAAGAACATCAAGTCCTGCAAGCTTACTTAATTCCTTGTTTGCTTGCCCCATTTCTGTCTCTGTTGGGACCTGTAGCACTTCTTGCCCCTGCCCTCACCTGCCCTGGCCACCGGCTTTCCCGTGGGTGCCGGTGGAGCTCTCTGCTTCCCAGAGCCTGGTCTGAGGGACAAGGACCTCTCTGGTCACCCAGGCCAAGGGCTTGGTTCAGCACCTCGCAGTCGGAGGAGAGGCTGGTGCTGCACAGCCTGAGGGACGAGGACGTAAGGACAGCGCTGTCACGAGGGGCAGGGATGGCTGAAGTAATGGATATGGACCACCATGAGAGGCAGCATGGGGGGACTGAAGGACTCACAGGGCTCCTTTCATCCCAGTACCTCTGCTCTGTGCTACGGCTCAAAAATTAAAAAAAAAAAAAAAATAAAATAAAATAAAATTGAATGTATGCCTAGAAAAACTGCAGGCCAGCCAAGCCCATCAGCGCACACAACCCTCTTCCAAGTGCAGCAGGGATGGCCCCGCAGCTTGAGGCTTCAAATCCAGCGCAGGAAGACTGGGAGCGACCCTATGCTGGCACTTCTTGTCTCTTACCAGGCAGCCGGAGCAGCTAACCACTCTCCCGGAGTGGAGCCGAACATGGGGGACACATCTCCACAATGCTCAGCAGCACAGAGCCCCCCAGCCCTCCACAGAGCAGCCCACCATGCCCGCGCTGCTGTGACGGGGTCTCTGTGTTGCTCTGCCAGATTCCAGGCACAAGCAGGGTGCGGGGGGCTCCTACCGCCAGCGCTCTGGCTTGCCCCAGCTGAAATACAGACCCTAGGGCTGGAGACACCCAAGTTCAGACCTCACCACCATCTCCTCCAACAGCCATGCCCTCCTCTGTCACCCCGTGGAGCATCACCTGCAGTGGCCAGCGCCCTGCTCCGCCTGCAGCCCACCACTCTGCTGCCTGCAGCCCACCGCCCCAGCCCCTCTGCTCTGCCTGTGGAGACACATCCCAGTTCACAGTTGCAGGATTGCGCAGCTTGGGGGCACCAGCAGGTTAAGGTTTTTTTCAGGCTCACTCCACCTGCCTCTCGCAAGGCAGAGAAAGCCTCACACACCCAGAGAAGTTCAGAGAAGACAGGGAGTGGTGGGCTCCCCTGCCATTGCACATGTCTGACGGCTGAACCCAGTAGCGTGAAACCCCCCCCTAGCTGGTCCCAGAGCCCAGCACCCATTTCCCATCCCAGAACTGGGAAGGAGCACTCACAGCTGGTGGGCACTGCAGTTGTAGAACTTGAACTCCGTGCTGACAAACGTCCTCCCCGTCTCTCGCGACTTCAGCTGCAGCACCACGCCGAACCAGTCTGGGGATGCAAACCAGAGCCCGTCAGTCCCGCCAGCAGCAACAAGGGAAGCAACAGCAGACGCGGAGGCACCCGCTCCCCGCCTGCCAGCGTGCTGAACCATCTGCTTCTGGGGTAGAGGGTGGAAGTCAAATGGCTTTCATCTCCCTGCTTCCCCAGGCGTCAGCCTCCCACCCACGATGAGTCTGCAGCGGTTCCTCAAGCTGGGGGGCTGAGCATCCCCCTGCCCGGACCGCGAATCGAGCACCCCAGGGTGCTGGGCTGGCAGCCTCCAGCAATGCCTCCAAACCAGGCTCGGTGGCAAAATGCACTGGAGACACAGGGTCTGAACACTGCCTTGGGTCACAGCTGAAATGAGTGTGGGACCTCATCCTCTTCCCCAAAGGATGCTGTCTCCAGAATTAAACCACTCATTCAGCAGCCCAAGACTAGGCTAGGAGACAACGCTGGAAGCATTAGGGCATTAGCAGAGCTTGTCAGGAGCCTCAGCTCTGGGTTAATTAAGAGCAGATTGCTCTTCCGGAGCTGCTGTGGGTAAGCCTACGCCAGCCCTGCTATCGTGGCGGCTCTCGGCCCCCAGTGCTCGCCAAGTCCCAGGCTCCATATAATGCCTTGGAAATACAAAGATATCAGCAGGGGAGCACAGTTGACACCTGGAAGGATGCCAAGCAGAAAATGAGTTTTAAAGCAAGTAGCGTTTTGGTTATGGGAAGAGAAAATATGACAGCAGTGACATTAATGAAGAAACAACCCAAAGATCAGGACTGAAAAATAGAAACTGCATCCACCTACTCGTGGGTGCTGAGCCAGGCTGAGGGGAGGGCTCTGGCGTTCCAGATCCACCCGGCGTGGCACGGCTGTCAGTCCCTGCCCCGCTCATGAGCCACCCCCGGGGGCACAGACAGCTCCTGCAGCCCCAAATCCTGCCCTGGGGAGAGGTCTGGCAGCGCAGGGAGGGTGTGGGGATGGGGCAAGCACGCGGTGCTGCCTGCTCCCAGCCCACCTTTCCCTGTGTGGGATTTCTTAAGGACAAAGCATATTTAGCTCCCTGGGTTCAGTGGTCTTTGACAGGAGCAGGAGTTTCTCCAGCAGTAGCCCCGAAGGGTCCGCTTCACCCAGCAGATACTTCCAAACCCGTGCCGCACTTTCTGATGGCACAGATGTCGTACTGCTGTCCAGAAGTCAGTCACTTGCCTTGATCCACAGGTATGGCAGGAACGTCCTTCGCCGCTGGCGAGACACACACAACCCGGCTGCCCGAAACCTGCCCTTCCACCTCTGTCAGGTTTCCGAAGAGGCAGGTGATGCCGGCCGTCAGGTCTGGAGCATCGCTCACCAGCAAGCTGAGCTGCAGCCGGGGAGAGGAGGGGCGGGGGGGGAACAAAAGACAGCCAGCGACCTGTTAGCAGGCAGAGCTGCCCCAGGTTCCTCCATATTTTCATCACCTGCTGTTTTCCCATTCTGTGCTGACGCCCTGAAATTACCTGTCTGCCCACAGGAGGTGGCCAGCTGCCCTTTCGTGGGAAGCGCAGGAGGAAAAGGAAAGCCAAGGATGCGTGGTCTCGGCTGACACAAAAACGCCTTGCTGAGCCTTTGGGTGCTGCAGTTCCGGGGAGGTGGCAATGGCAGCTGTTTGTCCCCCTGTTTGCTCTCCCACCCTCCATGCCAGGAACCCGTGACAGCAGCACGTTGCCTCTTACGCACGAGAGCGGCGATGGTCCCATCAACGCTCTGCACGCACAGCGGCTCCAACAACCGCCCCGCGCCGCGCCCGCCCCGCTGCACGCGCGGGAGGGACAGCCCTGCCTGGGCACGTGTGGCCCTCGGAAATGAGTCCCCTCCGAGCACTGCACGAATTGGGACCGTCCCCACAGCAAACCAGTGGGGATGTGTGCCCTCCCAACAGCCCCACGTCGTTTCCACGGCGGGCAGGGAGCGGGAAGGGGCTGCGGCAAGGCCAGCTGCCGCGAGGTGCTGGGGGGCTTGGAGAGCAACAGCTGGGACGCTTCAGAGAGCCAGGCACAGCTCACAGATGAGGGCTTTTGGGAAACAAAGCCTCTCCTTTCAACAGCGAATGAAACCCGACCAAGAGAAATGTGAGCTGAGGCCCAAGGGGAAGGGGAATTTGTTTCTGCCATCCCCACCCCCTTCTGATCTCTTCCCTCCCCAGTTCCTCCGTGAGTCTGACTTCATGGGAAAACACTTGTGCTGCTGGGCAGGGAGAAAGGCTGGAGAATGGACTGCTCACTGCGAACCCGAAACGTGCTGGAAATGCCAACCCCTTCCCGCTCGCCGGCGCACCTACCGGGAGGCTGTGCTCGGAGACGGAGATGCTGCTGGGCTGCACGGTGACGCTCATGCACTGGCTGATGCTGCCCGCGAACCGGTACGGCTCCTCCGCTCGCTCGCAGCTGTCCCTCGGCGAGCACCTGCGCGCGGGAGCAACACGTCAGAGCACGGAAAACAGCCCGGAACGGCGTCAAACAGCACAAGGTGCTACAGCCGACTGGACTACGAGTATCTCGGGAGCAATTCCCAGTCCCGCCTGCACTGGGACACAACCCAGAGCTGCCCAGTTCCGTGTGCCGGCGGTGGCAGCGGGAGCTGGGGTGAGCCAGGCGCTCTGCTGATGCTTGGCGGGGGCCTCGCAAGCCGTAAATTCATAATCAGCACAGAAACTAAACCGTAACGCAGTAACAGGATGATGCCTCCATTCTAATTAAAGCAAAACCACATAGTTCATTAACCATCTCCTCCTGGAGCTGAGGAGTGCGGCAGGGCCAGGACTGGGATTTTCCTCCCAGGTGGGCGCCAGCTGCACTCTGGCCGGTTTTTTGGCCTTGGCCTCCCAGCTCTCTCCCGTTCTCACCATCAGGAATGCGAGCCCCTGAGTGAGCCAGAGTGACTAGGAGGGCTCCTAGCACCCATCGCTGATCTCGGACCCTATTTCCAAGGGTGGCACAAAGGTCAGGGGATTGAGGTGCTGTCACCAGCCCCGCATGCCACCAGCGAGTTCCCTTCTGACAGTGCTTGACTGTGTTTGTTACTGGGATTAACAGGGTGCTGCTGTCAAACTGCTTGTTTTCCCGGTTCCCTGTGGAATCTCGGGCGGTCTCAGACACAGGCATGCATCAACAGAACACCTCCTGCCCACACAGAGGCCGAATTTCGCCCGCACATCCAGCTCCGACCAGCTGACGTGCGCCTGGCAAAACCAGGGCTTCCCACGCCGGAACGGTGGAGCTGCATCCTCCCTGCAAGGCTGTTTGCTTTGGATTAAGAAAAGCGGAGTTCACACCTTCCCTTTCCAAACCACCCGTGTGATCCCCAGCAAACACTCTCGCTGCTCTCCTCGCCCTCTTGGTTTTTTTTCCTTTTTTTTTTTTTTTTGAGTATAATGGAGCTAAATATGAATGCTGCCAAAAGAAGAATTATTGAGGTTTAAGTGAGTCTGTAAGATAGCTTTAAAGTGAGCTCTTGACTGGAGCCTTTATCTCATTGACTCGCTGGAATGGCTCTTTTTTATCATACTATTTATGGCAACAGCCCTAACAGAGATAAATAGGGCTGTAGACAATAACACCCTTGCAGAGAGCAGCATATGGAAGCCTTGCAGGTTTCAAATCCCACTGGGCTGGAGAGACTCTTTAACAATCTCCTTGAGGCCTCAGCGTGCTCCCCAAGAGCTGTCTGTAGGAGAGGTGGCGCGAAGCACCCCTCTCTCACACGGAGAGGATGCACTTGCACGGCGAGCAAACCCGGCCGGGGGGACACAGCGCAGGCGTTCCGCAGCAGGACGAGCATCTTTCCATCCTGCTGGTTTCTAGCACCGTCTCCAACGGCCCGTGTCCAGGATTCCTCAAAGCCCAGCGCAAGGCACGTGCCACCCACGGCCACCATCTCATCAAGCTCCTCTCTTTGGGCAGGCGTTATCGGTCTGATCCACTGCCTGTGCCCAGCCCGCCGCTCCCGGTTCAAGTCCATTGCCAGAGCCCGCACCACAAACACAACCGACGCCTGCTTCCAGAGCTCCTGGATTTAATCCTCACGGAGAGCTCGTTCATGAGCATCACTGCCCAAATTCCAGGTACACGCACGTGCACACAAGCACCCCACCGCACAACAGAGCCTTAAGCCCCGACCCAGGCCTCTAAGACAATGGTCATACATAACGAGCACACAAGGAAAGCTTTATGTAACATTGGATAATGAAAGCTCAGACGTCTTTACTTTTCCTTTATTATTGCTCTCTGGCTGGAAGGGTGGAAGGCAGGACACCATCCGATGCCACCCTGAACAGCACACCTACACCTGTTCAGCCATTCAACACATCATATCAAATTCCCATTTTTTCCTGGTTCCCTGTTGGCTCAGCACCTGCATGTCCGTGCTCTCCGCAACGGCAAAGGCGGATGCTGAGTGCTGGCAGAGAAGCTGCCTTGGGCTGGCCTGCCCTGCTCCTCCGCGGGGCACAGCTCTCACACAGAGCTTCCCCAGCTCCCACACAGAGCTTCCCCAGCTCCTGGGGGCTCGATACCCCAGCACACGCGGAGCAAAACCACACAACGAGCAGCAGACAGAAACAACTGGATTTCAATCCCTGACGGAGACCCGGTGCTGATGTTCACCATACCCGTGGCTTGCTCGGGCAGTCAGCCATTCTCTTGCTTTTCCAAGGACAAAAACCTCTCCTTTTCCACCCCTCACCCTTTTACCCAGCCCTCAGAAACCCAGCGTGAGCATCATACCCTGACCCCTCGCCCTTCCACTGAGCAAAGGCGCAGCTGCTCCATCTGGCAGGAGGGAGACGTCAGAACTGGAGGTGAGAGATGACAACTTAAATACAAACACTCTGGCGCTTGGAGCCTCCAAACAAATATGACAGAGGCTTCAGGAACAGCAAGATAAACTCAATTATTTACAGCTTAAGACAAAAGCTAAAAAATGATTGCTGCTCCAAGCCGGCCGGGAAAGTGCAGATGCTCGAAGGGAGGGTTGAGAAATACCATCAGGGAAAGAACTCTTGTTGGGAACAGGTTAATGCCGAAATGTCACGGCCAAAAGGGCAGAGGAAATGACGCTTACCCCTCCTCTCCTGACATGGAGGGTTTTCTCTCTGCAAAATGAAGATAACAACCTTTACCTGCTTCCCAGGTGGTTTCTGAAGACTCGGTTCGTTAGCATCAGGGAAGCACTCAGGGATCCTCACAGAGGAGCTGCCGCAGGGGTCTGAGGAGCAACACCAGACACCCACACCCACAGACACCTCAGGCAGCCCTCCCCTCCGGCTGCAGTGGCTTTTGCCCCAAACACTGGAAAGGCACCGGGGATGGCTCTCCCCAGGGAAAAGCCAAAGGGATGGGAATCACCAGGGATGGAAATCTCTTCCTTTTGACAGAGCCGCTGTGACAGTAAAGACTTTTGGACACAACAGCACATAGGGTGGCTTAGCTGTAGGGCTGGACAGGCTCTCTGAAGGGAAAAAAGCTAAAAAGATAAAGATGCTCAGGGTGCCTACGCCCCAGGTTGCCTGCGTGGAGCCCGCAGGATGCTGGGGGCCAGTGGCCACACTGCTTCTCCCAAGCGCGGCACCGACTCTCTGCAAACCAAGCCAGCTGCGGGGAGCCAGCGGGCACCCCAAAGCCCTCAGGTCCCGAATCCAGGCCGGATTTACGGAGGAGCCTGCCGTCCCCGCTCCAGCACCTGCTGCTCAGGCAAGTGGCCAAGCTCTGCTGTGCGGGTCCCTGAACTCTGCCTCTGCCCCGCTTCCCCTGCATTTAACGGGGATGCTCTGCGAGCTGGCACGCAGCCGAAGGGATTTCTATTCCTCTCCTCCAGCATCCTCAGGGCTCTCCCCTCCTCCCCTGAGCCGCCTCTGCCCGGTGGTCCCCCTTCCGCCTTAGGAAGCGATCGTTATTATGGCAGGGGAGAGAAAGGAAGGACACAAACACCTCCTGAATGCAGAGAGCCTTTCCCGGAGCTCCCCTGAAAAAAAAAAAATAAATACACCAACCCTCAGCCCTTTGTGCCTGCTGATGTGCGTGGGGGCTGCCAGCCCCCAGCCCTGCACGGGAGCACAGACCCCCTGACCTCGCCGTGCAGAATTTAAATCTCTCTTCCTGACGCGTTTAATAGGGCTTGGCGCTCTGCTCTGTTCCAGCACTGCAGCCTCTACAAGAGCGAAGTCCTGCTCACATAATCGAGTCTACTATTGCCTTTAAAAATTCCCCACTAATTGGGAGGGACTCCAGGAGCACGCAGATCACGAGGCCTCTGTTCCCACTGGTTTGAATTCTGCTTTCCCATCGTGTCTGTGGCATGCTCTCCGTGCTGCGTGCGACTCATCACTCCTAAAGAAGGAATTTGTTTTCCTCTACCTCTTCCCAGGAGCTCGTGGACTTTCAATGGCAACGCGGGGAATGTCCAGGGAAGGGAAGAATGGATTTGAGGAACTTCAACCTAATTCACTTTTGCAAAGATTGTGTGGGAGGCTCCTGGGGGATTTGAAAGCTGCTGTTATCATCACCCGAAACGGCCGAGGCCAGACTCACATGTGGTGGAGCGTACACCAGCCGCAGTGGGGGTCTCCGGAGCTCAGGCACTCCCCGCACGTCGTGTACTGCTCGCAGGACTCCACGGGCACCCGGGACACCTGCGAAGGAAGCAGACAGATGGGCTCAGTGCTCCTCACCGCATGGCGGGCACGCGGAACGAGAGCAGCCCCAGGTCCTGCTCTGCCAGTCTGAGCCGAGTAACACAACAGCGACTCGCAAACTTCCGTGCAGAAGTCAGCCAAGAATGGGAAATACTGGGGACTGAGTCACGAAGTCGCTCTGTCCCTCAGGCACGGCCATGCTGTGAATCACGGGTGCAGCGGAGCCGCAGCCCGGCCAGCCTCCCACCGCCGGCGCCAGCTCGCCGGGAGCCTTCCCGACCTCCCTGCCCGGAGATGCTGCTGGGGCGAGAGCTGCGTCCGGTCCTCCCTGATTTACAGTTTGCTGTCTTACACTTGCCATGGGGGAAGCAGTCAGGGAATAAAATTCATTGGGATTTTGCAGGTTGGCAGCTTATTTAGCCTATGTGGGTATCTCACTCCTTGGCCACCCCAGCCCTTCCAGTGCAGAGTTGGCCGCCCGTCTCTCCCAGGCAAGGGATGCCAGAGCAGAAGAGAGAAGGAAGCACGCGAGGGAACACCAGCCCAGACCTCTCTGCAAACCCCCCTCGCACTCATCGCTCCAGAGGAAGGTCCCTGCGTGATGCTGAGGTGCAGCACGGTCCTGACCTGTTTATCAGCACTGCAAACCCCACGGGCTCCAAAACAACACCAAGCTTTAACCACGGGTCACTGCTTGGCTGCACTGAAGCGATCCCACTTTAACCTCGCCAACCCATCCCTCGCCACCTCCGGCGGGCACGGTTGGGCACGGATGCTACGGTTGCATCTCCCGTCCCGACGCCGCAGCGCGGTGCTCCTGCACCGGCCGGTCCCTCTTCACCATATTTACATTTCTACGATCAAATACCACAAATAATTACTGCTGTCCCCGGCACGGGGCCCTGGGAGCAATGCCTGCAACCGGCTGAAAATTAAAACAACTGTCGGCATCGCACTCGCTCTGTCCGTCAAAACAGCGCCCGGCTCCCAGCAGCTGGGGCGCGCGGGGTGAAAGGAGCAGTGTCTCACCAAACAACGGCCACTTTCACGCCAAGTGCTGTTGACACAGTGAGAACCCAGTTCCTCTCTAAACATGACACCAATAGGGCTGCTATTCTCCTTGTTTCCTCAGCCCCACTTAACAGCTTCTCCTAAAACAAAAATCGCGTGTGGATGCCGTGGGGAAGGGTTTTTTTGTTTTTTTTTTTCTCACCAAGGTGAAATTTGTGGGATGGGCAGAGGGTTCACGTTGGGGTATGCTGAGAGCAAAGCCGCCCTGGAGCTGGACCAGCGGGACAGGGACCACGGGGGTGCGAGGGGCAGGTATGCTGGGCGTGCGTTTAGCCTGGGGTGGGTGTAGAGAGCTCCAGAAACGGAGAAGAGAAATGCAGGGTGATGGAATAGCACAGAGGTGTAAATAAGGGGTTTGGGATTGACTCTTGGCTGCCAAACGCCTCCGGGGTACCCTCCCGGGGTCTCACCTGTGCTTTGGGTGCATGTGACACCCTTGTACCTGAACCAACTCTATCCTACCTGCTTTGCTTCTTCCCTCTCAGGATCTCCAAGCGTTTCACAGACATCATGGTGGCGCAGGAGCAGCCCACCAGCCCGGCAGCCGTCACAGCCTGGGTTTGGGCACGGCTGCGGATCCCACCCCATCGCTGGCCGTGATCCCAAATTTCCCAGAGCAGAGCAGAGACATACACATCACACGGCTCCTAGATGGCAGCTTAGGAGCAAACCTGTGTTTTTCAAACCAAACAAGCAGCTTCCCCTGGGATTCACCAGCCGCTGCTGGATGCAGCAAGGGAGGTCACTGTGTTTCCCCTAAACGTGCCCAGCACTTGGAGCCGTGTTGGTGGGACACCCAGAGGTCAGGGCAGCCCCAAATCCACTGGGCACTGCTGATTCCCTCTCTTACCCACACCATGAGGCTCAACAGGATCTGTCCCTGTGATTTACATGCAGCTCAGGGCTTGTTTCATGTTTGCGAAGAGCTGGATGCTCTCATGGCGCTCTATAAATAACGGAGGATTTGAATGATATGAATAACAGTTCGTTACAGATGATTTTACGTTAGGCTTTCGGATTCTTTTTCTGCTGAGAAGCTGTGGCTTCTGCACATGATAATTCTTTAAAAACCATGCAGAAATTTTGAACAATGCCTAGAGTCACAGCATTGGGTGGCCGAAGCAGACCTGGCAGAGGCGCGGGGCTGGGCCAGCACCCACTGAGCTGGGTACCTGCTGTTACCTGCTCCAACCAAGCATGGTATCATCAGGGCAGCAGAGCCCCGAGAGTCCCCCTGGGTCATCAATTCTGCACCTCCAACTGCCCGGACACAGCCCGTGGTCCCTGGCTGGAGGAAAGCCAAGACTTCAAGGAAGAATAAACCATCTGCTTTTCTCCAATGCTTACGCCCATGACTTTGAAATTCACCCTTCATAAAAATTCATGCCAGAAAACCCGCATTGCTCCAATACCCACACAAATGTTTAAATGAAGAAGTTCAAAAAGATTATGAACAGAAGGCACTTAAACATTTGCATGCATAAAAAAGTTTGGGGGGGTTTGCAGCATTTGCCCAGTTCTCACAGTACAAACGCATAATCAATCACCCTGACCATCCGCCATCCAAATATCAAAACACTCCGACTCTCTAAAGAATATGCTCCATTTTAATAGAAAAACAATAGAAATACCACGAAGAACAGGGTATATCCATATGTTATCCCACCCCATCACGAACAGAAGTCTGAAAGCCGTGTTTCCTTCAGAGGCAGTACAGAAGTAAAGCTCTGATGCCCTCACTCCTCCTGATGGCAGGCTGGACACACTCTCTTGGCTTTAGGTATTTTTAAACTGTTCTCTGCCAGCCTAATTATCATTAAGAGACCAAAGCATTTGTGCATGTAAACCACTGTGCTGGGGAGAGAAAAGAAGGAACACCAGTGCCTGCAGGTGGAAGGAAAAGCAACACGGACTGCGGGGGGATAGTGGACTCCCAAGTCCAAGAACATCCCCCGTGCCCCCTTCAGCCACCAAGGAAAAGAAAAAAAGAGATGCTGGAGGCAAAGAAGCAGCTGAATAGGAAGGAAATAGTAAGAAAATGAGACAGAAAAGCACAGAAGGGAAAACCAGAAGGAAGGACAAAGAGAAGACAGCAGAGGGATGGCTGAAAGTCTCTGGTACAGCAGAGTCCATCGCTGTCACAGGCACGGCCGCCCGCATCCCCACGGTCGAGCATTGTGGCACCATGCTGACCTTCCTGAGGGCGGGAGCGGATCCTGCTCGGCCTCGGAAGAGGGGTCCAGAGAGCCCCTCTCGCACACCCCTGCCCACACTCCTGCCCACTCAGCTCGGCAAAGGGGGAACGAGGGCCCAGAGGATTGGTCTCGGCAGATTTTTATGGCCACAGCTGGCTCAAGTGAGGAATGAAATGTTTTTACCAGCAACCAGATACAGCAGAACCAACAAAGTTCAGAGCGGTTTGCTGCCTGTGGCAAGGGCAGTGAAGGAGGAGGAAAGATGCTGCCCACGAGCTGTGCGGTGCCAGCTCTGCGGGCTCACGGCTCCCCAAAGGCAGCGAGGAAAGGAGTGGGTGCAGCCATCAGGTACCTGCTCAGCAACCCCAAACCATGGCCGCTGCTGGGTCCCGCCTGCCCAGGCACTCACGGCATCCCCATCCCAGCATCCCCATCCCTGCGGGCACCAGCACCTCCAGCTATGCATAACCAAGGGCACTCCCATCTGTCACAGCCCGGTCTGTTTGCTCGCTCATCCTGTCAGCCCCGGGGCAGCTCTGTGTGCAGCAGAATGGTTTGTTTGGAAAGGGCTTTGGTTTCCAGTATTTAGTTTTTAAATGCAAATACTTCTCTTTGTTTACATTAGAGAAGATAGGTCAGAGGAATGCTCCTGGCGCTTAGAGCAAACATCTGAGAAGGTCTATCACCACTTCAGGAGTGTATTCCCCATCCCAGACCAACCCCAAGAAAGCTGTTGCCTGATGAACTTATCCGCGGAGTGGGAGCACGATCTCCTGCGGCACCCGGAAAACAGAGCTCCCAGCTCCAGCCCCCATTCCAGAACACTCACAGACATCACGGCGACATATGAGCTCTGAAAAGTGGATCCCAGTTTTGGGTACCTTGAGATATCTGCTCCAGCTACCAGAACCATGAGGCGAGAGGTTCTGATGTTGTGCAGACACATGCAGGAATTTTCCAAACACAGCCTCAAGTCCTGCGCCTCCTCGCCTGTGAGATGGACGGCTGCTCCGCTGCAGAGCCCGGAGCCGCCAGCAAGGCCAGGACACCTCAGCTGACCGGCAGCAGGTCATTCTGGGGATAAAAGAGGGAGAAAGGCACTCCACACCAGTGCGGTCACGGCCAACGCAGAGCGATAAAGGAATTCAGCAGGGCTGAGGAGCATCTGTACGGAGGACAACAGCCAAGAAACCAATGTTCCTGGGGAATTTGCTCACTCCGGAGGGCAGAGCCCTTCTGCTCCCAGCCAGACTGTTACCTGTCTTCCTTCTATCCATGCCAAAACGAACCTGCTTCTCAATAATTAAATGATAAAGTCTCATTACTGCTTTTCTTGACCTCCTGGCCCATAATATTGTGGAGGGGAAATCAATACAGACTCTCTAAAACACATGAATCCAACCTCTGCCAGCCTCCAGAGAAAATAAGTGCAAGAATCCAGTTCCAAATAAATAAATACATAAAATAAACAAACAAAGCCAAGTTTCCATAGCTTACGCCTGCTACCAGCACGGGCCTCTGACCTCCTGGCTACAGCCAGCCCCCAGCGCGTCCCACCGCCACGGCACGCTGCCTGCAGACCCCTCGGGGTGCGGAGTTCAAACGGAAAATCTATTTTTAATGACTTTGGGGAGTGCAGTGGAGATGCCAACTAGTTCAATGTAATTAAAGCTATCTATCACTCAGCGAGCAGGAGCCCAAAGTTGATGAACTTTCCAATGAGATTTTATTCTTCCCTCTGTACATGAAAAAGCACCGCTTTGTGCTGCAGGAGACATGAAAAAGTGTGGGAAGGAGCAAGGAGGACTCATCAGTTCCAGCCGTTAATGTGTCAGGGTGACACAGCTGGGGAAAAGAAAGTCAAACTTTCCCAGAGGCTCGGAAAAAGTTTGACAGACTCTTCTTCCTGCTGCTTCTCCTCCCTGCGCCCTCATGCAGAAGTGTTCAAATCTGGAGTCCTCTCGTGACACCACGTCTGCCGAGGAGAAAACCAGCGTGCGGGACTGTGGAGCACTTGTTGCTTTGCTGAGCGAGACCTGTGGGTCCAATCCGCCCCACGCTCCATGGAAAGTCCTGCCAGGAAATGACTTACACTCGAGGCGAGCGGAGCCGGTGGAGATCTCGCCGAGACTGATGCCGGCAGCGGGCACGGAAGACCCAGCGGTGAGGGGGATGCAGCCAGTGCATCCCGTGGGACAGCAGCCAGGATGCAAAGGAAGAAGGCAAAGGGAGAGCATTTTAACGGAAAAGTGTTCAGGAGCATCCCCAAAGTGCTGCCGAGCCTCTGAAGACAGGAATACCTGCTCCAGTGGGGACTAAGCCGTTGGTCCCTGTGATGGATGAAGGTACACACCTGGGCACGGAGCGGGATGAGGACCAGTTCTCCCAACAGAGACAGCAGCTACTGGAAGACCCGGCTCTCCTCTCCTGTGCTGCTCAGCGGAGAGGATTCTCAGAGGATTCTCTGACAGAACCAAATCAATGCAGGTAACATTGGGCAGAAAAGCAGCGAGTGGGAGAGGACACAGAGATGACGTTTCCATGACTACAAAGGGATTATTTAATTACAGTGCTGCAGATGCATGTGGAGAAAGTCCCTTAAACTCTGATCCAAGCAACCCTTTTCAATGAGTTTGGCTTTCCAGCTATAAGAACCTCGTTAGCGTCCTACGAGGACAAGCCGTGTCTGAGCACAGCAGACCCGATCGCTTACTCAGCCAGGGTGACACAACAGCCCCGCTGCCCATCGGGCTTGCTCCGGATTTCAGGATAAGGGGCTGATATTGCCGGATCGGCCACGTGCGGGGGACATCACCGCTGCCATCAGAAGTGGCTTCTGCAAGCGCTGGCACCGTCTTCTGACGAACGGCGAGACCACCCTGCCACGGCCATCCAGCCACCGAGCCGTGTCCTCCGCAGCACTGATTAGTTCAGGCCTCAGGGGAACTAATTAATAAGGATAAAAAGGGAGCAGCTTTCCAAAATTTCTGGGCTCAGGTGGGGATCAAGCCAACACAGTAAACTTTCATCTCGCATCAGTTCGCGGCCTTGGTGTTCAGCGCTTTGCCGTGCTGCCACGTAACTCACAGCGCGCTCCCTGCAGTCATTTAAAAGTTTTAAGAGAAGCTCAGAAAATTAATTAAGGTGAATAATTATGAAGTGTGTGCTTCTTTCCCTCTCTATTTTGCAAAGAAGTGGCAAAAATAGAATTCTGAATAATTTTGGAGTTATAACCAATGTAATTAGGTGTTCAGCGAACACTTACAATTGGACTGCACTTATTCAAATTACTGTTTTACTCAGAACATTGCCAGAGAGTCATTAACAGCACAATGGTTCCATTCCCGGGGACTCTAATTAGACTTGGACGCCTCGCGGCGCAGGGGATGCCCAGCGCCGCCCGCTCGGCGCCACAGGTGATGCCCGGCCGCGCCGCAGGGACCCCGCCAAGGCTGCCTGGCTGCTTTGAGCCTGAGGGTGCGGGGACCCAGCCAGGAGGAGAGGTGGGACCGGGGACAGAGCCCCCAGCATCAGGCAGTGGGAAGAGGCCGCTCTGCAGCACAAAACCCCCGGACACAGCTCTGGCTCGGTGCTTACGGTTGTGGGTGCATCGGATGATGCAGGAGGTGGCATCTCCAGCTCTGCTGGTTCCTCCTCCTCTGAGAATCTCAGCTCACTTCATAGAAATTCCTTTATTCTGTGCGATGCTCTGAGGCAGAAAAAGGCCAGGTTGGTGTTAACTCTGTCCCTGGACCATACGAACTGTGCCATCCACAGGGCTGACGCCAGTACGGTCAGGAGATGCCCAGCTGGGAATATCTGCAACGAGCTACAGCAGGACAGACCTCCCCTCCTGCTGCCTGCGGCAAACAGCCGGCCCTCCGGCCCCGTCTCCTGCGGTGTCCTGCTCCGGTACAAGCACCACGCAGGCGGGTACCAGCTGCATGGATGCAGCTTGCTCCACCTTGAGAACATCTGTGGATGTTCTGGGGGTTAACATCTCCACGCCCATCCCTGCAGCCCTCCTCAGCACCTTGGTGTCAAGGAGCACTCCTGACGGGATAACAACTGGAAGCGGCGATACCTCGGAGGGAACGGTAACGCCTGTCTGGAAACACCCTGAGCATGTCTAAACACCAGCACAGCTCCCAGCAGCTTCTTACACTGGTTGGGGAATGATGGAGGCTTCAAAGCAGGCGTCGGTGCACTGTGTCAGAGCAGGGAGCTCCACGCTCTGAAACGCAGACGTCCCGATCTGCTACGAATGCCCTACATCTCAGTGGTGTGTATCACAGGGAAGCGCGGTGCCTCCTGCTCGCGCTTGCCTTCAGCCGTCTGTTTTTCCTCTCTCCCCATAAAAACCGCATGGCAGACAGCAGAGGCCCTCTCCCCAAGCTGCCAGCCTAGAACGCATCAATTCAGTTAAGTTGTTAAAAAGGATCGTGGCAGGCTAAGATAAAACAGAGGAGTTTAAAATGACAAACAGACTCCTAAATGGGATTAGAGTCTTAATGAAAACAGTAATGAATGAATGAGGCAACCAAATATTACCCATTAATATTAGACAGATAGATTAGATCCCTAGGCGCTGCATTTAAAGCCGACATGAAATTACTTCAATTACTCTGCATTGATAAATAACAAGGCCGTATTTACTGTTAAAACACATATCCTCCACCCTCCCCCACGCTTGCTTGGGCTTCTGCTTCCCCAGAGGGAGAGCAGACCATTGAGAGGCTGGGAAAAAAAAATAAAGCACCAGGCTGGAAGCTGCCACCGCTCCCCTCCATTCCGCAGCAGACCTGGGCGAGCCAGCGTCCCATTAGTTCCAGTTGCCACCACCAACGCTGCTGTTCCAGCCCTTGCACTTCTGTGCAAGAACCAAAGCAATTGCTGACCATTCACTGAAAACCTTATGCGCGCGGCATCCTTCCATCTCAGAAATTCACCCTGCCTTCGCGTCCTCAGGCACAATTAACCTGATCAGAGGCCTCTTCTAATGGAGAGATCATAGCTGGGTAATTCCTGGGTGACTGGTGGCATTTACATGCTAACAAAGAACAGCACACCAGTAAAGGTAATGTCAACAAGAGTCCCTCATCCTTGCATCCCAGCCTCCAGCCCAACCATCTGTTCTCCGGGTTCAGGAAAGCCCTGGAGACCCAGTTGCTGCTAGGAAAGCAGCAAAACATCCTTTCCAGCTCCGCCGCCTTGGCTTGTGAACCTTTTTGCTTGGATGAAGCCTCCTCTGTGTGACCAGGGACACTTCCCCCTCCCCTGGGGAAAGGCCAGACAGCAGCAGCTCCAGCCGAAATACCGCTGAGCTTGGGTGCAGCAACGGGGGCAGGAGAAATCACCGATGTGTGTACCACGCAGATTAAACAACTTTCCAAAACACCCTCTTTGTGCTTTCCCACCCTGAAATGAGGGGTAAAGCAGGAAAGTGAAGAGGGAGGAATGTGCAGAGCTCTTCAGAGCTAGAAGAGGAGCAGCCTGCGGAAAGTGTGCAGAGCGACCCGTGAGGAGCACAGCGAGCCAGAGAACCTCAGCCCAAACCCAGGTCCTCCTGCAGTCACCAGATCCATCACCTCAGGTTTTCTTAGTGAGAGGAGCAGAACAACCTCCCCTGGGGAAAGGCCAGACAGCAGCAGCTCCAGCCGAAATACCGCTGAGCTTGGGTGTGGGAACAGGGGGCAGGAGGGCTGAGCGGGTTGTGTGTACCATGCAGATATAAATTAACTTTCCAGGAAGGCAACAAAACCCAATCTTTGTGCTTTCCCACCCTGAAATGAGGGGTAAAGCAGGAAAGTGAAGAGGGAGGAATGTGCAGAGCTCTTCCCACAGCTCAGGGGATGGATGACCTTTCCAATACCATACCTGTATAAATCTTATTTAATGAAATAATAAAAAAAAGAATAAGTGAAGGTTAAATCATTCCCCACAGCAGATTTATATTGAAAACACAGTCTGTCCAGACAGCGGTTGGTTTACACAACAGGCCTTTAACATTCCTTTCCTAAGTGCTCGGGTGACTCCTGACCAGCTAACCACAGGATGAGTGACTGGAGCCCTCGCAGCAAAGGCAACCCGCCAAGACGGAGGCAAAAGAAACCGCGCTAGCCTGGCGTTTACTTTCAACACACAATTAGGGGTTTTGCTGGGTCACAAGTCACAACACGGTGGTTTTCCCCCATTAAACCTTCCTCGCATCACTCCCATCCATCGGGACGCGACTCCGTTTGCAGTGCCGCCACCGAGCCAGCGCTTCCAACCCCCCTCCCCTCCCTTGGCACGCCGCAGAGCAAACACCGCCGCCTGCGGCTTGGAAGCACCCCTGGGAAGCTGGGAAAACTAACCAAGGGCCTCCCATTATCCAAAAAGAAAAGCTGGAACGGTTTTTGTAGCCAGAGAAGGTTGGGCAAAGAGCTCAGCTTTCATCTTTACCTGCTTTTCCTGGGGCTGCTGTTGCGCTGCATGGGAGAAGCGGAATCAAAGAGCGGCTCTGGGGCTACGGCACCGCTCTGACGAAAGGCAGAGGTGAGATCGGCTCAGAGCTCAGACGTAAACTCCAGAATTGCTGCATTAATGCTCCCAGTGCTGCAATGCTAAGTCACTTGTCCCTAGAAGCCACATCAGCTCCTGCTGTAAACAGTGACTTTGACATCAGCTTCTCGCTGTCCGGATACAGCACTCAAAACGCTGGCATTTTGGGCAAATAACGCCATGAAACTATTTCTGCTCCATCAGAGCCTGAGGAACTTCTGCATACATTTCCATAAATCTCACTGGCGTCAGCACGGCAACAGAGCTGACGGACTGCGAGGGGGATCCTGCTACGGCTGCTCAGCCCACCTACGGACCAGCTCTGGGGTCGAATGGACTTGGAAACCACAAAATAAACCCACTGGCACAAAAAACTGGGCTCCCAGTGAGGCTAGAGATGAGGGGGAAGATTCCCCAGCCATTGAAATGTGCAGCTTGTTCCAGGAGGCTGTAAGTAGATGGCACTGAACAGACCCATGGAAGATTAATTCATTAAGGGCCAACGTGGGAAAGCCAAAAAACTGTGAGGATGCACCAGGAGAAAGACCGGTGGGGATGTGACCTGCTTTCTATCTTCTGCCTCCAGACAGCTGCTTCTGGCAGGACATCAGGCACCACCACAGCGGTTCTTGCTGCTGTATGGAAGAGATGAGCCTACCAACACTTCCAGGCAAAATTTAGTCCCCGGCATTATGGTTTTTAGCCGCAAACCTCCCATGGGAGGCGAATCCCCACCTGTGTGCAGGGCAGCAGAGGAGGAAGAGGATCTTCCCTCCCCTCAGCTGCCTTCCTGCGGGAAGCCTGCACCGGAGCAGCTGCTCCAAGGGCATTTCTCTGCGGGGTAGCTGCCAAGGGACAGGGTTAATAGGCCCACTCCATGCGTGACCTCTCTTCCCTCTCTCTGAGAGCTTCTAATTACCAAGCTAAAGAAAGCGGGGCAGCCAGCGGCATCAGCCAGACCCCGCCGCCCGCGCCTGCCCTCACTGATCCGATCGATCGCAGCCCGCCGGCGAAGGCAAGGGCTTCACCCTTGGGTAGAGGATGAACTCTCCAGGAAAAGGCAGCTTTTCCCATCCCACCCGCACACGGAGCCAGCTAATCAAGGCCAAAGCCGCCCTGGAAAAAACAGGAGCATCAGCAGGTCCCTTCTTCCAAAAAAAAAAAAGAGAGCAGCTTGGGGGGCCATGAATAAATAATGCTGCTAATGCAAAGATGCCTGTGCGGCCCCGGCACGGCAGAGGAAGCAGACCGATGACTCTATTTCTGATGCACCAGCGGCCTGACAATTGGCAAATGAACCTCTGCCGTTATCGGTTTCCCCTCTTTATTCTTTTCTCATAAAACTGGCAGGAACAGGGGTAGCAGCGAGATGCTGGCGGCAGCTGTGCTCAGGATGAAAAATGAGCAGCATGTGTACGGGAGGCAGCTGGAGCCCCGCGCTCGCTGCGGAGCAGGGACCCCCACTGCCTCCCGCTCCCCTGCCACGCTGGTTATTTCCCTTTCTCCAGTGGGGCTCCGGGCTTAACTCCTGCCCTGCTCTGCTGCTGCACGGATGGCGATGGAGCAAATTGGCCAAACCCACCAGGACCCGAGGCCGCACCTGACGGTCACCAACACCCGGTGCTCCCGAATGGCGGCGCGTTCCCTGCATTTCTGGCGTGCCCGGAGGCTTTAAGAGAAGTCGTAGTCCTGCTGGAATGGGCAACATGTGCACACACAAAATAATAGACCACAGCTGCTCCCAGAAGCAGATGAAACATTATCCACAGCTTACAGATGAGGCACCCGCGCTGGTGAGAGCAGAAGGGCTGCAGCCTGTCCCGGGCAGCACCGTGTGTCCCTTCCCATGCTGCCGCGATGAACCGCTGCCGCTCTCCCTCCAGAGCCCGCGCGGCCGAATCTCCCTGCACATCACTTTCTAGGGGCATGCAGACGAGGTCTGCAGCATTTTGCCCAAAAACGCTTGGGACACCCTGTGTTGAGACCAGTGTCCCAATGGCACCCTTCTGCCCACCATGGAGGCAGACCAGAGCTCCCTCTGCCATACGGCTTCTCCCCATCGCTGCCCTTCCCGCATCCCTCCGAGGGCCTGGACACTTGCCACCCCTGGCACGCATGGGGACTCGGAGGCCACATTTTGTTTACCCTGCTTGCTGAGGAGAAAGCCCAGGGCTGCGCAGGAGGACGCGTCTCACCACCCACCTTGAAAGGGATCCCACGTGGCCAACTGGCCGCAGCACAGCGGGGTGGGCAACCCCGCATCTGCCCGCTCCGAACAGACTCGCAGGCTGTGCTCCGCCACAATGCGGGCTTTGTTCCCGGCGCTGGCACGTCCGAGGGTGTCAATGACACTGAAAAGCTTTGACTGGCCCTTTCTGTTTGTTTTCTTGGCACACGCAAGTATCATTTAAATAGCCCGACCTCGGCTCTGCCCCGCACCTCGCGTGTGACTGACGTTATTATTCAACAGCAGCTTTGCCCAAAGAATGGGCTGAGCCGAAAATGACGGCTTGCAGCCCATCCAGCTCCTACAATGCCCGCTTACCTCTGCCTGCTTTCCTGGGAAAGCATCACGCATCCCAGGCCAGGCAAGCAGGAATTTGGCTGGGAGCACTGCGGGGCTCATCCCTTGGACACCCACATCCCATGGGACGTCACATTTCCAAGGTGACGGTGAGCGTTGGGGCAGCCTTGGGGGGATTCAGCACGGCCATCCCAGACCCTGCTCAGCTCTGCTCCACAGCCGGCCACGAAGGATGGCTGCACGCTGCGAGGCAGTCACGTCAGCAACCCTTGATTCCCTGTTTCATGAACCATTTCAGGGTTCTTCAAATTATTTAAACACTGCAGAAACCTAGGAGGGAAGTCACAGGCATGACCAGTTTGTGTAATTTTGTAGAGCCTTGAAAATCCAAAGCGTTTGAATGCCCTAAGCAGCTTTAAAGGTCACGGAGTCGTATCATTACTGTTTGCACAGCCCGACCGTGGTCCTACAACTCGTTTGCTCCAGGAACACTGTCATCTCCACAGCTTTTTAGTAAGAATTGCTCTCTAACTACATTACGTTGTCCTTGCCAGTCAATTTTCTGCTATTCCATCACTTTCCCATTTGTATACCATGACATACGGCTGTCAAACACATAATTTAGGAACCTGACCACCAGTGTGAGAAATGAACCCTCCTAAGTACATCCCAAACTCTCTAATTCTGGGAGATAATGAGCTTTAAGTCCTTTCCCACAAAGAAGAAAACCACTGTCCCATGGCAGCTGTAGCATGCCGGCCCTGTTATCGCAAAAGAATAACATCTCAGGAGACAACATGACAAAGCTTCGGGGGCCACATCAAAACAGAAGAAAAAACAAAGAGCTGTTGAAATACGCCGTTCTCTGACTCCACGTAGCCAGCCTTGCCTTCGCTCCCACCGCGAGCCGGGGATGGCCGGCACGGCAGGGACCCATGCAGCCCCTGCACACCCTCTGCCCAGGCCACCGCCGGACCAGGGCGGGCTGGAGTTTAAGATACTGCTTGCGTTGAAGCCTCAAGACAATACAGATGGATTATCCCAATTTGGGTGTCTCGCCCTGAGATAAGGTGCCCGGCTTGCTCTCTCAAGGCCGGAGAGGAGCCCTGAAGGAATAGTTTAGACTGGACGAGCAAATTTAGACAAACAGGAACATCCCGGCAAAGGGCAGGGGCACGACGGCACAGGGCGGGTGAGCCTGAGGAGGAGATCCCGTGAGGCAAGGAGGAGGAAACAGGGTGAGAGCACGAAAGTCAAATCATTGCCCCAGCAGGTTTCCAGTCCCACAGAAGAGCCAAACACAGCCTCAGGCACTGGGAACAGCCCAGTAAGGCGGCAGAGATGGAGCCTGGAGCACCAGCCCCACGCGGCTGCAGGGCTGCTCCGCCTCAGAGCAACCCCTCCTGCACGGATCCGTTTCCTCCCCTCTCCCACACACACGCACTCCGGGCAGTGCCGCACACGCTGTTAATTAGCTGTTTCATCACAGGCCAGCATTAACGCTAGAGCTCCCCAAGATGCAGACGTACTCGCCGAGTACAAAGGACATGCGTTAGGTGGGAGCAGGCGGCTTTTGCTTCTGCAACGAGTTACAGAAAATTTGTCATCGTTATAATACATTTACTGTGGGACAGCATTCGTCTTGTCCTCCTATAACAGAAGGTGCCACCAGGACCTTAAAGTCCATCACGAACACCAACAGACACAGTCAACATCAGTGCACCTTTCACTCTTTGGAGGCTTTTCCACCGCTCCCAAGTCTCTCCCCTTCCTTTCACCCGAAAGACCCCTGGTTGGAGAAACCTGCCGATGGTGGGAAAGAGAACAGAGCACCTCTAGATGCTCTGCCTGTCCCCACGACGATCAGACCAAGCCGTATGCCCTGTCCCTTCGGTCACCACACGCTGCAGCACAGAGACCTTCGCGGTGGTTTTCACCAACAGCTACGGTCGCTCTAATTCCTTCCGGCATCCTTGGAAGCCGTGGGACAGATTTACCACTTTAATTCATTTCAATGGATTTATGCTGAGACTAAATTTGGCCCTGCATATTTTGCTCCCAAGCCTAGCAATCAGGAGTGGAAATAATTTGCTGTTGGCTTCTCTGCTGCTGCCATTTTTTGCGTGTATCAAAATGACAAAGCTGTCAGGCCCTCAAAGTCGGATTGAAGAATAACTAGAAATCCAAAGTGGCACTAAGTGTTATTTTCTAAATAAAATGCATTCATTTACAGAACATAAGGCTGTAAAGCATTAAAAAAGATTAGAGTAGGAAAAAGAAAAAAGGATTCAAACCTTCAGAGACTTCATTCAATGCACAGGACACCCCTATTCTTTGGGACAGGCGGGAGATAAAGCAAATGTAAACCAGTGCCAATATTTCCAGCGGCCGGGATGCGCCGGCACTGCTGGATCGTCACCTCAGCCGTTGCACATTCTCGGCCGCGGGCTCAGTATTTTCCCACTTCCAGGGCACAGCTGGCTTTGCCTCCTCCAGCCCCTTTTGTTACACAAACATTTCCCAGGCTGTTTCCAAACACAAGAAGTTTGTTTCCTTAAAGCAAGCAGGTGTTTACCAAACACCGACAGCCCGGGCCGGGTGTCCTACAGCCCTTCCCTTCGCCCAAGCGCCCGAGGTGCCGCGGTCTGTGCCGGGACGTCCCCGTCCCCAAGCGGGATGCGCGGCTGTGACAGGCGCGTCTGCAGCCTACGCAAACAGGGGAAGATGAGCTGCATTTATCGCAGATACTCCGTTTCCACAGCTTTCTGTAATGGCTCTGGCCCCTTGCGTTAATACATATCGCCCAGCAAGCTGCGGAGCGGGCTGGCAGTGCGGGGGGAACAATTATTTACATGTCCAATCGTCGTTTCCATCTAAGAATTAATGACCAGGTGAGATTTCTTTACACTAGGGTTTTTTAGTTTGTTTTTTTTTTTTTAAGAGAAGATATTTGTCACCTGAAATCACCCAAGCACAGATGCAACAAATTGCTGACCCGCGGCTGATCTCAGACGACGAGGATGACGTCTCCGCTCCTCCAATAAATACACCCGCACAACGGGAGAGAGGGAGAACTGCCCGCACGCAACCGAAGATGGATTTATTCCAGCCTTTGCTATCAGGCTGAAGGCTGGGAAGCCAAATCCCTCTCTCCCAGGGTTTCATTAGCTGGGAATGGCTTTCTAACGAGATTTACACAATCTAGCCTGGAGCCTACACATTTTGCTCTGCACCCAAAGACAATAACAACAGGGAGCTAAGGAGATGCCTTCTTTTCCTCTGGTCACCCATAATTCAAGACTGTTACACTGCTGCCATCAATGTGATTACACAGAGCGGAAAAATAAAATAAAAACCTGCCCTTCTATAGCATTAAGTCTCCAATTTCAACTGACCCAAGCCAGGAAAATTTATAGTTATGGGGACCACATTCAGTCCATTAGAAAAGGAGAGAAAATTGCCAGCTGGGATCTACGTGACATTCTCACCTCTCCTCCCAGTGGCCGCCAGCCTGGCTGGGGCGGGCAGCACTGGTCCCGCACAGCACTCCCATCCCCGCGGGCATCACGGGAGGGGACCAGGGGCTATTTCAGGGGGGTTGGCAGGGGGATCTGCAGTCCCAAGCCCCACTGCACCCTGCGAGGACAGGGAGAGCCCTAAGCCAGCTGTCCCCTTACGCGCTTTGAGGGACCAAGGTCCTTTGTTGGATGGGATGCGTTTTTTTTCTGGAACGGCGCATCCTCTGCTGCAGCAAACTCACACCCAGCCAAACCCTACACCCAGACCCCTCCGATACCACACTGCTGTCCCCCGCCAGTGCTTCCAGTGTCCTGCATGGACAAGATGCCAGGGACCGAGCCGGGTCCCAGGCCGCCAGCCCAGACCACGCGCACGGAGAGCCAAGACCTAAAATGGAAACACCCAGCCTGATGCCTGACAACTGGAGCCTGCACGCTCCTCTGCGCAGTCACAGGAATGCTGTTTCTGGCACAGTTTCTGCAGTAACACTATCCTAGTGCGGTCAGCTCTTTTTGGATGGAAGGATTTTAAGCAAATTATTTTTGTGGGCAGGACTCGTCGGCTCGCTCACACAGAGGCCCAGCCACACAAGGATGAGGAGTTATTTTTTAACATCCATCCTCCCCTTCGATTCCTCCCCAAATTATAAAAAAAAAAAAAAATAAATAGTTATATATACTTAACATCATGCTGTTATGGAGATATTAATAGCACCCAAGACACTGACAGTTGCCTGCCTGAGTCACTTCTCAAAGGGATGGGAAAAAGCCTGCAACAACTGCAGCTGGTTAGGAGAAAATGAAAATCTCATTCGTAGTGCTAAATATCATCCTTACCACGGCAGATCAGATGGGAGATGCTCACGTGTGTAACGCCTGTCCAGCACAGCCGTGTCTGCCGTGGAGCCTCAGTTACACAGCCTTCACCCGGACAACCAGCAGGGAAGCAGCCAGGCAGGCAGCAAGCCGTTACCAATTTCTACCTTAAAAATCAGCTGACTTGGCCATTTTGGTTTGGATTTCTATTACAGTAGCACTCTGGGGTCTGAAGCACTGACCAAGATCGTTAAGTGTGTTGGTAACGGAACAAAAGGCATGTCCCCGTCCCCAGACAGTCTTCTGGGTCATCGTGACCCTGGGCTGAGGCAGCACGGAGCCCACCAACACCCGCATCCATCCCAGCTGGATGGGCACCCGCAGTGCTTGGGTCTTGTTTTCCGGGCCCCTTCAGTACTCAGATCTTCTCATTTCTCCATGGCTGGTATGGGATTCCAAAAGAGTCTTTTAATTCAATTATTTGAAAGCATCTCTCATGCCTTGACAACCTAATTTGGTCTCCTCCAGGTCTTTCAATACCACATGTGGGAGAGCAGCAGGCACCATCCCACCCACGTGATGCCCTCCAACGCAAGTCGCTCCAGCTCTGAGCACTCAACTCAATTTCTATTTGAAAGGAAACATGAATACTAATTAACCAGCCATAAGGGCACAGCACAGATAAATATGTGTTGCAAGAGAAACTGAAGAGACACATTCTGAAGGGGAGCCAGGGAGGGGAGAAGGCAATGTGTCATTGTTTTTGGTGGCACAACTTCAGAATAGCGCTCATCACTTAAAATACGCCTGTAACCAACCAAACCTGGTGTTGCGTGAGCACGCTGGGCTTCCTTCACTGACTTAAAACCTTCCTCCTCCTCCACTGCGACATCCGCGGCTGTCTCAACCCCAGTCACACACATGCAAACCAGTATTCTGCTCCATCCGAAGGCTGGGTGAAGCAGTATTTTCACATGCCAGCTTCCAGCACGCTCCAAAACGCCTGTGCCAACTCCTCCGCAACTGAGCATCCCTCTGGGCGGCAGCCGGCAGACTGGAAGGATAGCGATCATCTGAAGCATCATCTTTTCCTGTCGCCTCTTAGATCAAAAAAAACCCCAAAACCCAGCACCTCCATTTTCTGTCCAACAGAGAAAGGTGAGCAGCCACAGTAGGAAGGCTGGATTATAGAGTGGCCCTGGCTTTTCTCTGCCCAGCCCTTTGCAAATACAGCAGAAACCTACTCGAGCCCCTACTCAGGGGGGGGCTAGGCACAAAATCCTCTGCTCTGCTTTCTCTGCACAGACAAGGAGCAGCTGAAACGGGTGACGCCGGTCTGCACGCGCTTCAGAAGGACGGCGCTAGGGAGATGCTCCGTGGAACACAGGCATGGCAAGGCAGAAACAGCAACATCCCGCTCCAGCTTTGGTTTTTGCCATCAAAACCAGCACTTTGGCCCTGCCAGAGCTCAAGGAGGTTTGGAGGAAAAAGAAAAAGTTCTCAGTCTGAGAAGAAAAAAAAAAAAAAAAAGAACCAGAATCTATTAATATTCAAAGGTGTAGTTTGGAAGCAACAACGCATACAAAATCTCATTTGAAACTCAGGGGCCGCCACGACGGATCAGCCTACTGCTCAGCCCAGCCTGGAAACACGCCGCCGGCTACGGCCACCTCCAGCTGCCTCGCCGGGATGGGAACGCGCTGCCCCGGCACCGCAGCCTCCACCGCGCCGGCATCGCCTTCAACGAGCATCCCCCTCCAGGACGAGCATCGGGGGATTTCCTGATGAAGGTTAAATACATTCAAAGTGATTTTGTGCACTGAAATCACCTGTTTATGAAGATTTTTTTTTTTTAAGGTACATTTCTAAGTGTCCAAATGACAAACTGCGATGCTCACGTTGATGAAGGCTTTGTAAACTATTTGTCACCGCAAACCACGACCGGTGCCTTCCCTTCCTACATTCACCTCCCTGTGGCTACGGAGCACCGATGAAATGAAGAACGGTCCTTTGTCACGGGAGTGAGGATTTGGAAGGTTTCAGTTCAATCTCCCCCTCTGCCCCGGATTTCCTGTGCGGCTTAGGATGGGTCACGTAGCATCTCTCTGCTTCAGTTCCTCATCTAAAAAGTGATATCGCTGCTCCGTCTCGCAGGGCTTTGGGGAGGATAAACCTGTTAGCAGGCAGCAAAATGTTCACAGGCTGGTGGTGTTTGCCGCAAAAAAGCTGGGGAAAATCAGGCAGCTGTGATAACGAACAGGCCAGTGAGCGCAGAGGAAAAGGGAAGAGGGAAAACATCCATCTCTCCGTGCAAGGAGCACTTTCTAACCTTGATTACAATAAAAATTATTTCTTTTATGCCCGCGCAGAAACCTCCAGGGCCCGTCTGCCATTTCCCCTCGCGCGGCCCCCTCCAGCTCTGAGGAACGCCGCGCTGCTCTCGGGCTGGCCCCCAGCAGCTTTGGCAGGGGAAAGCCCCCAGCACAGCCCTGGGCACGGCGGGGGCTGGCACGCGGCCCCCCAGCCCCGTGGCGCGGAGGGGAGGCCAGAGTGTTTAGTCTGCCGGGCACATTCCTGTGCGCTGCTAAAATAAATAGGAGATTATTAATGGAGCGCCTTTCCCTCGCTAGCATCGGCCAGAAATGCCGGAGTTATCTCCTGAGGACGGCGCGGGGACGGCGGGGGCTGGAGGGACCCTCGGGAATGGAGGGACCCTCGGGAATGGAGGGGTTCCTCGCTTTGACAGCCCCAGCCAGGAGCTGCGCCTGGTTTGGGGCTCAGGATTTTCATGGGGGATGCTGAACTCTCCTGCTCTCCAGAAACATCCCAGACTTCCCAGGAAAGCCCTGGCCCTCCCTCCATCCCCACGCTCCAGAAAATCTCAGCACTTTTGCTACAGCCAAGTTTTTAACAGGGGAAATATTCTGCCAGGGACGGAGGAGGGAAAACGAGAACAAACTCCACAAATAGTTGTTTTTCTGCTTTGCAACCAGTCTTAACTTTTATATTTAGTCCCAGCTTGCAACAGGTTCCCCTGGGGCACATCCATCATTTTCAACCTATCTGGAATCTGCAGGAACTTTTTCCTGAACATTTCCAAACCTTTTGCATAGTTTGGTGGGAATTTGGTTTTAAAGCTGAATAGTTGTTTGCGTCAAAGCTGTGCCAGCGCGGCTGGCCTAAGGGTCCTGCTGGCTGAGTGCACGTCGAGGTCTGGGCTGGGACTCAGATGGCATTTCTTTAGCCCTGCTCATTTCAAAATTATCACAGGAATCTGTGTTTGTAGCTGTATTTCCCTCAACTGACCTGAAATGAAACCAAAAAAGGACAGACACGGAAAGCCAAAACCCATCCAGTCTGATTGTGCAGAACTTCTCAGAACCTTGAGGGGAAAACCAAAAAAAGGCAAAGGATGCTCAGAGGTTAAGGCTCAGAGCGGATCTGAACTCTCTTAAACCCTCCTGCCCCTTCGCGCCACAGGATTCAGTCTGATGGTGACGCTGAGGTGTGAGGAAGAGCCAGGAGCCACGCCAGGAGCGATGGCGGCTGGAGGGGGCTCTCAGCCTCTCCCCGTCCCACTCGGGGACCCGAAAAGGGGCCAGGTCGCCCTGAGCCCCAGCGCGTGCCGCCGGAGACAACCTGCCGTCCGCCCTCGCCGAGTGCTGGGGTCCGAGCTCACGGGGAAATGATCCGGCGGGACAGGCACCTGCACATCATCTGCGCTGACTTCATCATAATGAAGTGGCACTCCATACCGTTTCCCTTTTTCCATTTCACCCTTCGCTGGATCATTTTACGCATCTATTCCCATTGCTAATTCAAACTAATTAAAGTATAAAATAGAAGAATTTAGGCAATTTCAGAGCTCCCCTCACCGCATTGTGAGTTAGTTTCTTTTTTGCTAGCGCCCGGTGCGAAGAATTCCCCCCCTCACCAGCTGAACAGCCGCCAAACCATCACAGCAGCACAGGAAGGGGGGGAAGGAAAAAAGTTAAAAAAGCTCCAGTAGAGAAAAAGAGGGATCTTGAGGGTTGCTTTTAAATTTCATAGCGGGGCATCGAGTGTGAAATTTCAGATTTCTCCTCCAAGTAATTTTCTCTCTGGCAAATACAGCTCGCTTCCTCTCTCATTGCTCCTATTAAGGACAGGAGACCTGTGATGCACCAGGAACCCCAATTCACTCTCACGATGGAGCAGGGGGGGGTGGCATCAAATCCCGAGGGACCTTAGACCTTCCTGCAGCTACCGAGGATGTCACCAACCCCTCACAAGCACCCGACGCCCCGCTGTGCCGAGGAGGGTGCGTGCGTGTACGTGCACGTAAGGGAAATTCTGGAAATATTTCAGGACTGCGGTTGCTTGACTGAAAAATCAAACAATAGGTCTGCAGTAGAGGAGGAATTTGAAAGGGAAGCAAACGCCGAAGCAAATGCATGGGAACCCTGTGGCTGCGACTGGCAGGGGAAAAAATAGCCTAACACAAAGAAAACCAAAGGAAAACAAACAAACTCTGAAGTAACCCTAGCAAGCACTTGAAAGAAGCAGCCACATGGCCGATGTCTGAACTACACCTCGCTTAGAAAAACAAACTCGCTGCCCCCGATGATGGATTTTTGCACTGGGGCATTTTTCACCACTTCTTCCAGGAAAGTTTACGTAAGTATTCCTTACCTCAAAGACTTCTGCTCTTAACTCTGCACCCTCGAATGCTTGAAGGGTCTGCGCGTCTGGACCCAAATCTCAGCAGGGAGGAAGGGACAGGAACCAGCCCGGACCTCGACACACCAGCCCCACCGCGGCCGCAGCTCTGCGCGCGTGACAAACGGACTGGAGCAGGAAAATGAGACAGCACATCACCTCACCTGGCCGGCCTGGGGCTCTTTTGGTCAACTGATGATAATTAACACCTCCTTCTTGTCAGGTAGATATCGTTAATGATCTCAGACAAGTTTTTAGCTGGTTTTCTTAATTATTCCTAATGGACTACAGCGAGGGAAGTGGAAAAAACCTGCATCATCTCATGAATTTTAGGAGAGCAGCATGAGCAGGTGGTGACGGAAGAGCAGCCGGTGATGCCGAGGGGCGCAGCAAGCCGTGCCCGGGGCCGACGAGAGCCGCTGCCCCCGCGACCCTCTGCAGGGGTGCTGGCATGCAGGACTTCAGACACTTCTGGTGGGATTCAGCTGAGCCATTTTCCTGTCCCAGTGGTTCAAACTTTGCTAGGATTATGTCCAGCTAACTGGCTGTTCAACTAGCAGATAATGTAGTTAAAAAATTAATCAGTTCATTTTTTCCCTCCTGATGACTCCAGACCCTTTCATCCACATCTCCTGCATTTTTTATTGTGTTTTCTCAGTTCTTTTCAGGACACCATCAGTATTTACAGCCTGGCTACTCCAGAACTGATGGACTTCTTTGTTTTTCTCAGCCCTCACTCCAATTCCAACCTCTTTTAAATCATCAAGGCAGCCCCCGCCTGCCTCCTGCGCGATCAGCATCCAGAAAGTTCAGTCCAAAGCCAAGCGGTTTTCACAGGACTCAAACATCTCAGGGTTACCAGACAGGGAGCCGTGCCACAAATCATCCTCAGCGACTCCTGCAGATCTGCAGATCCTGACGTGGGGGCAATTTGCAAAGCAAATATGTCACAGCTCACAGAGCGGACTGAAAGACGGTTTCTGTACCTAAAACCACAATGATGGATGGGGAAGAGGGAAGGGAGGAAAAGCAACAGCTTTCCCAATTTGATGGAAAAGCCACAGCTCTGAGCGAGCTCTGGCCACACTGCCCGCTCCCGCTGGGCAGGAGGGGGCCAGGAGCACGTGCCCATGAGATGCTTGTAGCCAGGTCAATACTGGTTACACTGGTCACGCTGGGTAATGCCCCCAGAGCTGATGAGCACATGGTAATGATGTCCAGAGCACTGCTCCTTGCTGGTTAGGAGACAGGCTGGGATAAAGCATCTCCAAGCACGTAAACCCACCCCTTCCACCTCTTCCATCCAAATAACCTTCAGTCACTCAGCACACCTGAGGGGAATCTTTCGGGGCCGGCATTCATCCCCCTGCCTCCCACCGAGCTCCGCTCATAACGCACTGCATGAGGGTCTGAACGGCATCAACTGGGTGTAAAAACCTCACATCGGCCACGAGAAATCCCTCAGGTGCTCTAATGAGCTCTTGCTTAAAAACAACAAAAAGTCAGCCTGCACCCTCCAAAACCCTCTCTCCCCTAAGGCAAGGTTACCCTGCAATGGGTACGGAGGGGCTGGGCACCACGCAGGGCTCAGCACCGCGCAGGCAGACCGACCGCGGAGCTAAGGATTCCGCACTGCATCCCCGGCGGCAGCGGTCCCTGGCCCCCCGAGTTCCGCCGCACTAATTGATGTTATCTGCATTTCACCGGGTGATGAGGAGTTATTATTTCTGCCACGGGAACGGCGAGGTTCCCGCTCACGGAGCAAGATGCCACTGTGTTACATACCATATAAAACCAGAAAAAAAATCATCCCCCTGTGGCAGAATTAACCACTGAAGTAACTACGGATGCACCAAGAGCAGCACTGTTTCCGAGGCAATGGAATGTGTGGGGATATTGAGGGATGGCCCAGGGAAGATGAATTTTGCATTTGTGACGCCCTGGCCAGGTCCCTCATTAGCAAGGTGCTGCTTCACCCATCAGGGAGCAGACCTGCACGGCGTGACCTCTGCACTTCATCAAAGTATTTTATGTGATTAGCACCAGCAAGTGATAGATTGTTAGCTGATAAAAAAAAAAAAAAAAGGCATTGGAAATCGAAGAAGGAAAAATATGTCGGAGCGTGGTGTGTCCGCAGGAAGAGGCAGTGAGAGCATCCCGCGCCCGTCGCTGCCTCCTGCACCAAGACGCAGGGCCCACGGCTCTGCGTTCAGGAAGGAGGAGACCTGCGAGGCCACGTTTCTCTTCACTAGCACACGGATATTCCTTCCAACCAGCCCTGCAGTATTTTGATCATGCTGCTTTAAATTTCGTGTTTGGAGCCCTTGATTAGGTGGTGAAATCTTTTGGAGACGGCAATCCCTGCCCTGGTGCCTGCCAGGCGTTTGATTGAGCCCCTGCTCGCTCCCAGATTAAAAATAACCAAATTTCTTCTTCTACCAAGAGCTGCAGAAATCTTTGGCCCCCGTTCTGCTGATGCTTACATAACCCGTGTGCAGCGTGCCCACCGCCTCTCCCAGGGCGGGCTGGCGGTGGCTGGGGGTGTATGTGGGAGCAGAGCCAGCCCGGTCGCACGCGGAGCCAGCGCCGCGAACGTTTGAACCTCGCAGGGAGCGGGTCCAGAGAGGCAGAGGGGCTGCAGCCCTGGCATCGTGAAATTGCTCTCGTTCTACAGGGCTTATTTAATTGAAATGCACTCAGCTTTCATACGTTAAAAAAAACCTACTGCCTGCCTGACACGCAGACAATTAATGCTTCAGGACTGAATTATAAAGCCACTTTACTCAATATAACCAGTACTTTTCCTGTAAGCTTCACGTTTTCCCTCTGAAAGCCAGAAATCAAAGCAGCTTTTCTGCACACGAGGGCTGTAGGTGTGGGCTCCATGACAGACTCACCATTAAAATGGGAAGATTTTTAAATGTGGGGGCTCTTGGTGGCCTTGGGAGATTCACTGCTGGTTTTGCCATTAACCCCTCGCCAGCTGCTTGATCTCCGGGGCTCCCAGCCCTGGTGCACCCTCACATCTCAGCAAGGCTGCAAGGCAGCCAACGAGCCCCTCACGCCAGCAATGCTACCGATTCCACTTCAATATTTTATTTTGGTTTTTTTTTTTTTTCTTTTTCCTGACAGAAACTGTTAATTGAATTTGTCTGCCCGTGGAAAAACAAGAGGCAGCTCACACTGGGCACGGGCCGAGAAGAACCATGGCGCAAGCCCCCTCACCACCGCTGTGCCGGTTCCCCCCACGCCCACCCACCCCAGCACCCGCTGCTGTTCCGGTGGGAGAGCACGGCGCGACTGCCAGCGCCCGGCTGTTCCCGTCCCGGCACCCCGAGCAGCTCCGCTCACACAACGCCCCTCCATCCCGGCAGCACCGGCACGCTCCAAGCCTCGCTCAGCTGGTGGGCAGACGTGGTGTTTGCTGGCGAGAGCGATGCTGAGAAACGAATTTCTGCTTTAAACAGGCAGGGTCAGAGCCTTTTCTCTTCTGCCCTAAGAGCTGTTTGAAACCAGGTGCAGCGGGAGGAGAGCCTGTAAAAGCTCCTAATAAGCACTCTTAAATCATGCGGCTAAAGAACTCGGAATAAGTGGCTGGAAGCAAAGTTTCTTTATCCTTCTCTCCCCGGGACCAGGCTGTGCGACTGTTGCTTCTTTGCTTTGTGGGAGGGAAATCAAATGTCAGATATTCTGCTTTGGAAGAAGTTGGCAACGAAACACGAAAGGCTGACGGAGAGCTCAAAAAGGACTGCGGATAAACTGGAGCGAGGCGCAGACAGGGCTGGGATGGGAGCCAGGGGGAGTGGGGAGGGACTGTGCCTACAACCACAACTCCCAGTTTAGGGATGAAGCAACCACTTTCCCTCAGGCGTTTCAGCATAAAGCTGATCCTAGCTGCTGCGAGCACAGAAGGAAGACGAGCTTCAGACCGGAATGTTATTGGGAAGCATCCACACATCTCAGTTTATGGTGCGCAATCACAGCCCAACACAGCATCGCGTCCCATTGCTGGTCCGCACCTGACACCACAGCCGCAAGAGCTCAAGACTCACTACAAATCACTACTGGGGAGCACACGTTTCTCAGCTGAATTCCACCAACCCCCTCCCCATTTTTTGAAAGATGTCTTTTGACATAGGCACATATCCCATTTTTTTTCTCAGCAGATATTTAAAATCACAGGCTCTGGACAATCCTCCCCCAATTCGTCAACATGCAGCAGATGAACGTTAAGAACAGCTGCTCCCTCTGTCATTTTACCGTGGCAGAATTTCATTTTGTTCCAGATTTCAAGACTTCAGAAGGTATTTTTACTGGGTGCTCTCAGTAATTCTGAGGGCACTTCCCACCATTTACAGCCTCAGACCTCAGAAGCCGGTGGACCTTTCTCCTCCTCTTGATAGCGACCCTTTTCCAATCATCAGGCTCCTCCATACAGCACTCAGGAAAAAAAAAAATAGATTCTCCCCTCTGCTGAACTATCACACTGCCAGGATTAGGACAGTGGGGTCACAGGAGCTCACAAAATCCATATGTAACGGCGTGCTGGGACTTCTGGACCCAGAGCACGCACCCCTACAAGGGCAACAGGCAAATCCTTCAGTGAGCCCAGCAAGGAACGAGGGACCACATCCCCCTGCTCCTGGAGCCTCCCCCAAGGCTTTGCCAGAGCCGCGGCTGGAAACGGAATTAGTGTTCCAGGAATATCCTATTATTTGCTAATTCTCTTCACATCTTTTTGTTTCACAATTAAGCAAATTAGCACTCTGATGAATATTAAGGCGCCGTCGCCTCATAAAAGATGAGTTGGAGGCATTCCCACTGGATTTTCCTCCTAAGGAAAACAGTTCCTCAGCTGTTTGAGATAAACACTGGATCGCTTCCTCCCTGCTGAGAGCATGAGGAGCGCATGGCTCCTGGAGAAAACGACCACAGCATCAAGGTTTTAACAAAACAATGCTGTTTCCAAGTTTGCATGGATTCTCATTATTGCCATCCAATCCAAGTCCAAGCCGGAATGGGATCCCAAACGTGTGGCTGCTGGTGGCAGCGTCTAGCACCGAGTTGCTGTAACAAGCACACAATGCCTTCTTTAACCACAGGGATTCATTCAGCCGAGTGTCTTAGCAGGGAGAAGACTTTGCACTCCTCTTACACTCCCTGGCTCTAAAGAGCTTTCTAACCAAGCCAAGCACTCGCCCGTGTGTTTCGCCCCGGGTTAGCAGAGCAGCTTTGCTGGCTCTGGGAGGAGCTGGAAGCTCCCCGGAGCGGGGCGAGCGTGACGGTAGCTGCTGGCTCTACCTGCACCAGGAGATCTCGGAGCGCTTCGCACCGAGACCGCTCTGCAGCGCATCTCTCAGAGCAGGTGGGAGGGAGGACAGATATTTGCTTACCAGCAGACACGGAAAGCTATTAGTGACCAGGGGGTTAACTCAACACAGAACATTTTAACAGCATCCAGACGTCTTCAGAGGCAACCTTTCTCCTGTCTCCACCACTCACAAGGCACCGGCTCTATTAATCTGAATTACGCAGTCCTGAGTAACAGCCAATACAGCGCTCAACAGTGAACCCAGCAGTCTGGCTTCACGGCGGGGACTTCGCGTCTTTTCTTGTCTCAGAGAAGAACAGAGGGTCCAAGATTATTTACATTGTGCAGGCTCCCCAAGCAACAGACTCCCGTGGACCGCTGGCCATACATCCCCAACATTGTAATTCCCATTTTGCATTCTCCAGTCTGGTCCCTCTTGGCAGAGCAGGAGTTTATCCAGCTCAGCAGCAGGCTCAGAGGGAGGGATGCACGGACAGCGGTGAGTCCCACTGGCCTGGCCCTGAGCTCTCTGGTATATATAAAGTAAACCAGTAAATAAATAATAAAGCCATCATAAAGAATGCTTGGACGAAACTACGCAAAACCACAGCCTGCCAACCTCACTGCAGGGCGTGCATCTGCAACGCTTGCAGCTCTGGTTATCGAGGCAGGGACGGGTCACAGTCCCAAACCACGTTTCCCCACAGCATCTCAGCTCAGTTTCCAATGCAGACAAGGATAATGGGGGCACAACTCTCTCCCCTGTGCACTGGTGACAATCTCTGCTCACAGGCAGATAAAACCGATCTTCTGCTGGTGCTCCATCTGCCCGTGCCGCCCTCCGCACCACGGGGCTCAGCACCTCAGCTCCGCCTGCTCCAACACCACGCTGCTTATGGAAGGAAGTCACGGCCACGGAGGTACGGAAGCAGACGCCTTACCTGCCGCTCCGACATGACGTACAGATACTTCCGATCGATGGAGAAGGCCATGTCTCGAAGGACTGGGCTCCCGTCCTTGAAAACTGTCACCATCTCATACTGAATTCCACCGTGGGGAGGACCATCTGCTCGGATCTGGAAGAAGCACAAACAGATTACAGGTGACTTCATAGCAGCCAAATTCAGATTTTATTTTGGGGGTAGGGGGTGAGGGGAGGAGGACAAGGTAGGAAAAGGAACCTAATTCAAAATCTCAGCTTGCAAACTGGAGATGAAGCAAAGAGCTGGCAGGCAACGTGCACGCACAGGAGTTAAAGCAGAGGCCACTTGCTGGAGTTGGTGCGATTTCCCCAATCCATGAGAAATGATGAGAAGGTTTTGCGGTTGCAAGGGGAGCACGTAGACTGTCAGCATGCTACGACTGACCATGGGCATCCAAGAGAAACAAAGACTCTAAACTTTTTAGATTCTCTCCAAAACAAGCCTGGAAGAAGACCCCAAGGCTCCACAGGCAGCACAACAAGGCCAAGCTATGGCAGAGACATTTGTTTTCTCCAGATGCATAAAGAATGAGACTCAGTCTCCATCACCCCTTGCTGCCACAGAAGCTCCTTACAATACCTTCTCTGACTAAAAATTCGGAGATGCTGCTGCCATCCCATTACTTCCAAATTTGCCGGATTCAGCGAGGCGAACCCAGGCCAGCCTCCACCGCTGAGCGAACGGGGAACTAACGCAGCGGCCATATGGCTTGTGCAGTCTGACGGCTCCCAGCATCCATCCACCCCAGGAACACGCGACTCCCCGCTCCTGCAGGAAAACCTGCCCAAGCTGTGACAAACCCCGTCCCTGCCAGGAGCGGCTGCTGTTGAGGATACGCCATCTCTTTCAAAATTTAATAATTTATGGCCTTGGGGGCTGCGCGAGGGGAAGGGAGGAGGATAAACAAACAATTTACATTGTCTTTCCTACCAGGATTTGCATATTTGAATAGCCGTTGATTGCAACACGGTATCTACATAGCTAAAAACACCGGCAGCCGTCGGGCAGGGAGGCGAGAGCAGCCAGGCGAGCCAAGGGCCGGCCCCGCGGCTCACAGCGACAGCGATGCCGTTCGACGGGGGTCTGGGACACGCTGCCCGTCCCTGGAAAAACCTCTCATCTCAAAGATGCCGCCTGCCGCAGCCTGACGCCGAGCTGTGCTGCTGCATCCCATTTTGCTGCTGGATTGCTCCCCGTCAGGCCATAGTACGGAGGAAGAGCCACGGAGAACCAGCTTTGGACAAGCCCAAGCCTTCAGAAGAGGCAGGATGCAGCAGCAGAGAGGGATATCTATTTTTTTCTGGTTCATGTCCCCAGGAGGCAAGAGAGCAGGTTGCTAAGCATCTTAAGATTGATCTGAGATGTGCCACCCCAGCTGGAAGTACAATATCTTCACACTCATAGAGGAGAGATGCTCCCCTGCACCCTCCTCCAGATAAATCCTCTTCTTGGAAAGAGCCCTGATGCCTCCTGCCACGTAAAGACGTGCTGGGTACACAAACACATTTATTCTCTCGATTTCCCTCTTTCCTCCTTACCTTCTGAGTTTCTAGTGATACAAGAGAATGCCAGGTGTGAATCTGGTCTAACACCCGTGGCCCAAGGCAGGGAGCTGCCGGCAGCCCAAGCCTGGCTCAAAAGCCCTAAATTTCCAGAAAGGAATCCCCAAAAAGGCAGAAGGGCAAACCCTGCTTTAGTCACACCTGTGTGAATCAGGATACTTCACTGCCGTCACGAAACACTGAGAATTAGAGGCAGGCTGAGACCAGTATGCGACCAGTGCTGTGCTGGGTGTTGCAAACCTGAGCGACCAGCGCTGCCTCCCACTGCCACCTCCTGCACCAGCCCACACCACGGGCACATGGACAAGGCTGCAAAAATCACCTGAGGAATAAAGAGCAGGGACGCTGCAGTGTCAGGGACACATGGCCGTGTCCATGCAAACACCTGATTAATGGCTGAACGGGAATGGAAACGCCGGACATGAAGGATCAGCAGCCTTTGTGAAAAACAACTGTTTTTCAGAGTTCCCTCGGGCACCGGCAGCTCGTTAAATTGAGCTTCTTTCTAGTAATGAGGTCAGACAGGGCTAATAAAGAGAGATACCACTGGACAAGCCTTGTGCAGGCCAATTCCAACTGGGAATTGCGGCTCTGGGCTGGAGACAGCATCGCATGCGTGATGGCTCCTCCAGCCTGGACACGCGCTTGGAGCTGCCACCGGCATGGGTGTCTTGGGACACAGCCAGAGCCCTGCGCAGGGTGTGGGTGCTGCCTGCACCCTCCTGCCTCCCCCACGAGAGGCCTGGGGTCTCTCACCGAGCCTGGCGAGGCCAGCTGGCTCCACCTCACCCGCAGAGCACAGGACAAGAGGAGAGCAGTGCCCGCCGCTCTCCCGTCCAGCGCGCTGCGGTGTGCGAATTATACCTGTCCAGGTATCCCACAGCCCCGTGTCCGGAGCACAGCTCCCGGGATCCACCCACCGAAACCAGGATGCTCCACTACCGCTCTTCCTGAGGGCTTGGTTTCCATGACAACAAATGATGATGTCAGATGAGAAAAAAATGATGATTCCTGTGAATGTGGAGGAAGAAAGGGATCATCTCCACAGCAGGAAGCTTCTTGTTGATGTTTGAGACAGAAACCATTTCTCTGCCTAACTTAGGAGAGCCCTTCCAGTGCCGAACGACGACTGACCCATCACCGTACCAGTGCGTGGTGCCAACACTGCAAACCCAGGTTCATCCCGAGCCCAGGCTCCAGGCACAGCGATGTGGGAGAGGGAAGGAGCAAGACGGGGCTGGTGGTCGTGTTTCTTTACGTCCTCCTAACTCTACCAGGTTCTCTTCTCTCACGACGCAATGATGGAGCACGTGAAGGGTTTAGGAGACAGACACAGGGGGAAGTGGCACAGGTGGGAGTGGGGGGGAACGCTGCAAAACAGGGAACAGGTGGGTGCGGGGAGAAGCACGTCAACGTGTGGGAAACCAGAGGTGTCCAGGATCAGAGATGTGTTCAGCCACCTGACAGCGGAGACGGGCAGGACACATCCCAAGCTTGCACGCTCGGACGTGAATCGGAAAAGCCGTTTGGGACAGCTACAGCGCTCTCCTCAGCCACTCCTGATGCATGTTTACAAATACAGCTTGGAAAGTGCCTAACAACGTAATCTGCAAATCCAAATATCATCCCTGGCTCAGAGGATGCCGGGCCAGCAAAAGGCCCCATGTGACGGAGCAGAACGCCGCTCAGTTCAGGGAGCCGTAGCCCTGCAAAGGCACTGCACAGATTTATGTGCCTAATGCCCCCACAACGCAGGCTGCGGGCGTAAGCTCTGCATCATCCTAACAGATCAGCAAAATACCACATTGTGTCACGTATACGCAGCAGCGCAGCGCCCGTGGCGATAAGCGTACGAGCCATTCAAGGATCTAATACGATGTGAAGCTCCAACACACCTATTGCACTAATGTTCCTGTCAGATATTTTGCCCAGCGCGTACCAGAGCTAAGGTACATCTGGATTCCCTTCCAGTTCGCCCCAGCAGGCTCCCATTAGAAGACATCGAATCTCTTTGTAGGAACTTTCCATGATTAAATTACCTGTCTGTTTTCATTACGAGTGTTTCCACGAGGCTGACTCATGATGAAATGCCTGGTGCCAGAAAAAACAGCTGAATAAGCCCGTGCACGAAGAGACCGATTCCCCACCCTGGATACAAGGCCACCCGTTAACATCTCCAGAAGCACAGCTTCTCCCCACGTAGGCAGGTGCTGGACGGGAGATGGGTCCCAAAGCACCTCGCTGCCAGCCGCACCCCTCCACCTGAGCAGCCCACGGAAGCGTGGGACAGGCTCCTGAAATGCAGCTCTTTGGCCAGGAGGCACAAGCACTGGCTGGATTTGCTTATCTTTGTCTGTGACGGTGACAAAGTGAAAAGCCCTGTCAACCCCGGAACCTTAGGACTGCTCCTTTCACGCTAGGATTTCCAGCCCTTCGGGGTGAACGCTATCAGATAACATCGCGCTCGTGTAAAATGGACGTTTCGAGTAGAGCTGTATCAGCTCTGGGAACGCGCACCGGAGCGTTGCTGCATCTACTGCCTGAAATAGAAACCAAAGACAACAAGGAGCAGCCTTCACTGCCAGGGTGCATCTCTGCACAATTGCTGCTTTTTTGCCATTTACGTCTGCACATCTCAGCTCTTGGGCATTCCCCATTAAAGCTTCCCATAAAGCTCTAGGATGGATTTCTTGCTTCAGTGCTGGAAATTCAGCAGAAAGACTGTTACTGGCGGCAGGTTTCTGAATCAGGCTGGAAAGCAGTGTCGTTTGACCAGCCTTTCCCTACTTCTTTCTGTCCAGGGTTCTGTGGAGTCTCTCCTACCCAGACCTGCTACTAAAAGGAGTTTCCACAAGCAAGAGACTGAGCAATGCTCCTCAAAGACAGGACGAGACCAATAAATAAATATCAGTCCAGATTTTCTCTGCGTGCCTCCTCCAAACAGTCTTTGCAGAAAGGATTTACTTTTGCTAATCCAATTTAATTAAACTGGGCTATTCTACGTTCACACCAGACCAAAAAGGAGGTGAGATGCACATGATGACCTGCTGCTTTTGCTGTCCCCCTCAGGAGCATCCTTTCTCACAGTGTCATTTTACAGGGTTACCCATGCTGGCATCTGCCTCTGACAGCCAGAGAGAAAAAAGCGCAGCAATCTCTAGGAGAGGAGAATCCAGAGCAGAAATCGCAACTGCCTGTACAAGGAGTTCCCAAGAGCCCTTCAGACCCTATATGAAATCCTTCTGAGAGTGAAGTACCCCTCAGACTCCCTCAGAGTCCAACTCTTGGTGCTCAGGGAGCCAAGTCAGAGCCATTTACCAGCCATTAATAGACCACGGGGAAGGCCAGCAGTTTGCTGTCCAGCCAGCCCACAGCAGATCTGGGATCCGAATCTCCCGCAGATGCACAGGGGCCCTGTGAGAAGCGATGGCCGCATCCCTCCCCACATCTGCATCGGCGGAGGAGACACGTTGCCTTCCCCTGCACACACACCAGGACTGCCGTTTAGCTCACTGCACAGGAAGCCTCCCCTTGAAAATAGAGTGAAATAGTAATCCTATTAAGTATCTTTCCTTTAAATCATAGATATGTCCATGAGGAAGTTAATGACAAGCCTTACATGCACATTCAATTCAAATCAGCATATCCAATTAACTTCATTACCTGGAGGCTCCCTCATATCCCAGTCTCTTTCTCTCCTGTCACATTTTCTTTATGCATTTTTCCCAAATTAGGATCGAATACATCTGTCACGGCGGGCATCACCTTAATTTCTACCCAAACGAGAGCGCGGGGAAGCCTCGGGAGATGGGTTCACTCTGGAAAGTCACGATGCTGTCAGGCTGAGTGCCTCGTAGCAAAACAGCTCCTCAAGACCAAATGATCTGGTCTCCGAGGGAGGAGAAAATCCATCCTTTCCAGAATTACACTGTCTGACTAAACATTAAATACACTCCCTAATCCCCACTGGGGTTGCCCTTACGAAACGCTACAGGATCAGCTGGGGAGAAAAATCAGTTTGGTAAAGAGCTCTCTGCAGTGAGCCCTGCCAGCGCGTGGGCGTGGGGGCCACACCACTACCGAGGGGCTCTCACTGGTACTGTCACCACTCCTTACGTTTCCACAGACACGGATCCTTCTTTTTTTAAAGTGCCGGAGAGGGGTGAAAGCAGGGCAGCTGCAGCTGCCAGAGTGATGGGCAGCAGGTCCGGCTGGGAAGGGAAGGAACCAGTGGGACCAGTAACACGCAGCCGGGTGCCATCGCATCAGCATCTCACCTCGTGCAGCCCCTGGGCACCGTGAGGACTCCATTTCAGAGGCAACACTGCGTGCTGGGTGAGACGCTGGCACTTTGGTGGAAGCACCCGAACACTCCCCACATCTCCCCGCTCCCCTCCAGCGAGGGCTGGGGCTCTGCGAAGTCCTGGTGTCCACATTTCCTCTTCCTTTTGAGCCTCAAAGAGACAGGAAAGCCCCAGCCAAGCAAACCCATCCCTGCATCCCGACTTCTCCCTCCTGCTGCTGGGCACAACACAGACAAAGCACCAAGGCAGCACCAAGCCAAGATCGTCTTCTCCACTCACATTTTCTAAGCCCTAATCTCCTTTTTTTGGAGACATTTTCCTCCTTCATCCTCTCCCTACACCTTAGGGAGGCTGCAGGTGCGAGGACACAGATATCCTCTGTCCCTGCCTCGCTCAGATCTCGGCTTTCCCAATGGATTCAACTGCCGGCACCCTCTGCTCAGTCCATCCCTCTGCGTTTCCAGGACCAGCAAACACCGCCCGCTCATGCGGCTGCGTGCTGGAGTTTCCACCTTCAAACGGGGATGGGGACGGAAACGGGGCCGTGCCGCAGGTCTGGGGAGTGGGAGGAACGCGGGGTCGGCAGCTGAACGGGCACAGCGCAGGGAGCGGGGAAGGTTCGAGCCCGAGTTTATTCTGATCGGGCTTCATGACCCAAATTATTTATAGATCCGAGGTTTCTGCAAATTCAATACTCATGTCAAAAGCGCCCTTCACACCCACATGTGTTTCCCTTCTCTTCAGCTGGCGAAACGTTAGCTAGGTGTTCAAAGTCAAAACTGGGAATCTGCAGCTCCCCGAGGAGAAGCGAGTCAGAGGAACTGCCGGGCTGAATTGGGGAAGAGCAGGAATTCCTGCCAGGAATGGGGGCTCATGGGCCACAGCACAGGCATCCACGTATGCTGCTAAGCACAAAAATGCCAACCCAGCAAGGAAACCAACCCAAATTAGCTCCCACTTCCCACATCTCCAGTGCTGAAGGTGGAGAACAGTTCCCAGAGCAAGGCTTTCCCCCACCCTGCGGGACAAGGCGGCTGCGAGCCTGCCCAGAATCCGCACCAGCAACTAAAACAGAGACCTGCACGTGTTCAATCATCCTGTTTCAAAGAGTTTGAACCCATCTACAGGGAAGGCAGGATAGGTTTTAAAAAATAAAATGATACAAAGGAAAATCCGCCCTTCCCTCTCCGCTAAAGCTCAAGGTGCAGTACAAAAGCTCTCCGCTGCTCCGGCAACGCCACACGTTCCCGGCTGACAGCAACCCTCGCGATACCAGCGTTCAAGGTGCCACTTTGGGAGGGCACGCAAGAGGCCAGGCACCCAGATCTGCTGCAGGGAGAAGAGCTGCCACGCACACAGCCCTTCCCATCCACGGGTGAAGCGTGAACGCTGGCTTCCGGAGGGGAACGCAGCGCATCGCGGGGCCGAAGCCGCGGCTCAGACATCCCAACAGGTACCAGCTCAAAGCCTTACGAGAAGATTGCCACTGGAGCTGTTCTCTCCCTCTCTCCTACGCCTTTACTTCCTTCTTCCATCCTTCTGCTCCCTCCACCCTTCCGCAGCGCTGATCCTCCAAGATAAAACAGAGAGGATGGTACAGAGGCACCATGCAGAGACTAATCAGCAGCCCCTATGTCTTTAATTTATTACTGCATGAGAGGCTCGTTTAGAACAAAGCTGCCAGTTCAGGAGATCATTCCTTTAAAAGACTTTTTATTTGAAAAGCTGTCAGCTCACACCTTGTCACAGCCACACTTGCAGCAGCAGAACTTTAATAACGTACCACCTCATGCAAATGAGCTGCTAATTAATTAAGTAGTATTCTTCCGGGGATGGATTCATTAGAATCAAATTTGGATAGGCTGGCTGGCTAGGTCGTGTTGCTTCAGATGGAGCTTCAAGTCAGCAGCACTGCCTTTTCCCTGAGACCCAGCACCCGGGAGATTCCCATCAGGAGGGAAGCTCTTCCCGTCCCGGCTCAGGACACCATCACACCATGACCCAGCCACTTGAATGCCACACACCAGGCCCAACTCGGCTAAGAACAGCAGCAAGGTGAAAAAAAAAAAAAAAAAAATTGAATGAAGTGCCCGAAAGATTGCCTCCTCTCCTATTCAGGACCACCAGTATAGAAGAGGGCCCGGTTCAAAAGCAGGAGGCAGAGCTGATGAGCTCGGGGAGGCTCCGGGGATGAGCTGCAAAGGAGCAGTGCTCTTTTTTTTTGGAGCACTCGCTGCAAAGAGACAGTTGCTGGGGGTTCAGAGCCATCGGCCTTGCACCTTCCACCAGCATCAAAGCACAACCCATTAGCGGCGGGAACGCTCCACTGTCCCGTGGATTTGCTGCATGTGCAGCACAGTACAAAACCTGTCCACTTCTCGTCTGTCCCCTAACGAAGGGCCACCGCGCGCAGTGACTGCCCTTTCTTTCGCTCAGCAATCAGCACCCCTCTCCCTTGACATTCCTGTGCGATTTCGGAAGAGAAGGCTCAGAGCCGCGCTGGGAAATGGGAATCATTACGTTAGCAGCACTTTGCTACTCGCAGGCGTTACGTTTTGGCACTGAGCATGGAAATCATCAAAGAGACCAAGCACTGGCCTCCAAGAGAAAGGAACGAGGTAGGAGTTGCTGTACCGCACGGCGCTGCACGCTCAGCACTCCGCGCTGTGCTCCTTCAGCCTCTGCCTTTCTTTCCCCGACTTACCCCTGCTCCTCCTGCTTTGTGCGGCTTCAATCCAGCTCCTTCCCTTGCAGCTGGGAAGTAAATGAAAGCGGAGGCGAGCAAAGAGGAGGACAGCTCTAGGAACAGGCAGAGGTGTTTTGGTTTTTTTTTTTCTTTTTTTTTTTTTTTTTTTTGCTACAGCATCCTCTTCTACACGGTGCTAGCAGTCTTTAGCAGGGATGCACAGCTGGGTCAGCTGGCTCTGCCCTTCTGCCCTCTGCCTCTTACAAATCCCTGGGTCATCCCCCCATTTTGTCTCCTCTTTGCCCCAGGCCCACAGCGGGTGCCCGAAGGGACGCGTGAGCACGGAGAGGGGAGAGGCAGGGCTGCCTGCAGGACACCACTCGTGACGGAGGGAGCTGTGAGCAGCGTTTTGGGGAGCGAGCAACAGCCACAGCGAAGGGTGCTACACCTATGTCTTCTGCAACCGACAGAAAACAGGAGCGGAGGCACAGAGCTGGTATCATTTATGGCGACAGAGGGACTGGGTATCTGCTGAGAATCGCTTGTCACATACCATTTGCAGCTCTTTTTTCACCAAAGTCCCCAAAATAGCACCGTATCCATGCCACCCATCCACACCTCACCTGTGCCCTCCCAGCTGGATAACCCACAGCGCCGGGTCAACCTCCCTCCCGACCACCATCCTCCCACAGCCGTGCATTTCACAGCTGAAGGGATCGGTCTTGCTTAGTTTGGTTTGTTGGCCTTGAGTGGCCGTGTAAAATGGAATAAAAAGCCACTCAGACAAGATGATTGCCTAACGCGGAGTTCGCTCTAAACGAGCAGCAGTGAGTTGTGATTCTCCCCAAGGAGAAAAAAACTAAACGACTGTTAAAAATCTTCACATGAAAACCCTGCTTCTCCCAAGTCACAGCGTCCAGCTGATCAGGTGGGAACGAGAAAGTTCCTCAGGAAATGCCATTCTCTTTCCTTTCCAAAAACATTATGTAAGTAATAGATTTCAAATGACTTCAACTTCCTGCCCAGCGCCTCCCGGGAACGCTGCAGCACCAGCCAAACTGCCAACCGCTAAAGGCCAAAGCCCAGAAGGAAATAAAAAAAACCCTAAATGTTGTTACCTTTTGGTTTTACAAACTTGTGGAGAAATCCTGCCTGGCAGCTTTGCGATGCTTTAGGTCAGGCAGGTGCGAGCAGGTGAACGAGGAGACTGTGCGTGTTCTCGGTTTCACTTGTGCGTGCAGCAGCAGTCATTTGTTACTGATCAGATCCAACCTGGCTGGGGCAGAGGATGTGGGAAAATTACAGAGCACAGCTCAGCCTCCATCCCAGGAGTTGAGGCTCTCCCGCATCGCTCGCCGCTCTGTCCCAGGCATGGGTGGGGAGCATCACGCACCCCTGGGTGACAACCGCTGCAGATGCAGGCAGAGGTGCAGACGGCAAACGCATATTTTCTAGCTAAGAAACAGGCCAGAGCACAAAGGAGCCGAAAGCTCTTGCCAGCCGGTGGCTGACCGTGCTGTTTGTACACAGGCTGGGTTTTACTAAAGCAGCAGCCTTGCAAGCGAGGTCACTTCAGGACGGGCAGAGCCACAGCCAAACTGGCACGGTCCCACGGCTCCTGGAGCGCGGCCGTGCCGGCAGAGCTCCCGGCGCTCTCCCCATCCCCACGCACCACGGTGTTCAGCTCCCGACCCGGGGATACACACTGGGTCCTGTCCATCCCCGGGCTGGACACATGGAGCTGGACCACGTGTGGTTTCATCAGGCAAAGCAAGATGCAGAACCAAGACGCACGACGCACAGCTGGGCTGGCGCTCTGCTCAAGCACATTTGCTTATACAGGGCCCTGTACTGGAAGCGTTAAAGCCCCCTGATAGGATTCAGACAAGTAGAAATCCACGGGAGCTGGATCTCTCCCTTACCTTTCCTATCTGCTCACTCACGCTCAGATCTGGTTGCCAGCACATGGAGACTTGAGGTAGCTCATGCTGCTGGGGTGTGTGGCACACGCTGAGGAAGATCGCTTTTGCCCCTGTGAGCTGCTTCCCAAATACTATTCTGGGGTATTTCAAGGATTTAAAAAAATAATTAAAAAAAAAAAAAACAAACAAGAAAAACATCCAAAAATCCACAGGCATGCGAACGCAGCTACAGCATCATGGTAACAAGATGGGATGACCCAGGCAGCGCAGACCAGCAACAACAGACATCCCCAGACTGGGAGGAGGGAAGGAAAGAGGGCTGGAGCTGAAGACGACTGCACTGGTGCATTGGAGCAGCACATCGCTCCGCAGAGCAACCCCAAATGCCTTAGTCCAGCAGAACCCAACCAGCCCCTGCCTGGTTTCATGCAGAAAGGTCCGGTTGGTGCTGTCCGCTGCATGATGCGGTGCAGCAGATCCCCCCAGCACTGCAAAAAAAGCCCAGCAGAAGGACCAGGGTGGCTCCTTCCCCAGGCCCCTGCTTCCTCCACGCGCACCAGCCAGCACAGCTAATCCCTTATCGTGCCCGTGGCCCAAAATCAACATCAGGAGATAGGTTCAGGCGGGGGTCCGCGGACGGGTGAGACAAAGCCGCACCACATTACTGCTCTCGCTTCCATAATTGACCTGTAGATAAACACATGGCTTCAGCCTTAATCCCCTGCAGCCTCATGAACATCAGCCGCGCTAAATTTTTCATGTAATTAAGAGAAAAACCCTAATCCAGTGTAATTAGCTCCCTGATTGCCAACGTCAGGCAGAAAAGCACTGTTTGAACAGCAATTCAGGTCTAGCTGGTTAGGCAAATACTGCGTGTGTGTGGCTCAGTAATTCAACACTGAAACACTCTGCTCTCCTTATGGGCTTGCTTTCCTAAACAGCACTAAGTGGTTTCATGACTGCAATAGGCCTGATATCCCCAAAACTGCTGTTCCACAAGACTCTGGTTATGTCCCTGAAGGGCTGGTCATGAAACAAAGCCAAACAGTTCCCTGAGAACCACAAGAGCTGCTGATTTTGGAGTGGTCCCCCACCCCATATGCATCCCTAAGGGTTTGCCACCAAGATATTAAGACTGTACCACCCCTAACTGCCTAAATTCAGGATCTGATGGTCACAGTTAAGACCCTGATAGAGAAACAGTCTCCTCATGAGTGATGCCCAGCACCACAACCACAACCTACTGGCACTGGAGGCAACAGCAACACTTACAAGGCATTTAACGGTGCAAGTCAAAATTCATCCCAGCTACTCAGCCTTTATGGTTTACCGTGGTATTTTTCTTTTCCATTCATATACATGAATGCAAAATTTTAAGAGTAAAATGTTAGAAATTTGGGAAGTGGAAGCAGATGGGAGAGGAACAGAGAATGTAGATGTATGTGCCAACGGGGAGGCAGGGAAACCAAGAAAGCGTGGCTAGAAGAAACCTCCATTTAACCATTTAATCCATCCCTCAGCAAAAAGGAAAGTATCTGAGCTAGTTAAGTCACTGTCAAATATTCCTTTTGTCTTTTAAAAAGTCTCTTGTGATAGAAATTACAGACTACTCCAGTTCTCCACTAGTTACATCTTTCATCTTCAGACTAAACATTGGACAGCCTCCCGCAATCCGGCGCTTGAAAGCAGTATTGTTCTAGGAGGTGTTTGCTGGGGTCTCTCTAAGGACGATTTAATCCTCATCCTCGGCTGTGTACAAAGGTTTTATGGTTTCAGTTGGTTGGTTTTGGAAAAAGGCATCAGTCTGTTTGCTGGTTTTGGTTAGTGTTGCTGTAGAGGCAAATTTCTGTGCCTGGGAGACTGCAAAACAAGCATCCCGCTTTCTGTGAGGACAGAGCTCAAAACCATTCCGCAGCTTCAGCTCTGCAGGCTGAATTCTGACCGGATCGGTTGTTTATACGCCGTGGCAGATGAGAGCCAGCCATAGATGCTTTTCCAGCTCTAACCCTCAATTCTGACGGAGGCCACGGGCGGGTGAAAGGCGCGGGGTTGCACCTGGCGTCACCCCTGTTTGGACTCCAGGCTCCGGTCTCCCCAGCACCGCTCCTCTCGCCCGCTCTCATCACACCGATGCTCTGTAAACAAACCCGCAGCGAGCAGAGCAAGATGCTCCTTTGTATCAAAGCCAGGGAGATTTCTTTATACAAAAATGAGCAAAAATTTATCCACTCAAAGCTCCTTTTAAAGAGAAGCCCCTAAGGAGAGCAAGTCCAGATGCTTGCTTGCATTGCACTGGTAAGCCAGCCCCTTTCTCCCTCCTTCAAACACGTTGTTTTCCATGGAAGCCGCTGTAGATGAGCTATCGGCTGCGAACAGAGCCTCCTGGTTGGATGGCAGCACATCAATATGGGTTGAAGGGAGCAGCAGTGATATGGCACAGCTTGGTGCTTTGCCATCGTTCCCTTTACACAGGAACAGCGCTTCGAGCCAAGCAAACGACCTTCTGCTAAAATGCCTCCCTCCAGCCAGCGAGCCCGTGCCTCGCAGGCGCCTGGTGACCACGATTCAAACGGCAACACTAGAAATCGCGCGTCTCCCTCCTCATCGCTCCGGCTCGGGAGGTGGAAACCCGCAGGCACGTCCCGAGTCGCGCTGACAGCCACCCAGACGGGCGATGTGCTCACCCCTTCCCTTTCTGACCAGGCTTTCCGCACCAAGCCAAACTCACAGATGGGGACGCTTCGGCTAACGCATTCCAGATGGGATATCACGTTTGCGCGCTGCGGTTGTCAGCGGTCGCAGTGATGCGGGTGTATTTCATTTTTCTCTCATAGTAATTATTCCAGCTTTTAGTCAGCTTTGGGGAAATTCTCCCTGCCAAAACCTCCAGTATCGAATGCCAGCAACACATGAGTCTGTGTGTTGACTGCTCTGCGGTCTCTTTGCCTTAGATCCAACAAATTCTTCTCTCCATCGCCTGTGCCTTCCCAAAGCAAGGCATCTTAAAGGTCTGTGGAGAGCTGCTAGCTGATGAGAAGAGCTCATCAGGGGCTGGCTGCTTTTTTTGCTCACTTTCCCCATTGCTCATCCACCAATGTACAACTGGGAACGCAGTCCCGGGCCGGCCTGGCAGGAGGCTGGGACCAAGGCATCGGCTGGGTGTGTGCAACAGCGGTCTCAGCATCTTCTGCTACCGGCTCGCGGAAGATAAAGCTGCATCACAGCTCCATCCCAGCGAGATGGGTATTTTCTCAGCCATGACTTAGCTGGAGGGCGGTGGAAGTGTCTCCAGACAGACCCAGGAGTCTGGGAGTTGCTGCATTCGTGCTAACGAGCACTGGCAGGAGATTTGCAGCTAGTCGGTAAGAAGTGTTGGGGTGGATGAGAGGGGCAGAGAGAGGTGTTGGGAGGAAAGGGAGCTGCTCAGCTTCACCCATAGCCAGCTTTTCAGGGACCCGAGGGACCATATTGGGTTGTGAGGCTTCCAGCTTCCACCTTCCTCCCCCCAGCAGCTGAAGTTTCTAACAAGGTAAGATATCTGAATTGCTCTCGCTAAAAATAGACCAGGCATCAAGCGTTTCTAAAGCTTTTAGAGTAAGAGCTATAAACCGAGCCAAAAAACCCAAGAGACAGAACTGAGATGGAAAGCTCCCTTCCAGGACAGATTTTCCCAGAGACTGAGCACTGGTAACCACAGCAGCCTCTGTGCAACCACAGCACGATGCCGCTGTTGGTTATCGGAGGAGCTGAGCCACTCCTTGCCTTTCTCTTCCTCCCGCACTGCAATCACCGCAGCCCCTCTCCATGTCCATACATCTGCGAAATGTCATCCGCTCACGATTCCAGGCCCGGTGCTTTGTCAGTGTCGTGATTTATCGGTTATGTCACGGTTTGCACTCAGCTGCAAAGAAATCTTCCAGTGACCTGAAACCACAAAACTGGGGTTTTGCCGGTGTTGGGGTCCTCCGGCCTGGCAATTTCAGCACACCGGGTATTCCACCGTCTGCAGTTGGGGTTTCTATGGGAGCGGAGTGGGAAGCCTGGCTGGGAGCCGAGTCCCGTTCTCCGCATCTGGAATCCTGTGATTTCTGCCTTAACCAAACAGCTGAGCCAGCCTCCAAAGAGCCTGCTCCTGAGAGGTTTTATGCCTTGAAAATTTATTCAAAAGCAGCTTCAAAAACCCCAGTTTCCATTATTAATATGACTTGTTTCATCAGAGTCCACTTATCTTTTTGCTTTCTATTTCTGCCTCTACACTTTCATTGTTTCCCCGCGCACTTCCATGGGAATGCTACCGAAACCCAGACCCAGCGACCGCAGCATCTACCCACTCTCTCCTTACCAGCGTGAACTTATTTCCATCAAAGGTTCCTTCTTGAATCAAGTTCTTTTTCCTTTTAATTCCATCTGTATTTAATCCCAGACAAACACAAACAACAATCGCAGCTCCCTAAGGCCATCACTTTCCAAATCAGCTACAGCCAACTCCAATTAGCAGGCGAGCAACACGAGCAGCTTCATACGCTTCTGTGTCTCTGGGAACGAGCCAGCCCAGAAGGTCCTTTTCCCCAGACCTTTTTCTTCTGAAGAACTCACACCGTCATTATTCTCAGGCTCTGTGAGGTAAAACACACTTGCCTTTGCTTTTGCCACCACAGAAGAGCTGGGGAGGATGCTCTGCAGCCTCATTCATGCTGTTTTGTGGTTCTGCGCTCCCACACCTGGAGGCTACCTGCATCCTTTGATTCAAAAGAGGATCCCAAAGCCTCTACAAGTGCTAAAGGGATATTTTCTTGGTCATTTTAGCTTCCCTCTCAACCTGCACCTGAAACAGCATCTCCATAGCCACAGCCAGGCTGATGGAGAAGCAGCGGTGCCTCCCGTAGCAGTGCCAGCTCCTCTCTCCCAGAGATGCCCTGGAGAAGAAACTGTCAGCTCTCAGTGGAGCCTGCCGTGTCCAACAGAGGACATGCAGCAGCCCAGGGGTTATCTGGCTCAACCCGATTCTGAATTCTTTGTCTTCAAACTGCTTTTCGCTGCTCCCCCCTCACCGGGTGCCCGGAGGGTGTGGGGGGCAGCGGCAGAGCTCAGCCCTCGGACCCTGGTCCGAAGGGACACCAGCACCAGGCGTGCCAGCAGGCACGTTAACTCAGCAGACAGCTCTCCCTCCATCAGCAAGCTATTTCGGGCAATGATTTCAGATGAAAATCTGTATTTTATTAATTATGCGTCTGCTTTGCTGCTGAACTCTTTAATGTGTTTCCCAGCTGTATCAGTCTACAGCCATGAAGGAAGCCATTAAATTTAAATGCCGCCAGCGTGCAGCATTTCTGCGGGGACACATCCGTCACCAGGGTTAGCCCAGGCGTGCAAGGACCCGGCCAAAGCTGCCATCTCCCCTCACCTGCAGGAACATCTCCCATCCCACCCAGCGCCAGCAAAGCAAGGGATGCTGCGGGACGGGAGCGGAGGATGCGCCCCGACAAACCCATCAGGATTGCAAGCGATCGCAAAGCACGGTCCATCTGGTGACGCTGCCGGGTTTCTCCATCTTTCACACCGGCTGGCAAGAAATGCAAGGAGCCAGCTCCAGCGCTGCTGGGCTTCAGCTTAGCGCGCTGCCAGCAGCCGTCAGAGAGAAAGGATGAGGATGAGAATCATTTGCATTGCTGCAAACTCTTCCTCCAGCCTCACATGCTAATCTCAGTGGCCAGGCTAGCTCTGCACGGACAAGTCCCTTGTACTTCTCCGCTCATCTCCTGTGGTACATACACACCTCCTCAGCAGCTGGAAAAAGGATTTCCCCAATCCATGCCTTTTCCTACCACGTATGGATACTGGGGAACGTAGCGTCTGCAGGCGGCAGATTCATCCACCTGTCCTAACTGGCAAAACTGATGGGCTTTGACGGACACACAGGGATGTGCGGATGCATTAATGACCAGTTCAGCATGGAAACTGGCAAAGCAATGCACCTCACAGATGTTATTAGAAGTTTATTTAACGTAGATTTCACAGCTGTGAAGAAGGTATTAGATCAGCAACCTCAAGATAAATAACTTCAGGCTCCTTCCCTAACAAATACGTTAAAACTCTAAAATAAAACAAAACATCCCTCCTCAAAAAGTGCAACACAGTTTTACAAATCAAGTTCTTCACCGCTGAGAAGGCTTCATTTCTTGGTGAAAACTAAAGAGGTCACAGCGCTCAGGAGCAGAAAGGACTGAAACGCATCAGCCGCTCCCAGCCCAGCCCTGTCCATGCGGATCCTCTGCCGGCAAACCGGCCGCTCGCCCGACCTGCCTTCCCCAGCAAGCCAGCCATTGAAGTCACGTTATTTTAGAGCTTCCTTGAGCCAGAGCACCATTAACAGGCTCTGCTGCCTGCAAACCGCTCTCGCTCAGACACCCGCAAAACTGAGCGAGAGAGGCACGAGGGTAAAAACCTTCCCTCTCAAGGAAAACAGACTCGCGCTTGGATCGCACAGAAATTAAAGCAACAAAAGGTCTCTGAAGCCAATTGCAACATAACCGAGAAATGGGCTCATCACTCTGTACAACCATCTGGCAAGGACATCCCTTCCCTTTCAGAAAGCGCGAGGACGGGTGGACAGCAAAGGGAAACGTGGAAACAGCAAAGACACACGAAGAATGGAAACCCGTGGGACAACCCTGCCACCCTGTCGTGAATACTGTACGGCTATTCAGATGAAAATCCATACGGCTGCTGCTGTTGCACGCACTCTTCTTACACAGCATGAAATTAAAATTCCTCTTCAGTATCACATTGCCAGCGCCACAGAGCAACTTCACAGTAAGCTCACAGACAATTTATCCTTTGGCTTCCTCAGGCGGGATTGCGCTGGGATTGAGAGCCAGCGGGGTGAGGGAGATGAGTCTATTGCCCATGGTAAAAAAATTCTGCTTCCAAAACAAATCCCAGAGAAATGTGGCTGGCCTGGAGTCTGACTCTGGGCGCTAATTTCACAGCGCAGTCTCACATGCGTAATTCCCCCCAGGCCCCCCTGCCACTTTCCTTCTTATCTTTCCCGAACAAACTCAACGTGCAGGCTAATTTCAAGAAGTTCTTCACTCAGAGTCCAGCCAAATGTCAGTGGATCTGCTGGAAATGCAAATGGAGACAATCAGGCAAGAGAGGAGGGCTTGCAGATTGTGCGTAAGGGCAACAGAAGGCAAACAAGAGCTGACAGAAAGAGGCAGCAAGGAACAAATCTCCCGTCTCAAGTTGTTGAGCGTTTGCAGCGGTGCTCGGGGAGCAAAGATAGATGTCCAAAAACACGCGAGTCCCACGGATTCTCACCATTAAATTGCCTAGGTGCTTCTGGAACCCTCATATCTCAAAGCTCCTAGACCAGCATCCTGCATCCACTCACACCTGCTCCGCGGGGCTGGAAGCGACAAGGGAAGACAAGAAGCAGCAGAGAGCTGGTGCTGAACTGGGGAGACCAAATGGTTTTTGTGGCTTCCCAACTGCAAAGAACCATCGAGTTGTCAAAAGCAATCACAGCTTTCATAGAAAGCATTTTATTTTGAGCTTTTGAGAAAGTTGGGATAACTGTGGCTCCCTGAGATCATCTGGGGACAAACCAAGGAAAAGATCCTGGAGATGGGACCCTGATTAGCTCAAACCCAGCCACCAAATTTTTCAGATACAAGCAAATTCATAAGAAGGTTTGCTCATTATGTATGCAAAGAAACAGCAAGAGGAGAGAATCTATACTATGTGCTGTAACATGATATAGAATTAATCCCCCTAGGTTACAAAATTCCACATAAATCGCAAATGGGACGATATCTCCTGTATTATATTTTATCACGCTGTCAAAACATCCCCTGCAGGGAGCCTTTCCGACGATGCTATCACAAGCAAAGCCTTTTTTGGGGAGGAAAATTTGAACTAAACACTAGCAAACTATCAATATGTTCCTTGTGAGACTGCTAGATAGAAAAACCCTTACAGCAGTGTTACCGGTGTCTAATTTAACGCGGCTCTTTCTTAAGCAATGACATCATCTGTGTGTGCTCAGGCCCATACGGTGCACGTATGCAATTCAGTTTTTATTAAAAGCAATACAACCCGGCTGCTACGCTTCAACATGCCCCGAAGTCCCCGAGGGCCTGCAAAACCCTTTACAAAACCATCCGGCGAGGAAAACCTGGCCTCCTCTCTGGCGATAGGGGGCAACGCACGTTACACGCTGCGACTTGCGAACCCCAACCGTCATCGCTCTGCGGGCTGGGCTCCTCCATCCCCGCCATCGCCAGCCTTCGACGCCGATGGGCTACCTCTCCGCGCGGCCGGCTGAGTGCTTCCGCTTCGCTAGGCTCCGCACTTTTGTGAGGCGCTGCGGCGTTTTTGGCAGCCACTGAACTGGAAGGAAAAGGGTCTGATTATCTCCTCCACCACCTCGGTGGCGACCCAGACCAGTGACCCCTCTCCCGTCACTCTCCATTTGCTCTGGATGTTTTACGCAGGGAAGGGGCAAAGCTTTCACCATTGATCCAGGCTGCATCCATCGGCTCCGTCCTGCGCGTGTGGCACGGAAGGCAGACGCTTTGTTGATCGCGTGGTTTTGGCTCTGTTTCTCACTCAGGGGCTCATGATCCGCACACTCGCCTTAGAGGAACGATGTAGGAGGCAACGCCGAGGCAGCAGCACCGGGGTCGGTGGAGCCGGACCTGCTGACAGCCCAGATCCAGCGCAGGCCTGGCAGTTTTAATCCAGGAAAAAAAGCTTATTCGCTCCCCCTGCCTGCTCAAAAGCCAGCCGGATGACACAGCCTCTATTTTGCTTTCGCTGTCCAAAACACAGCCATCCTCAAACATCCCAAAGTGCACCCTGAAGTTCCGAGCTGCACAGCACCAGTGAACACCGGGCAGCTGCGAGAGGAGATGTCCCACAGCTGGGTGGGAAGAGGAGAGCAGAGCAGCAATGACCTCCTTCCACAGCAAGCACCCAAAATCTTCAATAATGCCTCCACCAGACTCTCTCCGGCCTCACGGCTTTATTGCAGCTTCGTCTATGGACTTGTCGTGACCCACTGACAGCAGCTTTGTCACGTTAACGTGAGTGTCCCTGAGTTGGGGACATCGATCAAGGCACCTGCCCATCCATCAGCTGGCACTAACCTACTCCGACAAGGCACTTGGGAGGACGCTCCCCGTACACCACAACAAGCCTTAATTATTTACGTCCCTGTGGCTTTTTCAATTATTTCTTTGGCAGGGCGGAAAGGTGCCCTGTTCTGCAGGGGGGGAGAAGCAGGGACAAGGGGAGGCGAGAGGTGCCATTAAAAACCACCAAAAACCTGCACCAGGTTTATATTACTTGAACACTGAAAACTGCCCTGAGAAGACTTGCTGCCGTTATCTGACGTGAACCCTGACTCACAGCTTGCCCTGCAGCTTCAGGGTAGAGCTCTCTGCAGCATCCCTACGGCATCCGAATCCCCCAGCGCTCCCGGGCCTGGCCTGACGCAAGCAGAGGTTTGCCAGCCCTTCCACGCAGAGATGCGCCCACCTCTAGCTGAGCCCAGCGTGACCAAATTGTGTGAAAAGTGAAATTCAGCCATCTGGATTCCTGTGTTGAAGACAGGCAGGAGAAGGCACCGTTCTGTGGGAACCGGCCGAAACGCCCCGGAGCAGCCAGCGGTGCCAGAGGAGCGCGGGGGCTGCGCAGCGCGGTGCATCGCCATACAAAGCCTTTGCCCACGGAGCCACTGGCTCCAGTCCAGTCCAGTCGGGAAGATGCCGCTGCTCTGACAGCGGTTTGGCAGTCTGGGCGATTCGGGATGGGCTCACATTCAAGCTCTCCCTGATGTTTCAGCCGCCAGTCAAGGACAGAGGTCTGTCAGGGGTGGGAAGGGGGCCAAGGGCCACGACAGCCTTTCCCTGTAACAGAAGAGGAGTTGGGAGCTACAACCTTCTAACCCAGCTCCAGCAATCTTCTTCGTGTGCCCTTGGGCACATCTCCGCGTCCTCCTTTTCCCGTTGTAAAATGGACATGAAGTTTATCTCCATTTCCATCCCAGCATAGGCTCTTTGGGGCTGTGTACAGGAAACAGCCAGCACAGTGGCGGTGGAGGGATTTGCTCTGTACTGCTGTGGTATAAATAAATAATGCCCAGGTCCCTGCTGACAGCTGAGCAAAAAGCCTGAGTAGAAGAAGGCAAAAAGAGGAGTGAAAGAGGAGCTTGCTCAGGTGCTCCTCGTGCTCTAGTAAAACTGCAGCTCCCTGCACTGAATGCATTTTAAAACCAAAGTAGCACCAGTCAGGCCCTGATCTTTCTTCCAAGAAGTTGTAGAGCATCTGGGAGACGCAGGGAGAAACCGGCATCTCAAAGCCAGGAAAGCCAACAGAAGTGAGCTGAACAGGAAACATGAAGGATTGGGAGAGCAGATGCGGTTTCAGCAGGTCATCCGAGCTCCGCTGGCTTTCCCAGCCTAAACAGCTGCTGTGCCACCGTCTCTCCATCCTGATGTTGGTGCTCTGGGAAGCCGTTCAGGGGGCTCGGGATGCGCGAGGCTGGAAGCAGAGCCGTGTGAGTCAGGGATGCATGCAGGAGACCTGGGACCAGGCGCTCACAGCCAAAGGCTGTCCCATCCCATCTGCGGGGTGCCACCGTGACGGGACGCCGAGCAGTCCCAAACAGACCCGCTCGGGCACCAGCGTCGACAGCAGAGCTCCCAGCAAAGGGAGCTGAGCTGGGGGTGCGTGGGGCAGCCCCCCAGCTCTGGGCAGGGGGACAGGGACTGGGCTGGCCAGGACACTGCTGCGTATAGGTGGTGGCACGGGGTCCCCACGGATGCGGGGACCGGGCCCCACCCGCTGGCTTACACGGTGCTGACAAAGAGAGGACCCAACACCTCTTTAACAAATTAATCGAGGTATTTTTAAATTAACTCCAGCACATTTGGTATCGCCTGCGCCCCCGCTCCCAGCAGTGCCTGTAACAGACCTGGGTTTGCGATACCATTAAATACCAGCACATGCATCCTCTGCTCAGCGCAGTTCCTGTATGTGCTTGTGTTAATTGGGATGTGAGGTAAAGCGTCTCACAGCAGAATCCTACATACTTCCAGACTTATTTTCCCTAAAGATTTAGACAGCCAAATCCCATCTGGCCATGCTCCACCTTCCTCTGCCATTCCGTTCCCCAAAAAAAGAAGCTGCCTGGCATTTCACTCCACCACCTCCTGCTCAAATTAACTCCCCTCTGACGGAGCACCATCATCTTCGATGTCCTCGTATCACACACGCCTTTCTCTTGGGGCATCTTTTCTGCAGAAACCCACCCCCGTGTCTCTCCCTCGCCCGCTCCCAGCGTCTCCCCCGCGTGCTGGTGAGGAGCAGAGGGAGCCGTGCACGCCGAGGTACGTGCGCATATACGCGTACTGGGTATGATAGGTGCAATTTTGAGCAATTTCCCTGCCAGTCTCTCTGCAATCTCATGTAATCTCCCCCCCAAAGGGGATCAGAGATCCCACGGTGCCTTCGCTTGGCCATAAAGAATGCAAATCGCATCCCCCGATGGCTTTGAATAATGCAGGCGAGAGCAGCCAGCAAAACCCAGGAAGGTGAGGTGGCTGCTCGCTGCTTGTTAGCTCACGTCTGTGGTTGCTCCAGCTCGGCGCTAGATCAGAGATGCACAAAGAGCTTCAGCGGCAGCTGGGCGAGGGAAAGAATTTGTTTAGACCATCCAAATTGCCAGCTTCCCGCAGGTCCCATATTTAAAGCTGCTGGGGACCTGTCAAAAGGTGCCCTGTGGGGTTTCGCATCCAGCGCCACGGACGAGGGCTCCTTGTGCCATCCGCGCAGGAAAACACCGCTCAGCAGCGCAGATTCGGGGTTTGTCCCCCACGGGGTTGCCCACCGAGGCTCCGGCGGGGACGCGCAAAGGAGGGGAACACACAGTCGGGGCTCGGCGGGCTGCGTCTTGCCCGGAGGATGCCCCGCTGCTCCCTCCAGCATCATCCCCAGGCACACTGGGCTTCCACACACGTTTATCTGCACGCGCCAGAGCCAGCAGCTTAACGTGCAGCTCCTGGGGGTGCAGGAAGGTAAAACGGGGGCTGCTTTTCTCCTGGCGCTACCAAACACACAGCAACTCCATGCATTAAAAATGCCTGCTCCTCGTAACGCAAACCGCAGCTATTTAACAGTCCAGCTGGCAATTCCGCAAGAGCACTACAAACGCTTCTCAGCCCTCGATTCAAGGAGGAGGTGAAATTCCCAGATGTGCCTGGATGCTCCCAGTGCTCTGGTTCTCGCCCCGGACCCTCAGACCTGCCCCGGTGGGATGCGGAGCTGAACTGACCACTGAACTTCTTGTTTCAAACCTTGTCTGTAACGAGCAGCACTGAGTCTCTAGCACGAAGCAACGCCGCCTGGAAAAGGCAAATGCAGGGCAGCAAAGAAAATAAGGAGGGAGCAACCACGGATGTATCTTACCTTATTATTGCAAATGGGACCTAAATTGGGAGGCAGTTCCCCAGGTCACACAAAACCCCTCTAAAATCATTTTTCCTTTTGAAAAATCACACTCAGGCTGACAGAGCACTTCAGATTAGACAGAGATTTGCTCATTCTGGGATTTTCCTGTATTCCAAACCACAATTCCCTGATAAGTTGTTACCACATTGGTGAACTGATGCATTCCAGATGCGTGGGCTGCCAGAAGAACCCACAAACCAGTTCCTCCTGAGACTGGTGGCCAGTTCCCAGTACTGTCAATCTCCCTTTCATGGATGAAGCCAGCAGAAATAGCACAACCAGGTAAGAACACGACAGCCCTGGGGCAGCCATCACATACCAGAGCAAGTATGCAATATTTATCTGCCCAGGCACATGGGAAACGCGTGTGCTGCCCAGCCGTGAGCGCACGCGTCCCCACACGCAGGTGGAGGTGATGGGGAGAAGGCTGATGCTTGCATAGGAGCTGCAAATGTCAGGAACGTGAGCTATTTCTTCTAATGAAACCACCAAGCTCTTCTTGCCTAAAAGTTCCTACTTCTATTTGGAAATCTATTCCTTCAAGGCGTATGCGTTCAGTCTCTTTTAAACTCCTCCTTCGCCATAGCAGTACTCAGATGAAAAGCTCCCAGCTTCTTGAAGACACCTTCCCAAGAGGCATTTCCATCGGAAAATGGAAATTGGATGGGAGCAGCGTGGGACGGTCCCTGCCAGCACCAGCCCTCAGCCTTGACCCCGCGCTGCTGCCGGCCGCAGCGGCGGGGAACCGAGCGGCACAGACGCGATGTCGCTCTGGACTCAGACCCATCCCGCACCACGTTCACAGGCACACCTGAAAAACGCAACCGGAGGAGCGCGCTGGCAGTGACACGCGAACAGTGCAAGAGGTTCATCTTCACCTTCACCTCTCCCTACAGCGAATACTTTTTCAGCACCTCTTTTCTTTCCCTTAAGGGAACAAAACCCAGCTTTTACTTTCCACACGAGCCTCAAGAAAACACAAACTAACTTTAAACAAAGGCTGACATGTCTTGAAACAATTATTGCCCGTATAGGGGGAGAGGGAGGGATGGCAAGAGATTATTTTTAGACATTAGGTCTAGAATGACTGACAAAGTGATAAGCAACAGTGTTTGGTTTTAATCTGAAACAGGTTTGGGAGAGAATTTAAAAGAAAAACAAAAAAAAACCAAACAGGCAGCCACCCACCGACAAGAGCTCCTCAGAGGCAGGAGAGCTGCAGCCAACACTACCAAGGCGTTTCTCGCTTACCAGCCGCCCTCTCCTCCACAGGAGACACACGTTGCCGTTTCCAGCATCCGTGTGGGAACGTGCCCTCCCTCCCAGGGCAGGAGCCAGACCCACCCATGGTCCCGGGAGAAGCCGTGCTGCAGCTGAGCCACTCGTGGGGCATTGGCCGTGGGCACCCCCAGCCCCGGGCTTGAGCTCAGCCCCATCCCGCGATGGGTGGCCAGGAGCACCAAGGGATGGGATGCGGGGTCCAGGGAGCCCAAATATCAGCAATTCCTACCCTCAGCACTCAGCACAGAAACAACCCCGTGCTGGGGCTGCGCACTGCACCTCGCATCCATCACCCCAGCCAGGGACCAGGGACAGATTGGCACCTTCTGCCACCCAGACACCATCACGTCTGTCAGGAGGAACCCATCACCCAGCCCGGGCTCTCGCCCCACTCCAGACCACCCTCCTGCTCCGTCCCAGCCACGGTTTCACTTCAAGCTTCCCTGTTTTTAGACGCACTCAGAAAGGGCCCAGCCGATGCCAGCAGTGATGGGGATTACAGCCCAGCAGCTCTGCAGGGCCCTTCTCAAAGGCGTTGTGTTACCCTGGGCTGGGGGGCTGCATCGCATGTCTGTGTCTACCCCACACCAGTACCTCCCTTCGAACAGCACTGCAGCGATACCAGAGGAGACCAGTCTTACACAAAGTCCACGCTGCTGGAAAAACAGAAATAAAAATATATATTGCCAGGCAACGTGGTGGGAGGAGGACAACTTTTGAACTGCTCCACTCCATCAAAGTCAAAACATTCTCAATTATTATTAGAACTTAGAAATATTTTTCTTCCTTCCCATCCCAGCTGCCAGGGACGGGCAGTGGCAGTGGGAGGTGACAGGGGAGCCCAGCGTGGCTGCATCCCACAGCAGCCGGTCCGCTGGGATGAACCACAACCCAAGGGTTTGATGAGCTCCAACACTAGCCAGGGACTGAATTATGCCAATAAAAACACCAACAGATGAACAGGCATACACCAGCTGCACGCGGAGCTTGGGGTGAAGGCTGAGGGAATCAAATTAATCCCTTCATTATCAACCTGACCCCTGGAAAAATCTGAAGGAATGGCTGTGAAGGTTCACAGCGGAGCGCTAAAGCCAGAAGATCAGCTAACACAGCATCTGCCAGCCCAGACGGGCTCGGCTCTAATCTCCCCTGCTCCAGCTGGGACCGCGGTCGCTGGCGGCTGCGGGGAGCCTGGCGTTCCCACCGGCGAGAGCCCACGCCGTGCCACGCTCGGAGGGGAGAACCGGGCTGCAGGGGAAAAACACGGCAACGGGCCAGCAATGCAGCCCTGCAGCAGGGGCTTCTTCAGGAGGATTTCGGAAATGACTTTCCGTACCTCCTAGGTGCAAAATACCCCAAATCCCGCCAGCAGCAGGGCACGCTGCAAGATGTCTGCCGTTCCCGTGGCCCTGGGGTGGCTTTGGCTTGCCCTTTTCCTTCCCCTTCAGAAGGAAATTTGGTGGTTTTTCTTTCGCTGGCTCTGATAGCTGCATTATTAAGAGAGAATTGGGCTGGTATCTATCAATGCATTATCCTGTATCACTAATAAAGCTAACGCCGTACGCCTATGCATAGATTTAAATATCAGGTGAGCTCTGGGTCAGTGGAGATGGGAGGCAGGTGTGGCCCCTTGGGAATGGGAAAGGAGGCGAGGATGGGTCACTTGGAGATTTTAGGGAGGAAAGATCAGCCATCAAACATAACTCCAGTGGAAACCCGAAAACCTTGTGTCATCATCTCTCTGGTCTTACAGCCACACTTGTTGCTGTCGTCAGGGCCAACTCCCATAGACAGCTCCGAATATGCCCCAAAATGCTGATCCCTCATCCCTACAGCACCGCAGACTGGGGCAGGGGAAGGTCGGACCTGCACCCACGCTCGGAACCTGCCCAAACCTCCGCCCTGGCCCTGCCACGTCCCGGGTCTGACGTACGGCTGCGCCTGCCCTATCCGGGGGCTCCTCTAAGCTAAAGATGGCTCGGTACCAAGAGCAGCTGCATCAGTTCATCCTTCAACAGAGTTTTAATAAAGTTCTTGAGAGATTAACAAAAAAAAACCAAAACCCCAAATCCACCCCAAAGAAACCTGAACAGCCACAGCGCAGGCACACAGGAACGTGGGTGCTTCCTTGCACCGAGAGAGGAGCGCGGAGCGGAGAAGGCCACCAGCAGCGACGGGCAGGGAACAGGCAGTGCTCCAAGGGCAGATGCCACATGGCAGGAGAAAACCAAGCGCACAGTGTGGAGGGATTTCTGCTGCTGCAATCCAATCCCCGCTGCCAAACTGCCTGCCAAGCGCCCTCCCGGCCCCGCTGCTGCAGAGTGGCTGCTGCCAAAAGATACTTGGGTAAAATTTTGGAGGAGGGGGAAAAGAAAAAAGAGAAAAAAAAAATCCTCTCCTTACTATGATTAATATCTCAAATTAATTTTATTGTGAATGGGTCGAGGGCACCCCAGCTTGTCTCTGCACCCTGAGCAGCACGGTCACAGCGGTGCCGGACAGCGCAGAAGAGGCACCACACCTGGGGGGGGATTAACGCAGCGGGCTGCGGCACGCCATTCCCATTCCCAGCACAGAAAGGCAGCTGAAAGCAGATTTATCTGCTGGATAATAAAGGCAAAAGATTCTCAAAAGGGACAAGATTTGAGCCAAATTGCTAGGCTTCTCCACTTCTTGCTTAATCCTCTCAAAACTGCCGGTATTATACGTGGCGGGGAAGGGGGAGGACGGGGGGGGATCTTCACCCAAAAGGCAAAAGAGCAGAAGCCGCTGAAAGGCGGCACCCCGGCCAAGCGCCACAGAGGTGTCTCGGAGGCACAAAGAGGAGATTAAGGCTGAAAGGCTGCAGCCCTGAGCCAGGCAAGGAACCTGCTGGAAAGGATGGGGACGAGCGCATGGGAAGCAGCTTGGATGCCTGACAAGGAGACGCGGAGACCATCTGGGTGAGGGGAGGAAGGGCAAGGCGCCAAGGAGAGCCATGGGAAGGGTCAGCCCAGCCAGGGAAGGCAGGTCTCCCCAGCTGCGCCTGTGGGACCCGCGCCCACCCTCCTCTTCCTCTCCTAAAGAAAGGGAAGCAACAGGTTGCAGCTCAAAGACAGGCACGTTGGTTTAGTATGGAGGACCTGGCTGGTTGCACAACCCACAAGAGGTCTCTGATGGGAAGCGCAGGTTTCCTTCCTTTGACCTGTTTTTGTGCACCCAGGAGGATCCAGGGCCGGTTAAAGCACATCGTACCCCACGTGCGGGTGGAGAGCTGGCAGCCACGGAGGGGAACGTCCCACCTGATGGCCAGCACAGCTCGCGAGCCACGGACCTCGCTCTTTGCTGTCGGCCAAGCCAGCGCTGGGTCCTACTGCTTGAGGGACGAGATCTCGGGTCCTTGCGGCTGATCCACAAAACTGCCACCTGATCTGCTTTCCAGCTTGCTCTAAAGGCATCTTTCAGGACGCAGCCGCTATTAAAGGAGGGTAACATGAGAAAAGCAGCATCACTCTAACACGGTTTTACTCTTCTCTTGCTCTTTCAGCCTGAAAGCACAGCACAGAGCACCCATTCCACGCCAATCCACCACGACCTCCAGCAAGCTCAGCCTCCTCATCCCTCGCAGGGGGACAGCAAGGCTCTGCCTCTTCCAAAACAATTTGGAATGCGCCGACGGGAAAAGCTGCGCAAGCCTGCAGCGTGGTTACAGGTATTGCTGGGCCCCATTGGTCTTTCACTCCCCTTCTCAAGGCCACCAGAGATAGCGGTGGCAGCAGGTTTTTGGGAAATGGACGTTTGCCCACGTTGGCAACGGGACCAGGACCCAGTGACTCATTTTTCACGGGGCACTGAGCAGCCATCAGACGTTAACGGCTTTTGGCAACTCCTGACCTGGGTCAGATTCAAGCCAATGACCCAAAAGGGAGAGGTTTTGCTTTCCCCATCAGCAGCCCCTGGGAGCCATCCTGCACCGCGCTGCCTCGGAAAAAAAAGGAGCTTAGAAATGAAAAGGCACAGAGGTCCTGGGCTGCGGCGCAGCGTAACCCTATCAACATGCACCGCAGATAGAGGCAGCTTTTTCCCCGGGAGGAATCAAAGCCTCATTGATACGTGAATTATGAATGAAACCTTAAGCTTTTAAACTTTCAACCTGTGCATTTCTAAGAAAGTCTTAATTTAGCCAGAGACACAGCAGGGAGGAACAATGGTTCACTGGAAGGTACTGGTTTTCTGGGTTTTTAAAGCACACCCTTGTTTGAGGTGAATATTCTGTTTACTAAACCGTTCCCAAGGGAAAAGGAAAATCCTGATCCACACAGACCAAAGACACGGACTGAAAGCCGTGTTGCACTAAGACTCGCGAATGAGACTGACACCGACATCGTTGCCCCATCCAATTCCAGCTCCGCTCGCTTCCTCAGCGGCACCCGGGGCTGGCTCCCTCCTCTTTCCCCAGTTTCCAATTTCAGGGCGTGCTGTGAAAGGCTTTAGTGAGAAACAAACCACCGGAGAGCTTCCACTGCCCGATGGCGGGTGAAGGCAGCACCCCTGAGCCCGGCTGCCACCCACCCACCCTCCGTACTGCGCTGAGCCTCGCGCCGTCCCGCTGTGCCGAGCGCAGGGCCAGGCTTTATCCAGCTCCCGCTGCTGGATTTATCCCCCGGTCAAAGGCATTGAAAGCCAGGAGAAAGCTCCGGGGAAGGCAGCGGCGCAACAACAGTGATTCAGCACGACAGAGGTCAGGTCGCCTCACAGCAAAGAAAAGCAGGGAGGGTCAGCGCGGTGGAAGTAACACTCGTTAGAAGAATAAACTCTATAACGAAGAGGGTGGGGGTGCTTTGCTCAGGTTTAGTGAGGCACTGTTCAACCTTACACCACTGATTCAAATCCTTTCCAGCTTCTATTCCACTGGAATTCACCCCCCTCCCAAAAAAAAAAAAAAAAAAAAAAAAAAGAAAAAAAAGAAGAAAAATGGCCTTGCTGACCAGTGCTGAATGAGAATTTGTTTATTTTCTAGACAACTGCAGGCACATCACTTCCATCGGCAGCAGAGCTGGCACAGATCTGGGATGCGAGCGCAGCCAGGAACAAAACGAGCCAGAGACTCAAGTCTTCTGCTGCCCCACATCCCAGCCATCTCCAGGACATGGGCACAGCAATTTGCCTGGGCAGAGAGGCTGTGCCAAACCCAAACCCAGGCAACGCATGGCAGGAGAGGTCATCTCTAAAGAAAACAGCTGTGTTTGGGGATATCACGTCCCTCCATCAGTAAATAGTAGTTGTTAGACCTTACAAGCCTGGTGGGTCCATGGATCAGGGCTGAGAGAGACACAGTGGGCGAGCCTTGGGTCCAGCCCCAGGACACACGCCTTGGGCTGGACCCAATGCTCGCCCACCGCATCTCCTTTTGGGCGGGAGAAGATGTTGATGCTCAATGAGGAGGAATCAGGGAAAGAAAGGCAATGCAGGTCTGCAAGGATTAGACTTGGCCACATCACGAGCCAGCAAAGCTCCTCATTTTCAGAGGAAGGAAGAAAAAAAAAAAAAAAAAAAAAAAAAAAATCAGCCAGCCACGAATTATAAATAAAAGAGATGAAAGTTAAGAGTAAAACTCAGCAAAGCCTCAGGTGGCCCTCTGCCTGGGGCGCTCCTGCTAATTTTAGTTTCTCTGTTCTTCCCCCAGCCGTTTGCTTCAATGAGTGTATGGTTTTAGCGCATCGACTTCACCGCAGCTGCCTAAAGCGTTACGCGCCGGGATGGTCCAACTGGGCATCAGCATGGAAGGGGAAGGTGAGGAAGAGCCTCTCAGGACCCATCCCTGCTGTGGCAAAGCCAGCGGGTCTGGGTCCCGGAGCCGGTCTGGGTGGCCAAAGGGTTGGTTGCCGGCCATGCCATGGGGTGCACAGGTCAATACATCCCCAGAGGGCAGGGATGGCGGGTCCACGCCAGCATGGATGCGCACGAACCCGGAGCCCCTTCCAGTGCCCAGTCGCTCAGGCACACGCCTCCTGCTCACCCGAGCGATGCTCCCACAGCCCGCCAGCACCTCTCCCATCACACCCTCCACCAAAAACCGCGGCGGCTCTGCTGGGTGCTGGGGAGAACCATTTCGCAGCCACGCAGATTCCACAGAGAGAAAAGGCAGCAGGCTCACAGAAGCATCCTATACAGCAGAATGTATTTAAATACCTAATGAAGGAATAAATCTGTGAGAGGGAGACATTTACTGCATACTTATTCACACAGAGCCTTTGTGCAGGCAGGGGCGGCGGGGGGGCACCGGGGCTGCGCTCTGCACCTGCGCTCCTGGCCGACAGCCGCTTTGCCAGGGTAATGAATATGGCAGGATCCTATTAAATGAGGCTCTACCTGTCAGGGAGGATATTGAGCGCTCCCAGCCTCCGCATCCATTCCGGAGGACTCATCTCCGCTACGACAAGACGCAGAGCCCTATCGACAGGGTCCTTCCCAGGGGTCTTGGGGAGCAAACACCGCGCCGGGCGGGGGCAGAGACAGATTGGGCCACTTTGCAGCACTGGTTTGCCTCTGCACAAGACAGCAGGGATTTTCCTTTTTTTGTTTGTTTGGTTTTTTGTTTTGTTTTTAATCCCCCCCAGGCAATATGTCAGAGGGTAGAAGTCACGAACTGGCAGCTCATCCCACAGCACAGCCAGGGCTGGAGGCTGCGCTGGAGCCCCAGACCAGGGGTGCAGGTGAAGGTCCCAGAAGGACAATTAAGTCCCACCCGTGCCCCAAAAATGTGCTTCCTTCAGCCGGGGTGCAGCCTGGGCCCTCTGCCATTTTACCGCAGGTGAAAGAGCATTTGGTGTCTGTTGTTCAGCCCCCAGCCACGCTGGAGCAAGCCGACATGGGGTGCCCGTACCGAGCCCATCACATTTGTCTGGGTGTGGAAGCAGAAACACCACCGCCCACCAAGGCCGAGCCGTGCCCTGCGTCCCCAGCCCGTGCTGCTTGAGAAACCACGGAGTGGGAGCTGCCACAAACCTGCACGCTAAAAGCATAATGCGGTGAGCATCCCGCGCAGCTCTCTCTGCCTCCTGCTGTCGGAGCCATCGCCCCACACCAAAATCCCCACCCCAAACCCACGGTGGGCTTGCCACTGGGCAAGGTGGTGGTGACAAAATACAAGATCTTAGCTGTTCGCTTGCAATTTACATTTCAGGAATAAATGCACCAGCAAGTATTCATGAGAGCAGCAGCACCCGGCTCCCATCCCAGCATCGCACAGCATCCTTACGCCTCCGGCCATCGCTCTGCTTGCCGTGTTACCTCCCCCACTCCCACACACAGCCCAGCTCATCGTGCCCTCCGCGTGCCCTTCTGCCTGCCCTCCCTCATCATACGAAAGGTCAGTTTTGAAATTCAGGGGTCAGGAGGAAGAAATGTGGCGGGGTCAGGGGTGAGAGAGGCAGAGAGGGGAGGAATTCCACCTCTCCAACCATTTGCTTCCATGAATCAGAGCCACAGAGCTCCTGCCAGGCATGGGGGTGATGGGCTGAGCGGAGCAGCGCAGTGGTGGCTTGTGGGACAGGGGAGGGTTCTGCTCTCCTGAAGGCTTCTCTTGTTTTTTGGGTTATCCCAAGCTTATCACGCCAGCAAAAACACACCTATACGCCAAACGCCCAAAGCAAAGCTCCAGCAGAAGCGGAGCGAGAGGAAATGAGAGGCGTGTGTAACGCAGCTGGAGTACACATCTTCCGTGTGCAGAGCTGCACGGGGCACGCCAAAAAAGCCAAGGGCCCTCAGAAAAAGCAAACGTCCCTCCAGGTGCCTGCTAAGGGGAGGGGGCTCACTCCTGCTGCCTCTTCACAAGAGGAGCTGGGAGAGAGTAAATACATCATCCCACATGGCTTACAGCATCACTGACACCCTAAACACTAGCTTTTGGGTTTTTTTTTATTTTAATCTACATTATCGTGTCTATTCACTATCTGCCAGACATCTCCATTAGCTCTTCCTTCCTAAACCGCTCCTCGGGCTGCCCAACGCTCTGCAGCCAGAGCCGCTCACTTGGGGAAACCCCGAGAGGATTCCTCCCCGCTCGGGGCTTGTACACCGGCCTCCTTCTGCCAAAAAGGTACAAACAACCCCCGTGCGCAGGAGAAAGTGAACGCACGGGGCATCCCAACCGACGTACAAGCTGGCTGAAAGAGATCAGCGAACAAGGGGGGAACACGGAGCTGTAACATCCCTCTCCGGAGCACGGGAACGCAGCGCCTGCCATCCTCGGAGATGAACCATCCCCACACGAGCAGCCCCGAGCCAGCGCGTCCCCACGCACCCGGGAGAGCGGGCAGCCCCGCTGCCGGGAAAGGCAGAGCGCTCCGGCTGAGGAAACGCAGCTGCCGTGGGGGAAATGCGCTGCGAGAGCAAAAAATGCTGTTCTCATGTAAATGTCCCTAATAATAAAAGGGTGAATGAAGAAAGCAACACATACAAACAAGAAATAGTACATTTGTGCTAGAGAAGCAGAAATGATTCTAAAAAGAGAGCTTTATCAACATTTTCCAGAAGGCACGGGCTGTTCTTTAATGTTCCTCAAGGAATAACACACTGATCCCGCTGAACTTGGGCTGCCGGGTGCCTCTCAGCATCGGCGTCCCAGCAATCCCAGTCTGGATGCAGCACACTTGAAAAACATCAAGCTTGTTTGTTTTCTCAAGCAAATATTGAGGCACTGTTCTTGCACCCTGTAACTGGCATTTTGTGCCGTCTGCCCTGTATCCGCACAGCATCGGCAGCCGTTCCTGCTGCATTTCCATGGCAATCCAGACTCGGAACCTGCTGGGATCAGCCTAACCCCAGTCCAAGCCCACCAGTGGCAACAGAGCTTCCCCTGTACGCAGAGGATTCGATTGCTACCAGTATCAAACACTTGGCTTTTATTAGTTACGTGGACCCCTTCCTCTCTGACCCCACTGTAACCGCTCAAGCCTCACAGCTTTGCTAAAGGTCAGTGCTTCCCTCTTGCAGAGAGGGGTAAATCCAGTCCCAACTGCTGCAAATAAGTCCAAAGTTAAGTCTTTGGGGTTTAGAGCTGGTGAGTCCCCAGTCGCGCTCCTGAACGGCTTCCTAAGGTGAGAAAAGGAGCTCAGGATCCCCAGTCCCTTCCCCGCACAGCAGCATCCCACGTGCCAAGTTCAACAAGAGGCAGGGAAACGGGAAACAAAGACCCTTGTACCTTGATCAAAGGTCCTACCAGTTCAAAGGGAAACGTGCTGCAAACTAGAGGTTGGCTCTTGGGGCAGCTGGGCTGAAGCACACCGAGGGAATTTCTACTTCAGCTTTTAATTAATAAGCACAAGCTGCAGGACGCAGCTCCAACAGAAAACAAAACCACACCAAGGAGCCCTCCAACAGCTCCTCAGAGGACCAGCACCATGAGTGAGACGCCGGTGCAGTGCTGGGAACACCGGGCACGGTGCCGCGCTCACCGCCAGCCCCACCCCAGCACGGCAGCGCTCCGTTAAAGCTGGCAGCCGTGTAAAAACCAAGGGCAAGCACGAGCTGTGCCCTACACAGTGGGACACTTTTTTTTCTGAAATACAGGACAGGTAAACATATTTATCAGTTGATTACTAACACTGGAGCTCAATATTTATCTTGTTTTCTTTGCATTTTGGATTACAAAGTAATTTTCATACAAACTCCCTGGAAAGGGAAAGTGCGTTACCCCCTTTCTTGGTGGGAAAAGCACAGAAAAAGTCTCCTTGTCTTCCAAACTCCTCTGTCTCTCTTCCAATACATCTGTCCCACAACCCGCACCTTCCAGATTATTCCAATTATTTATTTCTCCGTATCAAGACCAAGTTCCCAATGTGAAAGGCTCTGCACAAAAAAAAAAGCGTGGGGAAAAAAAACCAGAGAGGGTCAGCTTGCTGTCCTCTGGCTTCAAGGCTCCGCAGAATGCCTCATCCCAAAGGTACCCAAGGGGTGCAATGGGTCTGAGAGGCAAAAGAAAGGAGAAGGAGACTCTGGATTTATTCCAGCTCACTAATTTAAGCATACAGACCAGGATCCCCCCTTCACTTCCGCATGCTCTCGTGCATCAAGCTTTACGAGCATCAAGCGAAAAGCATCCAAGAAACCCAGAACCGGGAGCAGGCAAAAGGATGCTCTGTTTTCCTGCTAATAAGCCGCGGCTGCAGGATGACTAGCAAAAGCAAACAGTGCATTAGTCAGCCAAACGTTAACTCGGAGCTGCGAGGGCGCAGGCTGCGAACGCTCCTGGCCGCCCGGGAAGGTTCGCGCTCCCAGCCGGAGGCACAGCCACAGTTGTTTGAAAGACCTTGTTTCACCCCAGCGCCTCTTCCTCATCTTCCTCGCCCTTTTCTCTTTACTTTGAGCCGCTCAAGGGACCGACTCACGGGGATCTCAGGATTGGCATCCTCTCCAGGCAGCAAATGCAAATCGCTCCCCAAGTTGGTGGCAATGGCCAACTTCGCAGGCCCCGCTGCTTTTAATGAGCTGACGAGGGGGAGGAAGGGGCCGAGGCGAGATGAACAATTACCACCTACCGTCGCAGCAGAGCCGCGCGCTGCCTGGCTCTTGCGCTTACAGGATGCTCAGGCTGGTTTGCGTAAGGCCTGCAGGCAGGTTTATGAGATTAAAGCCCAGCACACAATAAATAATTTAGCAGCTTACCACAAAAAAAAAAAAAAATTCCCACACTGTAGAATAGCTAGGCTGTATGATGTGTACATTCATTTTAAGTGCACATCACTTTCATCTACGTGTATCTATCTGATACAGAGACATGTAACCAGGCGAGAAGGAACAACTGGGAAAGGTGACAGGGTTCCCAGCTGAGGAGCCGGCAGGGGATGACGGGACAAATGCTGCCGAAGCCACTTACTAACCATTCCAGGCCTGCCCACGCTGCTGCCTGCGCTCTCCTGTTTGCATGCTGTGTCGGAGGAATCTTAAACCCTCACTCAGCCAATTATTCCTCCACTGCCTCAACCCCACGAGATCGACAGCTCTGTCCCACCAGCCATCGTCCCCTCCTTCGGTGGGAAATCTGCCCAACAGAGAGCTGCCCAACAGATGGGAGTCACTGCCACATCTCCTCGGTCCCAGGCCAGACCTTAGCAACCAGACTGCCGGTCCCTTCAGTGTCCTCAGGGCTCACCAAGCCCCAGGTGGGATATGGCCAGGTAGAGGGGTGTAAATCACAATGTGCAAATTCAAGTTATAGAGCAGAAAATTGCAAGCTTGAGTATCATCTTCAGTGTCAGCTCCATAAAACCAGTGGCTAACATGAGAAGAATGCAAGCATCCTTACCCTCACAGCACCACCACGCTTCTCTCCCCCAAACACTAAACGTGGCTCCCTCCCTGCATGATCAGCACCATCTGAGATTTCTTTGAGACACACCTAATGAATAACCATAATCTTCCAACCTACAAGTTGAAGTGACAGTGGAGAAAAAGCCCCCCACAACCAAAACCCAAACACATGGGAACACTGAACGCATCCGACCTCGGACAGTGCCTGTGCAGAGGGGTGGCTGGGAGGCACCACTCTGGTGCAGAATTCGGGCGGGCTCTGCTCTCCGCAGCCCCAGGAGCTCCGTACCGCGCTCAGGGGTCATTTCCCTCCTTTATTGCTGCCAGCAAAGAGCTCCCTGAAGGCCTGAGAAACGCAGGCACCTGCCTGTCCATGCATCTCCGCAGAAATGAGAAGAGGGTAATAAAAGGCAGGGGGAGGTGGGGAGACCATGCATCATAACAGGCGTAATGGACTAACGCTGATAGAGAGACTGGCCGCGTCCAATCCACGCCACTCCGGCACGGCCATAAACACCAGGCAGATGCTCCGGTGATGGATTTGCCTTCACACTCCACACGGTATTTTATGGCCCTGCTAACGCTGTCGTCGCCCCGGCTGGCGGAAAACAGCAACCGTAACAACAATGGGCAGTAAACCTGATTGTGGGGCTGAGGAAAATATTAAAGGCAGCATCAGGCAGACGCACACCGGAAAGCCTAACAGCAAGTCCCACCACGGCGGTGCTGCTCCTGCATGGCATTTTGCTCCCCGATTTTCCCCAAGTCACAACCCTTTTGTAGCAGCAGCAGCAGCTCGGGGGCCGTGCCACCACATGTGAGCCTTCTTGTGGATTCCCCCCCTCTCCTGGCACATTTGTTTTCTGCATCCTTTTTTTTTTTTTTCCCCCCTTAAGGAAGCATTTATAGAAGCAACATAGCATGGTCTTCTCACAGTATTTCTTGCCACCCGGGGATTCAAGATCTCACAAATGGGCCAAAACGCATGTCAGTTTGACCTCTGAGGATTTTAAAAGCCTGCAGAAAAAAAAAATATATATAGTAAAGAACGCATGAACTTCTTGACTCATAAATAGAAAGGCAGGAGGCTAACACCACCCTCCGCCCCAAAGCCAACAACAGCCAGAGCACAGCAGCTTCTTCAGATTTACACTCAGAGGAAAGCAGGGGACAGTCAGAAAAACTAAGATGGATTCGCAAAATATTCTGACGAAAAATATCAAGAAATATCAAGATTACTTCAAGAAGAAATGCGTTACTGAACTAGATTAAAACCCAACTCTGCTTCTAGCATGAGACGGAGGAGGAATAACTTCTGCCTCACTTCATTCTCATAAAGGAGATAACACCTCTTCTTATAAAATTGTGTGGATAAATTATCCTCTAAATATGTCAAAGAAAAAAAAAAGTGCACAAGGGAGAAAAACAGCCTCAATAAGAGCATCCGAAAGGGAGTGCCAGGACCAAATCCCATAGGTGAACCTACACAAACTGCTCTTGAAGAGAAACCCTTCCAGCACGTGGAGCCCGGCCACTCGCAGCCTTTGCTGGGCTCCACTTCATTTGGAAATGAACAAGATGTAATGGTTGCACTCAAAAATTTCAAGCTGATTTTTCAAGGTGCCTGAACCCGAGTACAAACCGGAGTCATCGCTGTCTCATGAGCCAAGAAGCAGATGCAAGCCGACTCTGAGCCCACCTGGCTCCATTTCACATAGCATTTCCTTACTTGCCCCTCAGCTCTCCTGCAGCTATAAAAATACACCCCAGCTTCTGATTTTTTTTTTTTTTTCTTTCTTATGTGACTTGCTCTGCCAGGCAAAAGATAACAGAAGTAGAGAAGTAATGCTGGGAGAAGAGGAGGCCAATTTCACGGCTTTGAGTTGTAGGGACATTCCTGAACCGGAGTCTAGAGCGACCTGCCAGCTCTGCCCCTTCTCCGGCCCTGAAACGCGTGCGCGAGTGCTCTCCTCTGGCTTTGATCACTTTTCACGTCCTCTTGCACAAATTCCAATTAATAAGTAAGACTCCAACTTCTAGCTGCTAACGATAACAAACGTAGGGGACCATTGGACATTGTGGAGACACGTTTCTGGGGTCACCGTTTGACAGCATCCTTTTGACACATACAGAAGCAAAGGGGAATTACTGTCCAAGGCAGGAAAAATCCTTATTTAGGGGGAAAAAGAATCCCAGCTTCCCCAACCACGCCAGAGCAAATCACCAACAATACCATACCAAATAAACACCCCCTTATTTCACATCCTGAGGCAAGAAACAGACGTGTTTCTCAGACCTTTCAATTAAACAACTCCTTCAGAATCCCCTGCCATCTTACACCTCTGCTGGGACACAGAGGTCCGTGCTCCGAGGGCGATGGATTGATCCTGAGTCAGCAATCACCTGACCCCACAACCCATGGCTCAAACTCGGCGTCTCCTTTGGAAGGCGCCTGCACGCGGATGCTTTTCACCCGTTCAATAACAGCCTCATGTCCTCTTGGCTTCTCCACACACTGATGCAACCGACTTGTTCCTGAAGTGCTACAGAATGCGTGCGGGGGTGATAATCAAGGATAAATTAAAAGGATGAGATAACCATCCATAGAATGAAGTCAGATAAGGACAGGCTCAAACGTATATTTCATTGGGAAAGGTCTGTTTTATTCCCACTAATGGAACAAATTAAATCAGCCAAGCTGAATAAAACCATCACAAACCAAGACGTAACAATGCACTTAAAGTTCTCCTTTCCCCTGACTGCGTAATCCGATCAGTTATCACTGTCCCTTGCGAAAACGGAGGTCCTCCTCCGCTGAAAGCAAGGACAGACATTACACATCATGCACTGTGGCATCCAGCAGCTGAACAGGAACACATTTCTCATCATGAAAACCAGGTATACAGCACTACATATTTTTTTGTGGCACTTCTCCAGACAGACCCAAGCAGCTCTTCATGGGTGACCTTGCACGCCAGAACCGATTCAAGCCACGCACGGCGCAGCTGCCATCGGGACAGTGCGTTACAGGAGCTCAGAACATCTGATGCCCACGTATCCGGCAGGATCAGGTGTGAATTGAAACACAGACACGATCCTTCGCCTCAGGGCACCTGAAATAACCAAACCTGGGCTCTTGCCTGCAGTGCCAAAGTTTCCACTGAAGACAGGCAGTGCTTTGTTTGCTTTGTAGAAGCAACCCAACCCCTGGATGCGGAGTCCAGCCGTCAGAGCGGGCCTGGATGGCTCTAACGCAGCCTGCGCCCGAAGCACATCCCAAACCTGCCAGCATCTCCAGGCACACAGATCCAAACCTCGTGGCCACCGGAGCAATTCAGTGCTGGGCGAAAACCAGCTACTGCGCCACCGTGACCGCTTTTCCCGTGGAGTCATCCCACATGGCAGCCAGAACATCCAGCTCATGTGAGGGTAGGGAAGGGATGGCGGTGCTGCAGGCTCCCGCTGCAGGACTGGTTCTCCTGCAGCAGGCATAAACAGCACGACGGTGAAATAATACATAGACAGTGCGCTGTCAGACACAGAACAGACATTTATTTACTCTTGATCACAAACAATGTCCTCCATTGACAAGCCGAATGAAGGGCACTTCACTGATTTATTAGATCTAATAAGAAACACACCTCTTGGGATGAAATACAAGATTGATTTTCAGCGGCGAGCCACGCTGCTCTCCCAGCCGCTGCGTTCAGCCTGATGAGGTGAAACCGGGCACGCACGGGGACGGAGCCGAAACAGCGCTGGGTGCGAGAAATAAACGGCGAGGTTTGCACAAGGAAGGGGAGCTGACATGGAAACAAGGCTTGCAATAGCAGCCCTTCTTCCTGCAACCACCAAGACTATGTATCTTCAGAGAAGAGCAGCAAACAACTGTGAAGTTTTAAGGGCAACTCCAGCACAGTTCTTGGGAAACCTCTGAGTCAAGCCCTTCCCACGCATCTGCCTTTCAGAGGAACCCCTCTAAAGATAGCAAGCGTAATTTTCACATCAGCCTCAGCATCTACCAGGCCAACCACACCAGCCAAGTTCCACGGATGCCGTTTTCCATCACGAAAAAGACAACTAGCGCAGCAGCGCTTAGCTTGAGGCCCTATTAATAGCAGTCCTAATTATATGGCTGCAAATTTAATTCATAGCGATGATTAGTGTCAAAATCAAAGGCATCACACATCAATATTGATGGAATTGCATGAAGCCCATAAACAGAACGAGCAAGCCGACACATCTCCCCCCAGCAGTTAGTTGCTGTTAACCGTCGCATTAATGTCTCTTCTAATTTTGCTCGATGAAAATTGTTTTATTGCAAGAATCCACAATTCTGAATGATTATGTCTCTAACATGACCCCCTTCCGTCCCGCTCCCCCAGCCATGGAGCTGGGATGCTTTGGAAGGAGAGCTGGACCCCCAGCTGCAGGAAGAGCTGCATCCCACATACCTGTGCTTCATCCGAAAGGTCACAGCATCACCAGTACGTTTGCTATTCACCCACTTAAGGAAAACTGCTGAGGAACAGGAGTTCTCAAAACCAGTGGGCTGTCAGGGGGTGGGCGGTGTCACGGGGCGCAGTTATTCCGTGCGGTACGCGCCCCGAGGCATGCCCCACGTACAGGCAGGCTGCGATGAGAGGCAGCCAACTGGCCGAGAAAATCCTTCCTCCAGCACTGGGTTGTAATGGAGAACAGATCTACCAATTCATCCTTCCCCCCCTTCCACAGCAACTGGGGACAGAGGGTGCACACACGTGTCACACGCGTGTCTCCAGCTGTGTGAGGAGCAGTCCAGAGCAGCCACGGCGGGTACAAGCACACCCTCAGCTAAAACCCAGCAAACGCTTTGGTTCCCTGCAGGAAAGACGCCAAGTTCGTTGCCAACCTACTTATCCGATATCATTGACTTATTCGTCAGCTCCAGCACCAACACCCAGTTGGGTGAATAGCTAACGGGAAGAAGGACATCAGTGAGATAACGCAGCGTTCTCCATAACAAATTCTCACTGGGGAAGCACAGACACATTTGAAATATTTCAGAGCTGGCTCCTTGACTTCTTTCCTCCAGCTACACAAAAATGTCATCTTTGAAGCCCCAGACTGAGCCACCAGCTTGTTTCCAAAGTAAATAAACGGCTGTGGGAGAGCGAATAGGTGTGACGCAGTGCTCAGACAGGAATTGTGTAGGTAGATATGGAAAGGTGGTGAGCGGGAGGAGAGAAGGCATCTAAGTTTCTGGCATTTACAGAGGTGTGTACATTTTTGCCATCCTCATTTCATATATGGGGAAGAAAAGATGGAAACAGTCCCGAGCATCCTGAGCACTCTCTGAGCTAGAGACGTGTCTGCTCTTGGAACACACACAAAAACTGGAGACAGCCTGTGAACTTCCCACCAGGTCTGCAACGCCTGCTCCACAACAAGTCTCCCTCTGCTCAATGCAACGCTGCTTCCTACACTTCATGCAACCTCTCTTACACCACACAAAAGATAATCCCACATGTCAAATGAGAAAAGATTTACTAAAAGCATGGGCAGGACCACAAGGTAGAGAAAGACAACGCTCCCAGCCCCGTGCATCAGCGGACAGGACCGTGATTGCTCCAGTTAACGGCAACAGGAGGCACGGGTCTCACCAGCTGCAGACAACACTGACACACGTTAAACCAGGGTGCTTGGCAGATGCCGTGAAAGGCTGACTGTGGCAAACACCTGGAATGAATTTGCCCGAGAAATGAACCAGTTTTCTCAGTGCCCAGTTACCGCTGGCTCAAACACAGGTAAAACGTGAGGGGTTCCTGCATCCCTGCTTCCCCATCACCCCCCGTCCCGCCCAGCCCCTGCCTCCTGGGCAGAGCGAAGTGGATGGGTGAGAACAGATCAACCTCGCCTCAAAAAGGTAAGTATTCCACGTAGAACAGCACAAGGAATTAATCTGTGCTGGAAAGACGGCTTCTTCTGCAATCCCACATCATTCATGGGAGGCGAAGGTAAATTCCGAGCGCGCAGGCACAAGCTTTTTGCTGCCTCGAACAGAGGCATCCCCCAAAATGTTGCAAACAGCAAGTACCATGCTAGCACCTGCATTTCCACTATACTGCGGGAGCCTCTCCCACCCCTTTAGCCAGAAAACCCCAGCGCTCCCACACGCCAGGGCAGGTGGGGTGGGCAGGGATGAGAGGGGCTCCGCTTCCAAGCCCGCTTCTCCCCCGTGTTCAGAATCGCCCTGCTGCAACTGGAGAGGCACCAGGGAGGCACCTAATTTACCACTACTCAGCACTTGTAAAGTGCTGAATGAATATTAATGAACTGATGTAATTAAAATGATGCAGACATTCAAGTGTAGTCTCTGCCTGTCCTTGTATCTTCCTGGATAGATGAGGAAGAAATTCCCTGCTGCTTAAGGACACAAAAAATTAACAGCCTGCCGCTGATTACATTCATTAACTCTTTCCCTGGTATGAAGAAGCAGGGTCTCCATTTAGTGGGTGTCCCTAATGCTGACATGTACATTTTAGGTTAACGTGAAGGATCTCGGCTTTCCAGAGCAGCCTCTCTAAGGCTGGTTTTGCTGGAGCTGAATCAGACTCCCACAGGCACTGGTGAGCTGGTTTCCAGTTGAAGCTCCAGCTGTAAAGACCAGGGAGGGGTGGAGGGGTCCCCTCTGCTTGCACGCCCCAAGGCCATTTCCACACTCATTTTAAACAGCAGACTCCTGAGGACCACACAACAGAGGCAGGACTGGGCCTGACCAGCCTTTGCACTCCTCTTACTGAAGAGCAGTTCAGATGGGACAAAAAAATCCCAGCTGGACTTCAAAATCCTAACACCCACTGGGGCCCCCCCCACCCCACTCCCTGTGCTGGGAGGGAAACCAGCAGGAGCACGGTTTGCATGGAGGCAACCAGCCCCAGTGTTTGGGATGCAGAGGATGAGGAATGTCATCCAGGACTGATCAATCACCCAGCTGTCAGAGGGAAGAGCAGGAGGTAAGAGGCAAAGAGAAACAGCAGGACTTTGCCCTGAGGCTTGGTTTCCAAAAGCAGCCAAGTTAACCCATTCCTGCCCATGGCCAGACCTCCTGCCACCATCAGCAACTTTGCCACGACCCAAAGCTTGCTAACCTGCAGCCTTCTACACAAGCTGCAGAAGGATTGATGGGAAACAACTCAAAACTAGTGCAAGATTTCCACCAGCACGTCAAAAAGGAGGAAAGATCTGAGAGCTTGGATACTGCTGGCCGAGATTCACCCAAACTCAGAAACTGCAAGCCAGCGCCTCACTTGTCTCTAATCGGACAAGTCCATTACGACCTGGTAATTTCTTCATCAGCCCCACGCGCACACACAGAGCATAATTTACTTTTCCAGGACCAGGCTGCAGCAGTTTCCCCTGCACCTCTCCGCTCCAAAAGAAAACGCAGCCACTCCGCTCTGCACTAACAGTGCTGATGCTGACCTTGGCATCACCAACGCAAGGCTCTCGCGACCCAGCCCCTGGCATTTTTGCTCCTGACTGCCTCCCAGTTTCACGCTGGAAAATATCTGTAAGACACAGCAGCAGCTCCGCGCAGAGACTCCTGAGAGAAGTGAGAAATGGATCCTGGCTCTCCAAAGCCACAGAAAAAAGCTTACCTTCTTCAGCTTGCCAGTCTTGGTCCCCACGAACACCACGCTGTAGCCATTGTAGACGTAGGAAGCCACAGAAGTCATCCGGTCCCGGCTCGAGGTGAAGAGCGTCACTCCGTCCACCGGCGTCGAGCCTCCCAGGGGCTGGTTGATGTCGAGCCCGCAGAAATTGTCATCGATGGGGACTGGCTGGAAAGACGAGGTTTGGGGCAGCCGTGAGTGAAACGCAAAGCACGGGGCAGCCCCACGCACCTGGGCTCACACGGAGGGGAGCTGGCGGTGCTGACAGCAGGGCGGGAGATGCCGCCACACAACCTCCCCCCCGAGGGACCCTGCCAGCTCCAGCCACCTTCTGCAATGGCTTGTTCCCCTCACTGCCCCAGGCCAAGACACCCTGCAGTTGCTCCAAAATGTGTTAGACAGGGCTGAGGAGGAACCCCAAGTCCAATAGACATTTCCACTCATTTTCTGAATCTATGAGGTGTCTCATGGGTGTAGCCCTGCTGCAGGGCCACGCAGGAACTCTCTCCTCCACTCATCTCACCTCCTCTCCTCTCGATTTCCAGAGTATCAAGCAGTATAAACAGAAAGCTGCTCAGCATCCCCACATGGGAACACGGGGCTGGTGGAGAGCACCAGGCTGCCTGCCTGGAAGAGTGGGTGGTCACACAGAGAACGGGCTCTGGCAACATAAAACACCCGAGTGATAAATGGGAAGATGCACTCTTGCTCCTTCCACTGCCCAGCTGCGTGTTCTCCTACACACCACCTCGCTGTGCCTCAGTTTCCTTTCTACAGCATGGGGAACATGGATGCTGTCTCCTCCCTACAACACCACTTGCCAGGAGTAAAGGAAAACCGTTCTGCCCACAGCTAAGTGTTATGAAGCCGTATCAGCTGAGACCGCTTGAGTGAATTCCTAAGTGGGACAGGCAGCAGGGTGCTGACACGGGTGGCCACTCGCCATCATGCTGGCTGCCATCCACTTATTTCCCACAAGGGACATTAACTACCAAACGTTCAGGCACATCTGGCTGCAACTGCAACGGGACGACTCTCCCCTGTTCACTCCCTTCTTTCATTTTACCCACGTTTCTCTCTTCCCAGCAGTCAGACTTAACATGCTTGGCAAAAGAAGGCCTCAGGAATTCTCAAGTCAACCCAGGAATAATCTGCATGTGAATCAAGTTTAAAGAAATCAACTGAATAAAAAATACAAAAGATAAACTGTCATTTGTATTTAGTATTAATTTGTTGATACCACCGTCCTGCTTAGGGAACGGCGAGGGCCTTCCTCCAGCTCCCACAGTCCCAGGTTGGGAACAGCAAACACTCCCAGCAAGCTGCACACCTTTATTCATCTGCCTGAACGCCACCCCTTCCTTTCATCGCCATCACCAGCTGTCTGGTATCAATAGGGAACAAAGAGAAAAAGGACTGCTATGTCTGCTCTGTGTTCAAGGAAACTGAGGCACAGAAAGACTGGTCCTGTTCTGCAAGCTCATGTGCTATAGGGCCAGGCATTGATACTGGATCGCAAGGGCTGCCATGGTCAATAATCGGAGCATCCTTACCGCTTTGGTGCACTGGACGTCCTTCCCCAGCAGCCAGTTGAGCTCCAGGTTGCCTTCCCCCTGGTAGCAGGACTGCAGGCGGTCCTTGATCTGAGCGTTGATGGTGCGAATGGGGAAGACGCAGAGCGCAGAGTCGTCGGGCGGCTGGTGGTACTGCTTCTGTCCCTTGGAGAAAATGGCAAAGAGGACATCCTCCTGGGCTGTGATATTGAGGGACCTGGCCAGCACCTCTCCCGGCTTGGAGAGGTACGCTGCTTGCAGGAGGCGGTACTCCGTGTCCCCCTTGACGCAACCAAAGGGCAGAGAGACGTAGGAGTGGAATTTGGGGTCGTCTTTGCAGAGACGGACGATGCGAGACGTGTAAAAGAGATCACTGGCGGAGTTGATGGACACACCCTCTGGGGTCTCTGGCTGGACTGTCAAAAAGTAGACAAAATTGCCACTGGCAAAACCATAGATGTAGAAGATGTCAAAGTGCGAAACAAGGGCCAAAGTATCCGAGGGGATTTTGATGAGGGATGAGACAAAGTCACTGTGGAGCTCGTAATCCAACATGGCTGATGACTCTGGGTCCCGGGGAAGTTTGCGGCTGGAGAGGGTGGGAAAATAATCCTGCTTCCCATCCACCGCTGTGCCGATGAAGAGCTTCCCATCTTCACCTTCCGAGCGCACGATCACACCGTACATTGTCCCCGTCTTGTTGACACTGGAGAGGTAGTGCTCCTTTTTGTGCGAGGGCTCTACCAAGATGAAGAGGTCATCCAGGCGCAGCAGCTTGCAGACTCCCTGGTAGAGGCTGCCGCAAGCCAGCAGCCGGTTCTCAGAGTAGTCGATGATCAGCAGCTTGTTGACATTGTTGGTGAGAGTGAGGATCTCGCTGCATGGCTGGACAATGAGGGGTGGGTAGCAGGATTTATTGTCCTCCTCGGGACCAGTTTTATGAGCCACCAAAATGGTTAGGTTGCCCGAAAGCTTGTAAACCCTGTTGATAGCTCCAACGTAGACCGCCCCGGTGCCTTGGTGGACAGTCAGGTGGTTGAATGTCCAGTCCCGGTTCTCAGAGTGGAAAGTGCTGAACAAGGCATTGCTGGACACGTTTCGGGAGAGGGATGCCAGAAAGAGACAGAGCAAAGCCACCGACCAGCCATCGGAGTCCAGTACCCGAGGCCAGTTCTTCCTCTGATCCATCCTGGGAAAGGCAAACTTTGTGTTCCCCGCGCGTGTCCTGTGCCCCGGCAACGTTCCTCACATGGTTCTGGGGAAAGAAAAGAAATGCACAGAGGAAAGGATTAGATCCAGTGTGCCCTGCAGATAAAATTCAAAGGAGGCTTTCTAATTACACAGTCCTTGAGATAAAGCGAGGACATCTCTAAGCCCAACAAGAATTAAGCAGGTCTCCTAACTTATTGGTAAACAGTTCAGGCGCAATGTTTTGCCACTTGGTTCAGCCTCTGCGTGTTAATTCGTTGCGTGGTTTAGCTGTTTATAATGTATGCTGCTCAGCCATGGGAGGGGATGATCAGCTTCAGCCCAAGACAAAGCCTGCAGCTCACACACCCAACCATCAATCTGCAGTCTTGGCTAAAAGGATGTCTCCTGCAGGGAATGTTGTTGGAAGCAACAGAGGAAATAAGAGGTGTTTTCTACCTTTAAATCCTCTATGACTTAATTGGGAAACCTGAGGAAGAAATCTCACGCAGGCAATTTCAAGCCGCCCAGCACCTCTCCTCCACCACTCCCCAGAGCCAGGAGTGCCTCCATGGGTGCTTTTCCAGCAGAAACTCCTCACCTTCACGAGCACTGCTGAAAATCAGCCACCGCTGGGGCGGAGAGACACGGTTAGATCAGTGACCAAACACTGCTAGCAGAGCAGCCAAGCACCTCTGGAACCAGGCGCGAGGAGCCTCCAGCAGTGCGGTGCCCTCAGCAAACGCTCAGACACAGCCACCCAACCGTCCTCGCCTTGGGCAGGGCACGGAGGAGGTGGCTCCGGGGCTCCATGGCACAGAGGGCTTTCCTCTAGACCAAGGCATCCCTCACTAACAGGAGCCCCAAAACAAAGCCTTCCTCAGTTTCTCGTTCCCTGAGAAGAGGAGAAGCTTCTGGAGCAGAGAGCTTTGGTTCAAGGGAAGTCCAGAAAGTTAAAGAGATTCTGCAGGGAACAGGGAGGCTCCACTCTAAAGCCTGGCACACAAGAGTGTTCCTACTCAGCAGCTTTCCAATTTTTAAAAAGTTCCATTGCAAAGTGAGAAAAGAACAGTGCAAGCTAGAAATGAATAAATTTAAGTAATTAAATTTCATATACATATGTACATATGAGACAACAAAAGCTCTTCCCCTAGACCACAGCAGTTTGGTACCATTTCCAGCAGCATTTCCACCCAGAGCCGGCACAAGAGCAGAGCCAGCCAGGAGATGCTGTCAGCTGGAGCCCAGCGCCCACGCAGCACTGTACAGCGCAGGTTTGGCAGAGTATTTGCAAACAGCCACCGCCAAAGGCACGGGAGATCACCCAGGAAGGAGAACCTGTGCCTTCCAACATCACTTGAAGATGGCAGAGCACAGCCATGAACTGACATCCTGCTCGAACGGGCCGGGGCCACGGGCATCAGCCGCCGACAGAACCCACGGCATGCCTCGCGGCGGGGCTCGGGATGCCGGAGCGCAGCGGGGAGTTAAACACCGGAGCAGGCGATTTTAACTCTGATCCTTAATACTATTTGACCATTAATTTTTCCTCTTTTTTTTTTTTTCTGGAAGCAAGTTTAAAATACAGCCCTAAAAGCAATCTGAAGCTATTAGTAATGCAAGGTGAAACAGAGAGTAAATTCAGGGACACAATATAAACCCAAGCAGCTGAAAGGCCTCAATTAGGCTGAAAGCAGTTATCTGGTATTTAAATAATTATTAGATTGAAGGAATAATCACAGGTCTGAGCCGATTTTTTTCCCCCACTGTCATCCTAATGGAGACTATAATATTATTATTCAAATGCCCATGATTCTCATTGAGGGGGGAAGAAAAAAGGGCTCATTTAATCTCCACGCGACAGGGCTTCAGGAGGCCCGATTAGTCATTTCTCTTATTCCAGCTGTCACTCACTCACGGGCACCACAGTTTGTCATTAGTGGCATTTTATGCAAACGAGAGAAAAAAGAAAAAAAAAAAAAAAAAAAA
>WHYT01016798.1:101089-113329 GCA_009806455.1 Tetrax tetrax
GCGCGGCAGCTGCGGTTGCTCGGCGGCGCGGGTGTCTGTTCTTTTGGGCAGGGTCGGTCCCGCCAGCAGTGGTTTAAATGGTTTACACCCAGCCCCGCGGAGTCTGGGGAGCTGTCCCACGGAACTAAGCCTCCTGAGAAATAACTGAGCTTGCGGGGAAGGGGACAACGGGCCCGCGACTGCTTTCTGAGCTGGAGGTGGATTCTGCCCTTTCCAGCTTTTTATAGTCAAATTAGATTCATGGCTGCGAGGCCGGGAGCGGAGAGAGCGGCTGGCTCGCACTGCTGACCTCCCCGCAGGTCACCGGGCTGCCAGCAATCCCCCCAAATTACCAAAAGGGTCACCACAAGGGCAGGCTATGCTATATAAATTAAAATACAAGAACAAACCCTTGGGAACAACCTCACCCTTGCAGCAGCCTGACCTTCCTCTTTGCGTCGGCTCCGTATCGTATCTGCCAGCTGGAATGAGAGGAAAAGGCCGAGAGCTTGGCCATTTCTTCGTAGCTAGTGAGAATGGGCATGCCGGGCTGCATCCCTCCTGGAGCCCATCGGGAATTTTTCTGTGAGCCATTTCCAACCATTAAGTCTGCCACAGTGATTTATCCCTTGTGAAGAAGTGATATTCAGGATACATTTGTCAGCTACGGAGGAAGACCTTGCAGTAATTAACAGGGGTTTGTTTTGTTTTAATTAGAGAAAAGCTCTGAGCCAAACTGATCTAGGCATCCCTGAGCTCTGGGACTTTTCCAGCCTGGATCGGAGGTCTGGGTCTCTGTCCTGCCTCCCTGGCCAAGCCACCACAGCCGGAGGGGCTCCATGATGCTGAAACCCCCCTCACCCTGCAGAAACCCGTGCGCACAGTCCCTTCCCTGCTCTCAGGGTTATCTTCACCTCTTTCTCCAGTAAAAGAATCATAGAGCGGGGGGCGGGTGGTTTGTTTGAGTTTTTCTTTTGGTTTGGTTTTGTGGGGTTTGTTTTGTTTTGTTTTTTAATAATATTTTGACTCTAACACTAACAGCAAGTTGTAAATCACCAGCAAGGCGCCTGGTGTCAGGTCTGAGGTTTCCGCACTGAACCACAGGGTCAGCAAATACCAAGCCCTTCCCAAAGCACAACCTGCAACACCGAGCCCTTAGGGTCTCGGGCTGGAAACCACCTTCACCCTTCAGCCCTTCTGCTTCACCCATCCCCAGCAGCCGCTGGCAGGAACCGCGTCCCCGCTTCCCAAGAGCCGCTTATTCACCGGGATGGTATTTCACAGGCTTTCTGAGAAAGAGTTAAGAAGGCAAAATACAGTATTGTGATTATTGCTTCCTCCAGCCCTGGGACAAGGAAGAGGAGGGGAAGAACGAAACCCAGCCACGAAAAGGCATTTCCCCGATAACAAACGCCATGGCTTGAATTATGCACAAAATTTGCTCATGTTGTCCAGACTTCAGATATTGTTTGTGCAACGCATACCGGATAAGCCACCTCTCCCCCCGTCTCCCCGTTGAGCACACGCATTTCAACAGGTCTGGGGTAAAGAGAAGCAGAAAATCCCAGGGAAAGACCTGCTGTCAGCCCTGTCTTTGCAGCTGTGTTTTGGGGAGCACAGTGCAGCACCCTGACCTGACCTGACGTCACTCCCGGCTTTGTCCTGGCATTGCTGAACAGCCCTGGACAAGCCGAGTTACACAGCCTCAGTTGTTCCACCTGTGAAGTGGGGACAATGCCTTCGTACATGCAGTACCCGGATGGCCAATCCTTGGAAAAGTCAAAAGGGAGTCCCCAGGCATAAGCTGCTGTAGTAAGGTATGTGCAAGGGATGGTTTAGTGCTTCTTGGTGCCCCTCTTCACAAACCCTTTGATCAGAGATGGTTCATCAGAGCAGGGCTGCTCGCCCCTGACAGCGGTGACAAGCAAACACAGGCACAGCCACCTCTGACCCCAAGGATGCTGAAACCTCCCTGCAACACAGCAAGGAGGCATTTCTTCAACACTGACAAAATAATCACCATCTCCAGGAGAGTGCTGGCTCCACCAGCAAATCCAAAGCAGGATGGCAGCTGTGGCTCCAGCACGGCTCACACCCAGCTGTGCCCTGCAGCTGGAGACATTTAACCCACCAACCCCAAAAGAGGTCCAGAAAAATTCTTAATCAACCTAGGACACCTAGGTGGCAGAAATTAGACACCTTTTTCTTTCCCTGCGCTGATACTTGACACCTGCTATCTGAGAAACCCCAGCTGGCAGTTATTGAGCTTCAAGTACACTGCTGTGAAATAGCTTATAAATTACCCTGCATCAGGAGAGGTGCTGGGAAAAGAGGACTTTATTCACCAAGCAGTCCCTGAGGACAGACCCGAGGCTGGCGACAACAGCACGCACCGCAGCGCGGCGCAGAGCAGAGCAGACCCTCATTTTCCCAGCTGCCTTGAAGTACGACACAAAGGGAAAAATTTAACACTTCTTAAGTTTCATAACTGCTTTATGCAAGTTTTGGGAAGTTTCAGTTTCACCCAAACCTGTGTAAACAGGCCAATGGCTTTGGATAATATTAAATTATACAAACTTGTGGCCAGAAAGTCGTGATTCTCTAATCCAGTCTCCTGCTGCAAGCACCAGCTGTAACCATAATTCAGGAGATGTCCCTCTAAACCATCCTTAAGAACCTCCAGAAGCAAGTCCACAACCCCAGGCAATCTAGGTCAGGTTATCCCTCAGAAAGTGCTTTTTCTCATTTCTTACCCAAGTCCTGACAGACCGAGGTTCATCCACCCCTCTTCCCTGGTGCACCTGAACATTGTGTGATTATTCATGGACTTTATCCTTAACAAAACAAGATTTAATGGATGGTGACCCTGGGTGCAAGCAGATTAAATGATTTGCCCAAGGCTAGCCAAAAGGTCCTAGTGGCAAAGCCAGGAGTTTTATCTCCTGAGCCTCAGCCCAGTGCTCTCCCTCCCCAGGTGCCATCCAGCTGCAGTTTATTACCAGACAATATTACAGAGCAGCACGAGGGAAGATCACAGAGTGGCCACCGAGCTGGAGGAGAAAAATAAGCAGCAGCTTCTCCTGGCCTCACTCCAAGCACACCACAGGCAAGTGAAGAACCCCAGCTTCAAATTAAATGGGTCCCCAGCCACTCCATTAAACAGAAATCCTGAAACAGAAATCCTTTGGCTGCGCCAGCCCCGTACAGCGAGCGGTGTTCGTTATCCCCCCTGCTCCCCACGGCAGCCAGATGTATTTACACAGTAGCCACGGCACTGTTACCTAAGTAAACCAGGAAATTGTACATTTGTTAAAATTAGGTTCTGAGATGCTGAATCCCCAGCTGTGCAGCTATAGATTTCACTCAGCCAGCAGCGCTGAAATTAAGAGCGCGCAACCGCCTGTGTGCACGTTCAGGCACGTTTCCCCATCCGAGAGGTGTTTACTGGTTACGATGCTCCACACCACTCCAGAACGGGATTATCTTTTCAGATTATGAGCAATAAGCACCCAGTCAAGCCCTTATGCTGTCCACCACTGTGCTTCCCCCATGGCACGGGGAGGGTAGGGGTGGTCTGGCAGGACCCGTCAGGATGAGAAGCCGAGGAAAACGCAAAGGGTTCATCCCTGGTGCGTGACCAGCACCATCCGCTCACTGCTTCGCTCCCGATTTCAGCCGCCAGTCACAACACTGGCATTCCCACCGCAGAAGTGGCATCACAAGAATTTGGAGAGGGAGAACACAATTGCAAAAGCCCTTAGATTAACAACAAAACTGAAGCAGACAGGTTGATACAGGAGAGCGCCACGCAGCACTGAAGAACCCTTCAGGGACCATTCACCAGCCCTCCTCAGGCCCGTCTTCATGGAAGGATGTGCCGTGAACTGCAATCAACACCAGCTCCATCAGCAGCACCAAGGAAGTGCCCGTACCTCTCCAAGCCTCTCTACGCAGGGTTGCGTGCCCTTTTGAGTGCATCACTGGGCTGCTAAATGCAGGTTTTGAAAGTGTTTTGAAGTTCCCAAACCCTGGTTAATGCAAAGCATCTTCATTCCCTGCCCAAGCACGGCAAGCAGCCACCACCACAGAGCTGCTGGCAGGATCCCAGTGGGTCTCCGGCATCAGTTGCCAGCCCTGAGAGCTCCTCAGGCACCGAGTGCCCCTGTCCTTGCATCCTGAGGTCCAGCCAAGGACCCCAAAAAGCCTGGAGCCGTCTCGCCTCTGTCCACCATCAGCTGAACATCGTCTCCTCTCCTACAGCATTCAGAGAAAGTGGCTTCTTCCCACTCATCTGCTCCATGCTCCTCTGCCCTGCTTTTCAATTTCAGAGCTCTGGCAGATCACTGATTAATGCAAGCCTGTTTAATAACCCTTCTGTTTAGATGAAACAAGCTGTCTTGTTTTCTTTATTTTTAACACCAGCTCTTGTTTCCTTGCTAAGGATCTTTCTGTCATTTAAAAACTTCCCTCTGCCACCCAGCTGACATTAGGATGGAGAAAGCATCTGCTTACATCCACATCTGATGCCAGCCAGAAGTTACTGCGTGAGGCTAAAGCAGGACTGGACACCTCGATGGGTAAGTGGTCCTAAAGTCCTGAGCTTGTCTTGCAAAACCGTCAGCATCCCTCCACTTGCTGTGGCGAATCCCTGGGCAGCTCAGGCCAGGGTGCCAACACAGGGGACGTCGGGGCCAGCTCCAGACAATGTGGGTGAGAAGAAAGGAGAAACAGGAGTTGGAATGCCCAAACTTCTCACACAGGGAAGCTCATCATGCTTCTCCAGCCTGTTGCGGGTGGGAAAGACGCCTTGGAAAACCAGAAAGCCGTTACACCGCTGCAGGCTCTGCCCCCAGCGCAGCAATCGATTGGCAATGGTCAGGCGGGCGCGGGGCCCGACAGCTGCTCCCACCACCACAGACCGGCTTCGCAGCGTGGCCGCAGCCCACTCCCCTCCACCGGCCCCCGGCTTCACTTGCCACCACCTGCTCTCCTGTGGCATCCTCACACCAGAGGTTTGGAGGCATCGGCTGACTCGCAGTGTGACCGCTGCCCTGCGGAGCCCCCTCCCTCCCCACCCGCTGCCCGTCCCGGCTGCGACCCCCAAGAGCTGCGCACAAAGAATAACAGACACGCAGGGACCCGGCTCCCGATGGGAATGAGTTGGAGCCTCTCAGCTGTCTCCTGCCTCTTTGAATTTCAAAGCTGCACTTGTCTGTAGAGCAACTGAGTCATTTCCTTCCTATATCCAGCCTATCGGACTGCATCCAGCAGTGCCCGGAAAACAATAAATCCTTCAAGGACTTGGAAGGCCATATTTCACAGGAATGCAGCAAGCCTGCCTGCTTGGAGAGCTTCTCGCACACCCTTTAATTCAGCACTCCTCCGGGGAAGCTGTCTCACCCTGGCCGCAGTCCCACCCGAGCATCCTGGTCCCCATCCCTCCCTGGGCAGCGCTGGGTACTGCAGAACCCAGATGGGGACCTGCGCTCACCACCCACGCAGGTCAACACCACCGCATCACCCCCATGGGGCTGATGGATTCAGAACCGATGGTGAAATTCCCCTGGTTCCATAAAACATTGGGAGAACCACAGCTGACTTTGTTGCCGGACTTCACCGACACTTTGGCAGAGCGAAGGAAGGCTGCAGCTGCTCAGTAGCTTGCTCTACAAAATACCACTGGAAAAAGCAACATGTGAGAACCAGGGCAGCTTCTGAAAATACTTTCAGTAGGTTCAATTTTATAAGTGTCTCCTTTACAAACACAAATCAGTCTTCCAGATCCACAAAACATTTCTGGCAAGCTCATGAGGACTGCGGAAGGCAAAGACCAAACTCAGCGATTTGAGCTACCTATGGCCTGAAAGCTGCAGAACTTCCATTCAACAACCGGTTTGAGACGCTTGGTCAAAAAGAAACTCTCTCCACACCCAAATTTGAGTTTCAGCTCAAAGGAAAGGAAAATTGGTGCATTTTCCAGGATCACTGCAGTGCTGCTTCCATTGTCTTTTCAGAGGCCAGAAGCAAAGCCCTACTGACTTCCATTAAGATTCATAACACTGTTAACCAAGTGATCCCGCATATATTAGAAAAAACAAGTGACAAGGAAATTAATATGATCTCCTCCTCAGTAACACGATGGCTAAAGCAGATAATCCGGCAAAGCCTCGTGTTTATAATGGAAATTTGCAAGAAGGTAACAGGAATTGTCAGGGGTGAACAAATGAGTCAATATTTTGTGTTTTCACATGTTGAAATTTGCACTGTTTGTAGGAAAAACATTCTTTTATGTCTTGGGAGGAGAAGGAAATTAAGCTGGAATGGTTTGGTTTTCAACAGGTCTTTGCAGCTCATGGGAAGGACAGCGCGGGAGCGGGCACTGGCAGGGAACGCGAGCTGCCCAAAGCCCCGTGCCAGCAGCATCCGTGCCCAAGGAGACTGCACCTTTGCTTAAAAGTAAATTAGAGCTCATATGAAGAAAAGGATTGACAGATGGCTCATTTTGTACAAGTCTGCATGGAAGTGAATGGTTAAAAAAAAAAACAAAAAAACAAAAAACCATTTGTTGAATTCACACTCAGAAGTGAAGAACTCCATCTGCAAAGTCCAATCCCCGCAGCTCACCACTCCCGAGCTTAAGCCTCCCAGTGACCCAGTACCCTCGGTTGGGCTTATTTTTTTAAACAAGTTATACAACACCCTTGGAAGTCCTTAAAAGAGCCTCTGCTTTTGTTTCTTTCTGAGAATTTGTTCTAGCACTTCTCAGCTCAGCCCGGGACAAGTGGCAGCTCCCTCCGCCTCAGAAAATTTATTTGGTGGAACCGATGGAACAGATTTGCCCCCGTCACACAATTTATGCCTTGAAACGCCGAGTTACGCAAGCACTTGTACAGCACCTTATTATATCCCAGAGGACAAGCAACGGGGCTCCCGCCTCTTTCTCCCGGTGAACTCCGGAGTGCTTGCCCATGCGCCCTGGTTGCTACGAGATTGTAAAGACACAATCCTCGCTCAGTAAGGCTCCTCATCTGCCAAACACCACTGGTCAGAGCGGGGCTCCTTGCTGCGTTAACTCCTTGTGAACAGCGGAGCAAACTTTATAATAACTACGAGAGAAACAGCCGGCAGCAAACCTTTTGCTGCTGCGTCGCATCCCAGCCAAACAGATACTTGGGATGGTTTTCTTCTGGCCCTTCCAGCCTCCGTAACACAACAGGTGCTGCATCCCTGAAGTTGAATTGATTTTGAAATACAGAGGGGCAGATATCAAAAGTCAGAATGTTTACAAGGTTTAGGGCAAACAGAAGCATTTCCCATTCTGAGGTGGACTTAGAGCAGCTCTGACTCACAGTTTGCTTATTCCAGATTTTCAGAAGAGTTTATCCCCCAATCTAAGCATGTAAGCAGCATCTTTGGAAAGCACTCAGTACACAACAAACCAACTTAGAAAAACCCCGCAGTAAAACCAGCTCTCGCCCAGCAGCCTGGCCACAGCAAGCAGCCTTTCTGGCTGCCCTACATCTCCCACAGTCCATGGCTGAAGGGATTTAGGCACCGTCCTTCTTACTCATGCCCTACCCTCACCATCCACACTTCATAAAATGAAAACAGCAGAAGAAATGCTTGGGAGCCTGCAACAGTACTGGTAAAGTTTGCACCCACATACACTGATAAACCAGCGCTCTCCTGTGCCCGCGTGAATTTTGACGAAGCAGGTGTCTGCCGCGCCCAGAGTCACCTCTTGTCACAAGCCAGGGTAGCCGAGATGCGCAGGGCGCGCGGTCCCAGCCAGCCGTGCCCCGAGTCCCACCCAGCCACCACCAACGCCTTGGCAGCACGAGGGAAACCCCGAGCCGGGGGTTTCGCTGCTGGGACCCCCTGTGCTCCCACCCCAGCCAGGGCTGCGGCTGCCCAGCCACGCTCGGCCCCTCTTGGCACCCAGGACGGCCAGGCTCTCACGTTTTAGCGGCAGTGAGATGGCAAAACTTCAGCACAAGAATGATTTAGCCGGTTCGGAAACCTACAGGCACGCTCCCTTTTCCTCCCCACCCCACCTCTTCGCACTTCCATTAAAAATGAAAAGGAAATTCACAGAGGTTTTTTTGTTTGTTTGTTTAAATACCATCACAGGTTATGACATAAACCAGCAAAGGCAGGAAATACGATCAGGAGGGCAGCGCTGCATCCTCTGCTCCTGTCACAGCGACTTTTTGGGGACTTGGCAAATGAATGAGCAAAGGAGACAGCCTGTGTGTTTTATGGGGTTGAACTGTAACATCCCTGTTAAGCAGCCAACTTACCATTTCTCTGCTCTGACATCAATAAATCTGCCCAGCCACGGGGAACAGAGCTCTTCACATGAGCCGGCCACACGTGAATCCCTCGTTTTTCCCTACCTGGGCGAGCAATCAGCCTGCTGTGGGCTGCAGCACCTGATGCAGCTTTTGTAATGTTCTCAGAATGGTGGGAAATGACCCATTTCGGTAACGTGACTTGGGATAATTCTGCTACCGACAGCTGCACGTCTGTTACAGCACCGGCTTTTCTGACAGCCAGCTCCCACAACCCAGAAAGCCTCAGCTTCCCATTCCTAGCAAGGAAAATGGCCACTTTGGGCTAAAAAAAAAAAAAAAAAAAAAATCTTGACAAGGCAAACTCTGACAGCCCGGAAATCAGAAAGCAAATAAGAAGAATTCAAAGGCGCTATTTTAAGTCTTATAATTAATCTCAAAAGCTTGGAGCTCAAACTTACTTTTTGGAAGCTCATTCCCAGGTTAACAAACCGAAGCAGTGTCAAGCACGACCACCGAGGAAAAGCCCTGCACGCCTCCAGATTTCTGCCCTTCTCTCGCTGGATGCCGAGTTTCCTCCACCACCTCCAGCGTGCAGCACACGAGGAATGGCTCCGAGCTCTCTTACAGATGACATGAAACCGCTACGGAAAAAAAAACTACACGTAAATCTCTCTGGGAGGCATTTGTTCCCAGGATCGCTCAGCCTGGAAATAACACGAGGAACTCATTCCACGCTGAGTCAGGCTCTGACGGCGGCTCCCGGGCCGGCTGCGGTGGATCTGCTTCCTTCCCGGCGCGCATCACGGGTGGCAGAGCCAGCGAGCAGCAGCCCAGCGCTGCCCCAGAGGTTTCCTGTTTTCCCCAGTGCCGTGCGGTACAGGGAAACGGGGCTCTGGAGCCTGACACCAAGCTGCTGCAGGAATTAAAACCACTGTTTTTCAAATGCTGTTAAGAGCCAGCCAGGAGCCAAAGGCAAAATAAGCCGTTTCCTTTAACCTTCCCTCACATACGCAGGTCCAACGACCATCATTCCCGCATCCAACCATCCCTTCACTGGGAAAAGTGAGTAAGGTCTGCCTGTGCATCCCAAGGGCTTCACGCCTGCCCCACACATCCCGGCACACCCACTGCTGAGCCTCCTGCCCGAGCCGCGGCCATGGCAGGCAGGAGCTGGCCCAGCCCTGGGGAGCTCTCCTGGCCCCTCCAAGGCAGCGGCAGCGGGGCCACGCTCAGCATCTCCCGCCTGTGCCGATTCCTCCGAACAGTCTCCAGCTCACACAGATTTTTGCTGGTGTAACTGCTCCCACAGAGGCTTCTACTAGAGCAGAAACACCCTAAACCAGCCCCCCCCACCTTGCTCCCACCAGCACCCGTGGCCACGGCTGGTCTGTGAGTGCAGCTGCGGCATTACATGGTGCCAGCACCCACCGGGAGAGCCCACACCGCTCCCCACCGAGTCCCAGCAAAGGCCGATCCAACGTCCACGTACCGTGCTCAGCCTCGGCGGCAGCCAGGAAGGAGACTGCCCTTCCCGTCCAGCTCCCAGCCGCCAAGCTCGTGCTCCAGCGCCGAGCCCTTGCTGTGCTCCGAGCCCCCTCCTTGGCGGCGCAGCCCCGGGTCAGCCCCGGCTCCGTTAATGAGCCTCGAGACAGAAGCAGCGGTGGTGGGAGGAGGCGAGGTGAGAGGTCAGTGTAATATTTACTCAGACTTCACCTTTCACTTTTATGAAGCTGGGAAGCGGGGCTGGAGCAGGAAAAGGGCTGCGAGGGACGTTCCCACCTGGGACGACGCTGTCACACCAAGCACAACAAGGCTCCGGAGAGCCAGGAGCCCTCCACCAGACCCCCACCGAAACCACAGATTGCTTGGGACAGGCTCTGGGCTTCCCCAGGTCCCCTGTGCCTTAGGAGATCCACAGGCAGCCAGGCGCCCATCACCCAGGGCCATCCCCTGGCACCGCGATTTTAAGGAACCCACGAGGGACAAGGCACACTGTGCAGGGAGCTAACGCAGAAATGCACCAGCTGGTAGGGGCATTTCCCCCATGGACCCATTTCTCGGAAGAAACATCTCCCCTGCCAAGCGGCGAGGTGGTACCCGGCGCGGAGCATCGTCAGCGCCCCACTCAGCAGGGGGCTGCTCCCGGGACAGGGGCGGGAGGAACAGCGCTGGCTGTGCCCTGGCACAGCGCGGGCTCTCCCCAGCTCGCTATCGCTCCGCCTTTGGAGATGATCTGGACTTTTCTTATAACGTGACTCTGACGCCTTTTATCTCCTGCTCTGAACGTAATTTTAGCCCAGGCAAAGCTGGATTAAATTTTCATATTATGACACGTTTATCTCGCTTTTCATTCACCCCCCCCCCCCAACACCACCTCACAGGTCGATTTCACCCAAACAGAAGCAGCAATTACAGTGAGAAACACGAGAGGGGCTCCATCCGATAACAGCAGGGAGGGTACCTCTTTCCCAGCACTCTTGCCCTGGCAGCCCCCCCACCATCCCGCCACAGGCTGAGCGCATCGCTCAGGCCCTCCGAGATGCACAGATGGATGGTAACTCAGCCTCAAACCCCAGCAGGGAACACGCAGCAGATTAGGAACATCACTGGCATATGTTGCGCTCCTGTGTTTGGTAAACTTTGTGCTTTCCCCCCAGCGGCTCCCAGCGCTTGTGCTCAGACAGCAGAAGCCACGAGCCATGCTTCCCTGGACAAGGAGCAGGGACAGGCTGGCACAGCCAGGACATCTTGGTTGGGAATGTCGGAAAAGCCCCTAAAATCCTCCTGCCCTCTATCCACCAGCAGCGGGTGAGACCCGCAGCCCCTGCGACCCGTGTTGCCGCTCCGAGGGGCTCACGCACCAGTCAAAGCCTCCATATCAGTGCAGCTCTGCCAGTTGCTGATTTTTATGTTCATTTTTCAGCTGGGCTCCGCCAGCCTGATCCAGAGGATCCCCTCTAGCGGGATGAGGAGGAATTTCAAGCCCACATCCCCCTCCCATCTCCTCCGAAGCTTTCTCCGCACCAGCCGCTGGCCGCCCCGCTGCCCAGGGTGGGCGATGGGCTGTGGTGGGGAGCAGGCTCACAAATCACTCTCCCCAGTTTGCCAGAACGATTGGGGGCAAAATCCAAGCCAGGTGGGAAAGGCAAACACCAGGGAGACGGCGCAGATTGGAAGGACCGGAGGAGGGAGAAAGGAGACAGCAGAGATCAAGGATAAACCCCCTCACGGGAGCAAAGGGGTGATGGCTTCCACCAGCCAAACACCCACCTCTGGCAGCACCGTGACAGCCGGGCCGTGCGCCTCCTCAGTGAGCCCCTGCAGAAAGCGGGGCTGGAGGCGTCGCGGTTGGCGCGGCGGCACGTGGGAACCCGGCCCGAAGCACCCGCCGGCTGCGCTCGCAGCCCCTCTCCCTCGCTGGCACCCAAGCACGCCGTAAAATACATATATTTTCACTGCAGAGAAAGAATCCGAACACGAGCCCCCAGCAGCCGCCTCTGCCGCCCAAGGACAGCACGCTGCCCTCAATTCTGCTTTTGTTCCCGCTTCGCTTTTCATCCCGGAGGCTCCCTCTGCACCACTTCTACAGACAAAGAGCTCGCGGCCTCCTCGGGCCGAAACGCCTTTGAGTCCCGCGCTGCCGTGCTGTGCCCAGGAGGGACGGTGGGCACCCGCCCAGCGTAGCCGAGGAGGCCGCACGCAGGATGCTCTTGGCGATGAGGACGCATCCGACACGGCCATCAGCGTCTCTGGGAAGAACATGGTAGCACCTTTTCCCCCTGGGTTCCCCCTCACCCTCCCCTCTGCTGTGGTGGCAGTGGCCTCCTAGCCAAGCTGGTTAAGAGATTAACACTCTAAACCCCACATTTACTCTAATTAGCCATGAAATCTTTGTAACTAAGTGAAAAAATGTTTCCCTTGAGGGATTTTTGTCCATTCATCACTGTTTGAATCTCCAGGGAGAGGG
>WHYT01016798.1:114222-169585 GCA_009806455.1 Tetrax tetrax
TCTTTTTTTTTTTTTTTTTTTTTCATTTCTTTTTAAGGATGCCAAATACAGATGGGGGAGCGTGGTTTTCACACACCGTAAGGGACGGGCTGGATCGGGAGCGAGCACGGCGCCCAAGCGAGCGGAGAGCACATGCTTCCCCATCACATCAGAGATGACAGCCCCAACGCCAGGCAGAAGGGGGGGCACTCTCCCCCATGACATATTTATTGTTCAAACTGCAGAGGGGCCAATTAAAACAGCTTGATCACCACAGCATCCCAACAGCCACCTCTATGCTCCGAGAAGCGGGGTGAGAGAGGCAGGTGTACACTTTCCCGTTGCGATACGGCACAGCCCGTTCCTCAGAGCCGCTAAGACCACCTCAGCCAAACAAAGATGCTTTTGAGGGGCAGTCCCGCTCCCCCGGGAAAGGACCACGTCGACCCCAGGCAGCAAAACCAGATTTCCACCTTAAGCCTCCGTGCCATTTCTGCATATTAGCTTTTGCCTTTTTCCCAGTTCAGTTCTTCGTACAAGTCGCCTACAGCATGAGACAGCCTGCACCCACGGCTGCCCTAGCTTTTGGGCAATTCTGCCAAGACAGACTCCAGACTCCCACACTGAGCCGCAACCGGGGTTCCCGAAGCAAGTTCTGGAAAGCCTTGCAGCAGCAGTTAAATTGGAGATCTCAGGAAGATACTGCAAACCGCACGTTTCCCGGAGACACCACAGGGTCTGCACAGCAAACTGCCTCAAATGTCATTTCCATTTAGCTGCTTTGCAAGCCAATTTGTCACATACTAATGCAATTTGCTGAAGAGAGTTAAAGAGCATCGGGCAGTGCAGCCACCTCCTCTCAGGCTCCCAGAGTCAGCCTGGATCTGCATTTTCCCTTTTGCATCCAGCTGAAGCTCCCCTCAACCGAGGGGCAGGGGAGGCTCAGGGTTAACACAGAGAGCGAGACCCAGCCTGGAAAAAGCTGCTTCTGTCACATTGTTGGATTGCGTGCAGAGCTTACACAGCATCTGCTACCTGTTTCCACCGCACAAACTTACAAGCCGGGGGGAAACTCCACGACTAATTACATCAAAGACAATTAAGAGTAAAATGGGTTACTTTATCTTCTCGCAACAAGCGCAGTGGAGATGGTTAGAAGAGTTGAGAAAGATGACTGCTTTGCTAGATAAGCCGTTTCACAACAGCAGTTGTACGCTCACGTTTCTCATTGCTCGCATCAAGTTTCCTAAATCAAAGCTATTTTATCTGGTTCTTTGCACCACCCTGAAATACCATGTTGCAGCTCTGAGGGTCCTCAAAGTCACAACAAATGGCAAAAGGACAGCAATAAAAACAAGAAATATCACATTTTAAAGGATCTAACACTTCTGTGTTAAAGGAAAAAAGCTAAACATCTGTTCCGCAAATGGCACAGATTTCTTCTGAGGCATCTGTCTTTCAGCTGCAAAGTAGGTCATTCGATTTAACTTTTAGACACCGTATCAATGAAGCCATCCAGAGAAGGAGAGACCAGACCTTCTCCCCAAGTCAGCTGAGATCTATTAAACACATTCAAGCCAGCAGTGAAGCATCAAGTGCTCTGCAAACACCAGGGAAACCCTGCTAGCAGTAGCTTTTTCCATCATGGTACTCCTCTAACTTCACATTCTCTCACCTCCAAGCCAGTATTTTGAACTGTAGGTCACAGATACACGTGTTTTTTTTTCTCTACCGCTTACTGGTCACCTCACTTAATATTAGCCTATTGACTTTCTGATATCCCTTAGAACACAGATTAATTGGACATCATTCACTTCACCTCCAGGAACGGGAAAGCATTGGCCACAGCTCGACTGGAGACACAGCCCGTGCCCCGTTAAACGCAGGACACGCCAAGAGAGGACAGGGTGGCATCACCGGGTCCTCCCCCGGACCAAGAGCCCATCCGAGGGCTGGGGCTGTGGGAGGCTGGGAGCATCGCCCAGCAGTTCGGGCTCCCCTGAAGGCAGCACAAGGGCATCTGCCTTCCCTCCCCTCATCGCCTTTCCAAAAGGGTCTTGTGAGGATTTAGGAAAGTTTTAATGGGGATTTTTTCCAAGATTCGGGGATGCTTAAGAAAAATATAAAATAAAATACCTCCTTGCCAACAGTAACTTTTCACGGAAATGAGTTTATTCTGGTGCATTGACTGCTCCAGACCGTGACTGAGTGCTGACAAACGCCAAGGGAATTACCGAGAAAACACCTCTCCGTACAACGGGCATGCGGGCAGGGAGAGGCCGGTAACCGGGCTTCAGGGGGCTCCTCACGGTACCGGTGCCGCCGAGCAGCGCCCGGGGTCCGCAGCCCCGGGGGAAGCTGCCACGGTCTGCACGGCAGAGTGGTGGTGGTGGTGGTGGGGGGGGGTGTGGACCTCGACACAGACACGAACCCGAACCCGAACCCAAACCCTTCCCCGCACCCCAAGGCGCCGAAGCCCCCCGCCGCCACTCACCAGCCCTCGCGGCTCCGGTGCCTGCTCGCAGCGCCGGCCCCCGGCTCACGGCGGGGCGATCCGCCCGGCTGCCGCCACCATGGGAAATCCAGGGCCGGGCTCCCGCGGCTCCTCCGCCTTCCGCAGCCCCCCAGCCCCGCTCGGCTCAGCCCCGCCGGCCCCTCATGCCTCCGCAGTCGCGGCTCCCGGCATCCGCCCGCCGCCCAGCCCGGCCGCGCACCGCACCGCGCACCGCACCGCACTCCGCTCCGCTTCGCTCCGCCCGCCCCCGCGCCGCCCCCGCGTTTTAACCCTTCCGCAGCCTCGGCGCCGGGGAGCGGGGCTCAGCCCACCCGCCCGCAGCCACAGCGCGGCGGGGAAGCGCGTCTCCTGTGTCTCCTCCCGCTGCCCCCGCGAAGCCGCACGGCTCTGAGACAAAGCCCGAAAGCGAAGCGGGAGGCACCGGAGCTGCCCCACCTCGAAACCTGTCCGGCACTCACCCACCTGGGCTGGGATCACGAGGGGGTGGTGTTAACGGCCCCCTCAGCTGTCCCCTCTCAGCGGCTCCCTCAGCTGCACTGCATTTACCGAATCACAGGGTGGTCTGTGATGGCCACCCAGTCCAACCCCCCTGCCAGTAGCAGGGACATCTCCAACCGGATCAGGTTGCTCAGAGCTTCATCCAGCCTGGCCTTGACCTTTGCCAGGGATGGAGCATCCACCACCTCTCTGGGCAACCTGGGCCAGTGCTTCACCACCCTCAGTGTAAAAAAATTCCTGTGTTACAGCCTCCCATCAGCTCTGGGAGGGAGGGGAATGGAGGCTGCTGGCTTCTGCTCCCAGTTCTGGTGGGGGGAGTGGCACTTAGGCTTTGTGTTCCTCAGTTTCCCCATCCCCGCAGAGCAAAATCCGTACACGCGCAGCAGAGCCCCTAAAGCCACCGACCTTCACACCTTCTGGCCTCAGACCAACCACAGCAGCCGCAGCCGGCTGGGACGGGGAGCCCTGTGACCACCCGCCGCTGGGAACCAGGGGATCCCTCCTTGGGATGCAGCGGCTCACCACAGAGCCGTCACCGGACCTCTCTGATAGGCCTAGCACAAGTGTTTGGAAAACACCTGGAAGTGCCCAAAGCGAGGAGCATCCTGAACCAGCCCTGAGCCACACTGGTTACCGGCATCGGCCTGCAAGGGCTTGGGAACGCCTGCGGATAGGGAGGCAAAGCCGGCCACGTGCCGCAGCAGGACAGCATGGCCATGCTGCTCCAAAACCCCACGAGCACCCTGGTTCAGCCAAGCCCACCCCAGCAAGGTGGCATGGGAGCAGTTTTGAGGAGTTCAAATGGCAAAGGGAATCAATAACATGATGAATTGCTGTATTTCATTTCTTGTCATCAAGAATTTTTTAACAATTTATTTATTACCTATTGGAATATTTGCTAGAGAAAATGAGAGCTGGGCCTCTTCCACAATAAAACTAAGTGGCTACACCAACCCAATCTACTTTTGGGAAGTGGTGCACCGGGCAGCTCCCCCCCAGCCCCTCTCACCTGCACTGCCATTAGCGTGGCCGCTTCTGCATCTTCCCCCGGTCCATCTCACAGAAGGACAGGCCTGGCGCAGCGCTCGGCACAGCTTAGCAGGACCCTGCAAGAGCGGTTTGGAGGGGTGGAAGACACAATTGCTGTTAGTTTTGCCCTTTGCCTCGCGTACAGGGAATGCCTTTGCATCCCACTGCGCAGCTCTGGATCCTGCGCTTTTCCCCCCTCCTGGGAGGGCTGTAAGCCGGAGCCTGCGCTGCCCACTCTCCGGGGAGAAAATGACCGGTTAGCTCACCTGTGTTTCTCCCCTTCCCCACCACATTTACCATCCTTCAGAAAAGGATTTCCCTTCCCGTGCTGCTTGTGTAACCACCAGCAGAGCACAGGCAAACCCACCAGCACATCACAAAGCGGAGCGCAGCCCCGCTCCCAGGGAAAGGGTCCCCTCAACTTCACTGGAAGCTCTACAGCGGGGATTCTGACATCCTGGCAAGACAGATAGGTTGCAGCTGTTTAGCTGAGGAGAAGAAACAGAAGACACTCAGTGGATGGCAGCATTGGTTCCTTAGCAAGCTTTTCTCTTTTGCTGTTCTGTCCCTGATACATTTACTGTGTCACGCATTCGCAGCGAATGGTACCAAATCCTCTCACAAATACCATCCTTGGTTAAACGCACATCCCACTAACGCAATTTCTCCTTTTGCAGAAAGCCTTACAAGGCAGGTCAGGGCGTCTCAACGACCATTGCTCTCCTCTTTGCAGGTCTGCCTGCATCCTGTCTTCTGTTTATTATTTATCGATGGTCAATTATGTTCCTGTCTCAAGCTAATTACAGGATTGCTCGGCTGGGGAGCGGCCCCGAGCCTTGCAGAGCAGCTCGCGCACAGGGCACGCGAGCAAAGGGCTGTTCCAGCGTGTGGGGAGCAAAACGAAACGGGAGGGTGTTCACCTGGTGTTGCTCAGGTGATGGATGTGCTGCTGGGCTAATGAGTTGTCTGTGTGCTTTAAATATTAGCAAGCTCCGTGCTGAAACCACTGCTGGAGAAATCCTTCTGTGTATATTTGCATTCACCTTTTCCTGAAAAGGGTGACAGGGGTTAAGTCTTGGAATCGAAGTCTGGAGCTGTAACAGAGGAAAGGGCCTGCCGTAATTCAATCAAATATAGGTGCTGACAGACGTATAGAGATGCACATACACGTACGTGTACAACCCCATGTCCACACGCACACCACCTCTGCACACATGCATATTTACGCACACACACAGCACCGCCACACGGAGACACCAACTAAACAGCCAGGAGTGCAGAGCCTGGGAGCCTGACCCTCCCCACCGCCGCATGCGTCTGTGCACCTGACCCTGGCGCTGAGGGACAGACAGCATCCTGGGACCGTGTAGGGATACAGCGGCGTGGGATCCACCTGGGTGCCAGCGGCCAGGTCCCCAGCGCGCGCTCCCACGGCTTTGCCAAAGAAACCGCGGGCAGCGCCGGCGTGGGCTCCTCAGCCCATCCGCGGCGGCTCTGGGCTGTGACATGAAGCAAACCAGGAGCTGAACAACCGCTAGCCAGGCTGGGCAGGTTGGCTACAAAGCTATCTTTAAACTCATGGCACAAAACTTCTCGTCCCCCTTCCCTCTGCCGCAGGGGCTACGCCGAGCGCTCCTTTTCCGCGGGGCAGGATCTGGACTGCAGATGACAAAGCGGGCTTTAAGCAGCTGGTGAAGCAAGGCATCGGTGAAAGATCAGTCTCTGTTTCTAGCCTGTGTATTCACAATTTCTCTCTGTCCTCATCTTTGATAAACTCCTTTGCTTCAGAACGCAGGGGTCATGAATCTGTCTGAGCCATGAGAAGCGATGAGCCTTTCAATCCCTGCAGCACGAGCCTTTCAATCCCTGCAGCACCCGGCTCTTGATATTCTCTAAAAGTCCTGGATGAGGTGGCTTTATACATTGCCTCTGGCACTTCTCTTGCTGCCTGCAGATGCAGCGGGATCCGACATCAGTATCAGCTTTACATTTGCCATTCCCAGGGTGCTCTTCCCCAATTTCTAAAGCAGGAAAACAGCCTTTTTTTTTTTTCTTTCCCCCTTCGCTGTGTATATTTAGGACGAGCCGCTGAGTTGGTGAAAGCCCAGTGCAGGCCTCTGATGCACAGCCAGGAGCGACTTGGAGCAGCTGCTGAAGCTGTGCGAGGGGAAGAGCACCATCTATAGGCACCATCACCCATAGGCACCACCATCCATAGGCACCATCACCCATGAGCACCACCCATAGGCATGGGACCCGGCTGCTCACCGCTGGAGCATCAGTCGCTAGCGCGGTTGCCAGCGGCTGACAGCCCCTAGTTACTCGCATCATATTCATCCGTGCAATATTCAGCAGAGCTAATAATTATTCAGCACTAATCACTACAATAGAAGAATCACAGGCAGTTATTTAGAAATGATTGTTTCCACTCAGTTATTACCTACGACAGTGAAAGGAAATATCAAATAGTCAAACCCACGTGTATACGGGAAGCTGAGTGAAAGATCAATGGGAATTTAACCAGCACTTTACGCTGTTCTTCCTCTTTAGAAGAACCTTGTCAAGTATTTTTTTTCCCTCTTTACTGTTCATAATACCATTATTGGGGAATGAAAAGGATTTTTCTTTTCCTAATGCACCTTATCCTTTCCTCTCCTCAGGTTTTCTCATAAATGTGAGCTTCAGTTCCTGCCGTCATATCCTCCGGTTTGAACTGAGATGAAATTAACTTAGAAAGGTTTTTTTCCTTCTAAAACAAACTCTGTTTTCATTAAGTGCAAGAGCAGGAGAACAGAAAGTCTCCGAACTGTGAGTTACAGAGCGTCTTGTTACTGTCAGAAGCACAATTGCCGACAACGCCTGTGCTGAGGTTGTGTCAGAAACTCAAGGTGCAGACAATATGCCATTTCTAATCATCTTCCTACGGCTAAGAGCTGCCTCTGCTGAAATAAAGGGGATCATACAGGGAAGAGCAGAAAAGCAACCCTGCAAGGATACTAGTCATTTTTAGCAATTTCTAGAACAACAGAACACTGAAACGTTGGTCACATTGGCCCATACCCAGAAGGTAACTGGGATCGCCTTTTCCTAGCCCTTCCTTTGGCCCCGTAGTGCAACCACCCAAGGTCTACACACAGTGCAGCTCTCATCTCCTGTTCTAAATAAATCTGCTGCTGCATCCTTGTGTGGCACGCTGCCGGGGCTGCACGCCTCCCTTCGAACACACTGCCAGGAGCAGGGAGAAGATTTCCATCTCAGTCATATGCGAAGCAAAACGGCCCAAAAAAAGGCCATCTGAAGAGGCTGTCAGCTCTTCGCGGCACTCGGGTCTGACTCTGAAGGAACCGTTTTCAGCAGCATTGTCACAGTGATTTGCGAGCCCATGGCCATCGCGCAGAGCTGGGCAGAGGCATCAGGACAGACGCGGGGAGTGGCAAGTGCCCAGGAACGAGGAGCAGTGTCCTTCGCCAGAGACGAGCCGTGGGGCGCGGCATCCATCCACCGCTTTGGGAACCGTTACCTGTCCCAGCCGCCAACCCCCGATCCAGCTGTGCCGCCACAGTCCCCGGAGAGGCCCCTGCAGCTGCCGCAGCCACGCTTGAGGCCAGAGCCTCGCGCGGCTGGGCTGCACCTCCACCCCCGGACCGTGATGGAGCAGGGTGAGCGATTACAGCCCATGGAGTCAATTATCGACCCTCTAACGAAGGAGTCTCCGCACAGCCTTTGACATGAAACGGAAGACCAGCGCTACTCCGGCCTGTCACGTTGAGAATTTACAGCTTAATGATTTCCTGAGGGCCAAATCCTGTTCTGACATGAGCGCCTGCTTCGCCATTGATCGGTGGCACGTTCCCCAGCGAGGAAGCGACATTTCCCTGCTCGTGGGGTCACTTCCAAGCTGCACCAGCACCAGCCACGCCTGGCCGTCTTCACTGGCTGCAGCAGATGCAGCAAGATAGACCGTGGGTTCCCCCATCATTGGTTTGTCTACATTATTAATTATTTACTAATAACGCAGTTACTAACAAGCCCACTGTGCTTGAGGCGGCTGTCGAAGATATCCAGTCTGTGTTTGTTCTAGTAACAGGGAAAAACTCTTTATTGCCCTGAGCACCAGACACGCACAGACCCAGGCACGTTATCCACCGTTATTCCAAGATGCTGGTGATCAGCGTGCTCCTGTTTCCCACAGCCTCCACCCCAGGCTGGTGAGCCCTCTGGGCAGCTTTCGGCGTTGCTGGAATCCATGGCTTGGAGAGGAGCTGCCAAAATCATCGGACATCACAGCAGCACCCATTGCGACACCAACGTCCAGGGTTTATGAGACGGGTATCCAAGGAGGGGGGGTTCTAATAGTGGTTTGCCAAAATCTCTGCCTCAATACCTGCGCCCGAGCTTCCTCAGGACCTGCCGAAGTTCGTCTGCAGGGTTCCCATTTCCCCAGCACGCTGAGGAGGTGACTGGGGCAGAGGCGTCCCCACAACTCAGCTACGCGCCTTGCGAAGCCTGAGAGGTGGTCGCTGTGATTAACAAGCTGCTTGAGCAATAAATCTCCCCAGCACACTCAGTGCAGCGTGTTCATTGGAAATCTTTAGTTCCTCCATCATAAAGAAATGAGTATTTCAGGCTCTCTGTCCTAATGAACGTAAAACACAGAGCATACTGTCAAACAGGCTGCGGCTCTGCCTTTCATTTTACAATAATCCTTTTAATTTTTCTCTAGGCAGTGTGTATTACTGACAATGCAACACTAAATTAAATGCAAAACTAAATTATTTTAAACCCTAATTTAGTCTCTTTTTTCCCTCTTGTCTGAGGAGATTGAGATTTTTTTCCCTGCCTAATGGGTGGGAGCGTGGTGGAACTGGAAATCCTTTGATTTGTGGGTCTCTGAGTGTTAATCTGCTGCTGCCAATTCTGCAAAGCATTTTGTAAGCGAACGAGGAGCACGGAGCCTGAAGTCTGCTTATCATTTCGTACTCTTTTCAGGATCTCTTTGGAGCTTTTTTTCACGAAAGGGAGGGGAGGGAGATGCTCGTAGTCAAATGCAAACTCGGAAGTTTGTAGAAACTCCTTCCTCTTCTGGGAGTTCAGCCGAGGACAGAGAAAGGCAGAAGGGGCACAGGTTCATTGCAAACACTCTTATTATCAGTTTTGATAGAATCATGAAGAATACAGAGTGACAAAGAAAACAAAAGAAAACAAAAAGCAGACTTCAAGAGCACCAACCTCTTAATTTACCTCCTAATTTAGCAGGACACCTTTCCATCCAATCTGTTTCTCCAGAACCTCCTCCCAGCGCCCTCGCTGTGCGTGCGCCTCGGGCAGGGCCGTGCGAGGACCACGCGGCTTCGCACCCGCAGGGAGCCGCTGGCTGGGCGTGAGCCGGGGCTCCCCTCGCCCGCCTTCCCCCGCCGCGCCTCCTCTGTAGAGAGCCAGAAAAGATGGATCACACGGAGTGGTTCCGTGCGTGTGAGTGATTATTGCAGGAAGGTCTGCAGTTTAATTGGTGCATTGGATCACGTTTGATAAGTGTATCCAGGGAGTTTTCACATCACAGGCAGATGTATAGAGAGGGACCTCCTCTGATTCCTTTCTCTGCCTCAATACCCAGCAAGACGCCCAGGAATATTGGGGGATTAATGTCACAACAGAGGGAAAAAGTCTGCCATTCAATCTATTTAAACATTTTATTTCACCAGTGCACCAATTAAACATTCCCTGTCTGAAGAGACCATGGATTAAAGCAATAGCAATGCTGAAAAAAAAAATCATCTCTTTGGAGATGTCTATGGACGGATCTTTTCTCTCAAATGATCAAGGAAAATATATGAAATTGGAAAAAAAAAAGGCCTCTTAGAAGTAAACTTTAGGGCTATATGAATAATTTCTCCCTTCCTTGTCTGTGCTCCCTTTCATGAGCTTCTTTTACTTCGGCCGGCACCTTCTCCCGCGCAGCCCATTTGCACCGCCGTAATTAAGGGAGCCGGCAGCGACGGGAGCCCGCAGCCGGCCACCTGCCGCCCTCGGCAGGGTCCAGAGGAACCGGTTCAGATGCTGAGCCCCAGCACTCCGGTCCCACATGGACAGTCCTAGCTCACGCTGGGATCAAAGCCATGACCATAAACCGAGGAATTCCACTTCAGCTTACACCAGGACTGGGAGAAAACACGGGGTTTCCCCCAGCGAGAGCCCTGAGAGCTCTCCCGGGCAGTCTCTGCTGAGCTGCTGGTGTCTTAGCAAGCCAGTCTGGTTTTAAGGAGTTTCCTTCTCACTAGAGAAGGCCCCCCATTTTTTTCTCCGAAAAGGCCACTCGAGGTGGCAGCGATGGCACCTTCCCAGTGCCAGCCGGGTGGGCCGTCTACCCTTGCTGCCTGGGATCTGTGATGAAGGACTAGGGAATAAAAAAGGTTCAAACGCCTGTATTACTCCATGACTGACACCTGAAACGATACCGTCTGGTTTGCAAGCTGTGTACCCACTGGCCACCTCTTTCAGCAAAGCAACCCAACATTTCAAAATGCTAGGAATGGACTAGATAAAAAAAAAAAAAAAAAAAAAAAAAAAAAAGAGATCAAGTGTATTATTTTTCCCAACTCAAATCTCTCCATGGCTGTGCCAAGACCTACTTCCAGCTCCTCTCTGTTTGGATAAGTGGAAGGTTGAAATGAGAAAGTTTTCCTTGGCAAATACGTATTGGCAGCAGAATGGGACCAGTTAAATATACCCAGCCAGACAAAGGGAAAAGGCTGTTTCTAATTATGAATGCTCGTATTTTTCTGTTCCATTATTTCTAATGTTGCCTGGGCCAAAGGATTAACTCAGGGAGAGGGGAGAAAAGGGGCAAGGAGAAACCAAATACACGGCTTTGCCGATGTCTGATCGACATCTCTGAACTCCTCAGCATCCCTGGCCCCACAGCATCCTCAGGCCCCACTGCCCATGGCATTTTCAGGGCTTGAATCATTTCGAGTTACTCACGGTGACTCCAAAAACAAGCCTTAGAGCCCATTCCTCTGTCTGACGGGGTAACTCCCACGCACGCAGAGCCCTCACCTCGTGTTTGCCATCCAGACGCCGGTCCAGAGCCCTCGCTCCCCTCACAGGCGGCACCGGCAGCTTTTCCATGAGAACATGACCCTTCCCTCTCTCGCCTCTCAGGATGCAGAGAAGAACAGAACTCCTTGTCAGAATTCCTTAGCCCAGAAGTAATTCAAACTAAATTTCAATAAGAAGAGATTTGAACAGATTATCCAAGATTATTTTATCTTTTATTCCTTCTGCAGCATTGGACACCGCGCGTGCAATACTGGGTACCCATTTAGTAGTTATGGCACTTGCTGTGAACAAGTACGAATTTACTTTTGGTTAAAGAGGCTTTAGAAGAATTACCCCAACGTGCTGCAGGGAGTGTTCCATGGAAGAATCCCAGCTGGGTCTGTATTCCGCCTTGGTAAGCTCTGGGCTGTATTTCATTGCAAGGTATTGTTTAGCGAGACGCAGAAGAGACTACAAGATGGTCCCTGGCAAGCCATAAAGAAACACAAGTCATTAACAAATCTAAACAAAAATAATAAAACAGAGGCAGAAAACCTGAATGTGCTTAACACTGGAAAAGAAAGGAAAGGGGAACCATTTGTTACCTAATAAAGGCACTGGAAAAGGAAGCCTTTGACGGTAGGGAGGACGCTGTGCTCTCATGGGCCAGTGAACATCCAAATATATACAAGCTGTTCGCAGCAGACTGACTGCAGCTAGGCCATAGTGCTATTGTACATGCTTTAGGAAAAAAAAAAGGAAAAACCGCTACCACAGAGAGGTACTTCAGAAATAGATGATGGTCTATTCATTAAAACAGATTATTTTAGTGAAATCTACTTTCCCCTCTCTTTATTGCCATGTTTTCTTTTATGTTAATTTTGCGTCTGTTTAAAGTTGAATTCCTTGATCTGCAACATCTTTAGCTTTAATTTTTTTCTCTTCTTCTCTTACCAGTGAAATGAATTCAAACCATTTGCATTTATTGCCGAGAACATACAGCCTCATCTGTAGCCTTTAGTCTGACCAAATTGCTTTTCTGCTTCACGAGGCACACGGCGTAAGCTGGAGCGTGCCCCTCGCCACTCCCTTACAGCCGGAAATAATCTAGGTGGCACTTCCACGTTTCCGTAATATTTATCATATTGATCATATATAAAATAAATAAGCAGAATTCTATTATTGGAAGCAATGATCTGATGAACCTTTGGACCAAATCAATCACTTAGCAGAGACTTGCAGCAGCTTGCTCTCAACCATTTCCAAAGTCAATTTTCCTTACAAATAGGTTTCTCATCAACCTAAGCACCCCAGAGAGCGAGTGTGTCCTTCCGCTAGACCTGCTCTGAAACCAGGGGCATTGCACGCAGATGCTATGCCAACTCTAACTTCTTTAGAAGTACATACTTCAATTTCTTTAATTAACTTCAAAATCTTCTTTTAAAAATACTGTCTTTTTTTTTTCCCACGGATTTAGCTTACAGAAACCCAAAACACTCAGAGGGAACCAGGACACACAAGAACGGGGCTGGTTCCAGGCTAGGCCTATTCATTTAAATACATTTGTAAAAACTATGGATGTAAATACAGAGAATTCGCACAGCTTGTATTACATTTTCATCTCCTTTGCTACAGGAACAATGCTCTTCCTGCAAGCCCATATGGAAACAGATAACTGCTGGAGCCAGGGGAAGGAAATTGGAGAGCCAAATTCAGAAAATGTGAAAACTGACCTCAACAAATACACCATTAAAACATGGTGCTTGTTCCAAGCAGTTCTCTGCAGCTCTAAAGCCCCAAGTGCTGCATTTCTCCACCAACTTCCAGCTCCATGGACTCCTCCTTAGAGAAACTGGCTCTAGGGCAGAGATAAAAATTGCTAGGAGAGATTTAAATGGATGGGAAGGGAACTCCAATGCGTGGTGGATGCCCAAAGAGAAAAGACACTGAAGTGTGTGCTGATGGTCAAGCACAGGCATTCTGTTGTCTCCAGAAGATGCTACACTGCCTCAGAAAATAGAGATGGACCTGAGCACATTACAGTTAGCGTCAAAACTGAGGTGGGTGACAACAGCTCCAGAGCACTGCTGCTCGTCAGGACGCACAGGGACGGCTGACGCCCAGGCTGCGGCTGATCCTTTCCCAGTTCTATTAGCAGCTTTAGCAGCAGCAGCAGATGCTGCTGCAGTCAGATGGAAACAACACAAGGAACTTTCCACATGGCGTCTAGTCAACGAGAAAAAAGAGGCTCTGCTCGAGGCTGGCTGGGGATGCGGGGGAATCTCACGGCGGGAGGCAGGCGCAGGTTTTTCAGGTCAAGCGTTCCCTGCTGCAGCGACACGTACGCCGCGGTCCCAAAGCGCTCCGGGTGCAGCACGAGGTCCCGGCTGTGCCTCTCCAGCGAGAGCAGTTGTACCTGTTTCATTGACAGAGAAGCAAAAGATTGAGCTGAGGAAGTGACAGCAGGAGGGGATGCAGACAGGAGAAAAATCTGAGCCTCTTGGCAATAATCTCATCACATATTCTGTACGTGTAATCTATCTAATATAACGGGATTCACATTTCCTATGAATTCCGAGCTGACATGTTTAGAAGTAGCACTCACAAGACCTCAAGTGGTAACGTGTTGGTCTTAATCCTTCTTTCCTATCTGTCCCTGCAAACCCGGAATATCAGCCGGCGAACCATGCCAGACCCTCTACACATCACCCAGATCTGGACCCTCTCCCCTGGTGTCAAACTCCCACCGACGACCTTGGTTCTCTTCTCACACAGCCCACAACGAAGGAGCAGAGTTCCAGGAGAAATAAGCATGACTGGGGAAAGACTCAGTTATCGATCCCAGTATCGGATGTGCACAATGGCTGTAATTAAACACCGCGGAGGCTCTGCACCGGTTGTCTGCTCCTGGGTTTGTTCCATGAATAAACTGCAGACAGACAGACGGCTCCCCAGTCGTGGCTGCAGTCTTGCGGAGTAGGAATAAATTAATCAAACTCACCTCTCTGCAAGAAAGCCAATCAAGCTGGCTTTTCAAAGTATACCTGCTATAAACCTTGCATAAAAAGGGAAAAAAGTACAGCTGGGACGTACACATAGGCTTTTTAACAGCTGTTTGTAAATATGGCTAATAATTCATCCTGTCAACATGCTCACTTTTCCATTACAAGGAAATATTCATAAATGGTATTCCCAGTGCTGCCGGATCCATTTCCTTAATGAAATACACAGTTTACTTTACAAAGTTTAATTGCCTGAAGAACGGGTGTCAGGTTTCTTTATTCGACCTGAGGTACTGAAATCCTTCCAGCTCGCGTGTACAACAACTAAAGAAGTTAATGGAGCTTTTGCAGCAGTGGCTTAGTAGCTAAGCCACCTTTAAGCAATAATCCCAGCAAAAATAGATGGAGATGCTGGAATCGCCTGCCTTCTAGGAGTATAGATGTTAAGTAGTATGAAATTCAGTCCTGCTAATTGACCGAGGAGGGGATTTCTATAGGGAACCCCTATAGCATCAAAATCAAGTCATTTATTATATTTCTTAGATATGAATGTCTGCAGCAGGACTGAGCAGCAAGGAACGCTGAGCTGGGTGAGGAACAAACTGGAGAACAAGTCATCAGGGCCACGCAGGGATGGGGTAATGGCATCTCATGGGGGTGTGCAGGCTGAATCGCCGTATCGGTAACGCGCACACCAAATTTCTGATGTCTGTCAGCTTCCACCTTTTATTCCTTAAATCTGTGACAAAGGGCAGGCTGAAATTGCTGGAATGTCTGTAGCCCTCATTCTGAGTTAGCAGAGAACCCTGCATTTCCCCACCACCAAGGTGCCCCAGTCCCATCGGGGATCCCAGACCAGGTAAAACCATCCCCAAACGGGGCAAAGCACACGGAAGGTGCGTTTTAGCAAACGCGTCGCCGTACACAGGACCCGCAGACTGCAAAGCTCGTTTCTGTCAGCGTTTCTGGCTAACACGGCTCTCGGTGCGTGCATTTTCCCAGCAATGGAAATGGTAAGCCGTGCGCACACGCTACTGGTGATCTAACCCGACACCAAACAAAAGGAGGGACATTTAAATCAAAGCCTGAACATCGCTGAGCCAACCGTGGTGGTGTGATTTTTGGAGACATTAAAAAATGTTACTAAAAGCTAAACAAACTTGTTTAAGCATGATCTCTTGCCTTCCGTATGCTAATACGGAGAATGGAAAGTAGCCTAGAAAATACGGTATGCTTTTGGCAGCAGAGAGGAAGGTGCCAGCGCTGAAACACCATCAATCATTCCTGAGAGCAGCCTGAGCATGCGAGCAAACCTCCCCGCACGCCACAGCAGCTTTACATTACTGGGGTTTCTCCAGTTCTGTAAAATTAAGCTAAAGACTTACTACTGACAGTCTGAGGTATATGACAGGAGCAGAGGTACAAGAGATTTCCCATTAAAATAAAATATCATGCATTAAATCAAACCCTGACCACAGCGTTTCCTGGTGCTGTTCGCGAGTTGTTAGCTGGACTCCTGTAAGCTTTTAGATCACCTAAAGATTTTCCTCCACAAAGATCCAATTACTGTCAGAAGAAAACGTGGGTGGTTTTTTTCTCTCTGAGTTTTTGTAAAGTATTGTTGTTTCATAACATTTCACGGTGGAGATGACTGTATTGTCAGAATAGGTCCAAAAATTGGTTGGGATCTCACAGGACAAAGATCGATACAGATGTATAAGTTGTTTTTTTCCTGCATACTCCATGTTCTCCACTTCCACCCTGGCGCAGGCTGGGGATGGGATGAAAGCCGAATGGCACGTCCATCTCCATCCGGGACCAGCGAGGTCTGCGTTGGGCTTCCCCTCCTGCCGTGGGATCCGGAGAGCCGCGCCTCGCCGTGCAGCAGCAACCACGACGCGCCTAAGCAGCCGTAGATTAGTTACAGTGCTGAATCAATTCGTGTAACGTCCCAAGAGCTGGAAAAAGCCCCAGTGAAGCCCCTGGGCACACGGGTAGCTTGGACACACTTTTCAGCCAAACACAAAGGTCAGCGATGGAGGGTGCCCGTCCGCTCACTGGACGCAGCGCCGCAGGAGCGTTTCCCCTGGCCCCAGCTGCGGGGGGGAAGGAAGGTGACCCACAGCACGTCATTTTGTCCCACAGGTAGGTTTAGCACAGGGAGACCCATCCTCTGAGTACAGGGGGATGCTGCTGTTCTAGCAAATAAACATCCATGTGCTGGAACCACCACGCTCCCGGCTGCCGCGGTCCTGCTCCCGCCAGCGCGGTCCTGGGGCACGTTCCCCATGGGCGGGAGAGCACCGGCTCCCTCCGAGCCCTGCAAAGCCCCTGCCAAGGGGTGACCATGTCCCCACAGGGTCTGGCCACATCGCTGCCCTGCTCAGCACCGTCTGCATTGGCTGGGTCGAGCCCTGACACAAGAGGAGGGAGGCAATGGGCGAGCATCCCCGCAGCACAGCCTGGGCGCTCTCTGCTAAAGGGGTCGGGAACGAGAGGGGAAGGGCTGGAAGCCTCCGCAGGGAAAAAGGCCAGAGGACTGTGTGTTAACCAGCTGGACCAGGGAACAGAGGGCTGTTTGTTTTTACTTCTGCCTGACTCCAGCAAAGCAGAAGCTGATCGTATGTGAAAGAGCCAGGATTTGAACAAGATCTCAGACAATAAAAAGGGCACGGCAGAGGACCCTGCGGGAGGAAGACTGATGTGGTTTTATTCCCAGATGCTCGGAGGGAGGCATTCTCTGCTGCTTCAGATGTTAAGGTCAGAGGAGGACAGATAACTGAATCCCCTTTTAAACCCCGTAAGGTGAGTGACCCTCGTGTAGCCCCTCTCTGAAGGGGTCAGACTATTTTTCTGAGTCCTTGTTGAAGCACACAGCAGAAGCAAGGCTTCATCCTCTTGGAAAATCAAGCTGCGAAGGCTGGCACCGCTCAGGTTTCCCAAAAGGGGGTGTGGGATCTTCCCAGGACCTGGCTGCCAGCCCGCGGCAGCAAAGCCGGCTGTGAGGCAAGGTGCCGCTCGCAGCACTCCCGTCCCGCAGCTCAGACGCTCTGGCTGCATACTGGAATAAGGGATCCAGCTCACATATTTTGGAACAAGAAGTGCTGTTTAACACAACGCGCACAGGAGGCAACCTTGGCTGAAAGAACCGAGCAATCTTCTGCCGCCAACTGCAGCGACAGATGCCGGTTGCTCTGCCTCCTTGCAATGGTTTGTACAAATCGACGTGGGCTGCTCCGCTTTGGTGCTGTGCTACCGAGCTGCCTGGGCACTGCTCAGCGTGGCCCCACTCGCCTCTTGGCACGAGTGGGCTCCGCACGGCTGCCGCGGCTATGTCACAAGTGCTCAGGGCTCTGCTAGGGCTGAAGGGTCTTTTGGGGTTTTTGGTTTTTTTTTTGCTTGTTTGTTTGATATGAAAACCAACCTATTTCCACTCGCCTCTGCTCTTATCCTTTCATCCCATTCCTCTATGCTAAAGTGACACCAGCCTGCAGGAATAGAGCACAGCTGGTCATTTACAGAGCAGTAGGGAAAAAAAAACCACCCAAGTATTCTCCAGTTTGTGCTCCCAGACCATCGTACAAGGCACTCCTGAAAATAAACATGTGCTAACGCTTGACTGGGCTAGAGCAGCTGACAAGATGGATTTTTAAGCCAAAAAGTGTACCTGTTGACGTACATCCTGATGGCTCTGCGTGGTCCTCAGAGCCCCTCCTCAGCAGGCAGGGCCATGGCCGGTCACCCAGCCCCGCAGCACCCGTGTCCTCGGAGCCAGGCTCCGGATGCCCAAGGACTCTCCATCTGCTGCCGGAGCACGGAGTCACAATTAACTCACACGTGACAACGAGCTCTCAGGCTTCCATCTGATCTTCGGGTTTGTTCTGAGACAGAAGACAAAGGGCTGGAGTAACAGAGACTGATCACTTTCACCTTCGTTAGGCGGGCACCTAAAGCTCATTAGGTGCCAAGCCCTCCAGGTGCCCGAGCACTTTTGTCAGTCTGTCCTCAAATATCAAACTCTGCAGTAGGCAAGTGCTGCAATTTCCCACGGAACCTTTTCATCCATTTTTTATACGGCTCACTTTCTTCAAAGGCAGACTGGGGCTGGATGTGAGAGGCGAAACTAATACTTCACTTTCATTCGGTTGCATTTTAATTTTGAAGCTTGGCACCTGGCTGAATGCTGCCCCAGTTTGCCAGGGAAGACTTCAGGAGTCAGTGGGTAACAGAGATCAGAGTCATTAGTGCAGAAGAGGACAGACTCTGGTTAACTACATTAAAGGCTACTCAATTTTTTTAAGTTTTTATTTTAAAATCAAGCTTGCTGTTTGATCCTTCCCATACCATCAAGTAGTTGTCCCATTTGAAGAAGGCAGGTGGCTAACTAAGCTGTTTTGTTTTACCAAGCAACACTCTTCAGGGAAGCAAGAGTGAACTGAGCACTGAAATGTGAGGAATGGTGATCCCTAACTTTTACCTAATTTAGCTTATTTGGGACTTTATCAGGGCTAGCAGGTGACAGTCTCCACCAGGAAAAGGTTCCTCTGTGGTAAAGCAAGGATAATGCAGTTCTGGCCAATCTGCAATTTTTTTTTCCTTAATATAATTTTATTAATTCCATGCAGACTTTCAGTTGTGGGTAGTGTATCAATCTGGGAGGATCTCTTCTAGCAGATAAGCTATTTCATCACTAAAAAAATGGACTTTGTTCCTGACTTGTGTAACAGTTGAGATTAATGTCCTGTCTCTTCAGTTCAGGAACCTCAATTCAAGCCCTTTCCTGTTAAACTTGATCAAGAAACGATCCAGTCTTGTCCCGGCACAGAAATTAGTCTGTACAGCCTGTGTTATTAATAATTAATTTTACCTGGTGGCTCCTCAAAGCGAAGGGAAGCACAGCCAGGAGTTGTGCGGAGCCCTCCTCCCTGCCCCTGCCTTCCTCGGCTCTCGCATTTCCGTTCTCATCTTCATCAGGTCTTGTTGCTGTTCATTTAGCTTAAAATGTTTTGGTTTTAATTAAAGCCATAAGCAGATCCAAATAAATGTGAAGAAAGGCAAGATTAGAGGCTGTTATCTCCTGAGTACAGTCTGTGTGAGATATTTGGATAAACGAACAGAGCACGGCGTACCTACAGAGCGCACGCACTGCAGTTAATTCACCAACAGGGTCACACCTCAAATGCGTTTCCATGTTGGGCTTTTCTTCACGGTGCAGATTTGTTACCTCCTTTCTCCCTCACAAAGAGCCTCATCGACTTCAGCTTTGAGCAAAATAAATCTTACCTGACCCGAGCGCTGCTTCCAACTCTGCGCAGAATTTATTTCTCCCGTCCCTCTGTTCAGCATCACCACAGGCTTCAAGCACGTGGCTGGGAACGCGAGCTCCTGTTTTTTATGGCTGCCTCCGTCCGTGACATCTGACTGATGATGGGCCGAGAGTGACTTCTCCGTTCTCATCCTCAGCTCTTTCTCTTGTAAAATGAACTCTAATTAATAAATGTCGGTGCGTCAGCTTGAGCTCCTCAGATGGAAAGCAGTAAAGATCTACAAGGTGTCATTAATTCAGAATTAGTTCCAGAGACATCATTTCTTTAACTTTATAACTGTCTATACCTTCACCAATCCATCTCCATACAATCTTACATCATGACCGTTTACCAAAATATCCCAGAGGCTGTTATATTTGAAGCCTTTCCCATTTTTCTTTGGGATTGCTCTGATTTAGGATGCGGACTCTCGGGAAAGACAGATTTGCCAGGCAGTGAACGGCTCCCTGTCAGGCATGAGGTTGTCTTCTCCAACCCCGCACGGGCCACAGCAGGGTGCAGTCCTGTGCACAGACAGCACACAGCAATTGTTGTTTTTATCAAAATCCTGATCTATAATTCATCTTAAAATGCTTCCCCTCCTTGTCGCTCCCCTTACGCATCCATCCGAGAACGCCACAGTATGCATATTTAATTGGGGAACTGGAGAAGCGCTCGGGTTCAAGGTGAGTAACTTTAAAGAACAGAGGACAAGAAAATTGAAGCACATGTAGTTCTCACACTTATCTCCTAGGCTTGCCCAGACCAAAGCGATAGGATGGGAAATCATCACGCTACTGCAAAGAAACAAAATGCTGCTGAAAGTTGCTAATGTTCGGTACGTAAAATAGCAGCAGCAAGAGCTGGTTGTAGCTGCTCCCTTTTACAGGAGGTTACAGAAATTGTCTCAGAGCCTATGTTGCTATTTTTTTCCTTTCTTCTGAATACGATCTCCTGGTTTGTTTTTATTTGTTTTTTAAAAAAAGGGGGTTAGGGTAATAAATAAAAATATTTCCAGAGAAGGTTTTGTATCTGGAAAGCTGCTCATGTATGCATTCATGTATTTAAAAAGATGGTTTATTGATTACAAATTGGCAGATCTTTTTGCAAAAACCCACTCAACTCCCTTCAACATTATCCCCTCAGCTAATTTTAAATCCCTTTTATTAGTTAAAAGGAAAAAAAAAAAAAAAAAGAAAAAAAAAAGAGTATTTTGAAGTGACACTGCCTCCCTCTAGTCCCAACTCTTTGGTAAATTGCAACCCCTTGCAGTGCACCCTGACACACAAGCACGGAACCGGGAGCGCCCAAAGCCCCCTCACGCTCTTGTACTTGGTCCCAGCCACACGCCCAGGACCCAGCAGCCTTCTCCTCGCCCCCCTTCACGCCCGCGTTGTCAAGCAGATCCCGCCGTTCCTGCAGCCCAGCGAGGGACACGAGCAGGACCCAGGGCATCTCAGCTTTGCCGGGAGCCGATCTCAACGGAGAACTCAGCAAAAGCCAGCAGCCTCGGGATGTTTTGTTCATTATTCCCCCCCCACCCCCGCACATTTTTTTCTCTTTGGCAAAGCAGTTTTGGAGACAGCTGCAGGATGTGGAACACCTCACACGTGGCCGTGCTCCATCCCGCCACGCAGAGGACGACCTTCGGGGAACAGTGCGGCACAGGCCTCCAAATGGTTCTGTTTGATGAGAGAAAAATTGATGCTCTCGTGTCTCTTCAGTTGAGAGCTCTCCTCAGGGGGTTTCATCTCCGCTTCTCCAGGAAGAAAAATCAGAAGAGTGGGAGGGGTGGTGAGGATGCACGCGCTCTGTCAATATTCAGAGGTTACAAAAATCTTTACTGGAGGAAATGCCCAAAGCATTTGCGCTCACTCCATGCAGCGGGGACAGCAACACCTCCTTCGCCATACCACTCCTTCTAATACTTTTTTCCTTTTCTTTTTCCATCTCCCGTTGCCCTCTATCCTTTCTCCCTACCACCATCTCCCTTCCTCCTACAGTCCAAACATTCACAATTTCTTCCTCCTTGCCAATTTTGGAGATTAGTTTTCCCGGCCAACTCCCAGGGAGAGAGGGAAATGGGAAACGCACCCGACAGGGATGTGACAATGTTAATAGGAAGAGAAGTCACTCACGCAGCCTGCCACCGGCACTCCGCCACGCCGCCCTTTCGCGCTTGACCCCATCTCATCTTCAGAATTTAAAACAATTTAAGATCACGTAGCATAAATGTATGCCTGATCTCATTACACTAATAATTCATAGGTCCTGATCCGCAGGAGTTTCACAGGTAAACGGGAAGAGTTTTACAAAAGTGCCCATCATCTTTAAGAAGTCGCGTTTGGAACCAGACCACCCTTCCCGCGATGCCGGCTCTCCACCCGTGCCGTGGGGCTCTGTCCTTTTAGCTGTCGCAGTTAAACAGCCCTGGAACCAAGGCAGAATAGACAGCACCGGGGTTTGTGTGCGAGCCACGCGCGGCTGCGCAGGGTGAGACCCACAGCTTCCTTGGGATGCTCCGAGGAGATCCACTCACGCTTTATGGGACATTTTATTCCCCAGTTCTCTATTCCTTATCTTATTTTTTTTTAGGAAATAGATTATTACCACATCAAAAATTACCTGCATAGGGAAAACACTGATCTCTAATGGCTGTTTCTCATTATTTTTGTGCTGAAAACCAGGCAAAAATTCTCCTGCGTGCAGTGAAGCCCTGGGTCTGGGACGAGGCACCTGGAACTCCCAGTTTGATACCTGGTTGATGGCTGCCGGTCAGATGCTTTTTTGTTACTGCAATTACACAAAAACACCTTAAGCCATTCAGGAAATGTGAACGTATAAATTTAAAAGGTTGAAACAAAACTGAAGGGCACTCAGCATGTACCAGAAATACCCGGAGAGATGTTTTGTGAGCGCTAACGTGTCCATTGGGGCTTTTCCTCTACTGCAGCCCCAGCTCAGCCCCACGTATGCTGGTGAGGGAGCGTTTGCTTCGGTCGCACACCAGACACCTTCATGAGACACTCTAGCTGAGCAATTTGAAGCTTTCATTGCCATTCGTGCTGCAATTCCCACCCAGTCAGAGAGGATGGTGACAGGGGTCGGTTCCCCGCATGGGCTGTAGCACGTGCTGGGTCTGCTTCTGCAGCAGCCGGACCCAGAGGGCTAGTCGCTTTATTTCCTTGGCTTCACAAAAGCAGGGGCTAAATCCTATTCTAACGCTAGGACACACATGTAATACAACTGGTGTCACCTAACTGGTGCGCAGATAAGGTGGAATCCCGGCCTCAGCTGAGACCAGTCGCCTTGCCAAGTTGCAGGATCCATGGCGATTTGTGTCGCCTGGAGATCTGGGAGCTTTGTCTGACTCAGAACCAGATAAATATTGAACAAACAGCTCAGGAATTGTCCCAGCAGGTGGGAATTATATTACAACCAAGCTCATAAAAATGTAGATGTCAGTAATGGGAAAGCTGCTAGATTTTTTCCATCTTAGCCTACCAGTCCCAGCCCTGGACAGTTTTCAAACGCCTTTGGCCAGCGCGACGTGTACGTCTGTGCACATATGGCCACTTCCCGCACAAGCCATACAAATCCCAACTTGTGGAGACACATGAACACAAAAGCAGTCAATCTACCCCAAAAAACAATTGAAAACTAATGTTATTAGTCTACATTAAAACTGAGTAAGGCTCAGAAATGAAGGAAAAATTGCTTTGCATTAGTTTCTCTGCATGCCATCCTGTTCCTGGCAGGGTTTTAATAATAAGCATACTTATTTGAATAGTTTGCTGATCACACTCATCAATCCTAAAATGCAGACTCTTGCCAGAAGAATTTATAACCCTTTTAATCTGGTCTGACATGGGAACGCGTTCAGACTCAGAGAGGAGAACCAGGCGGCAGGGCCCGGGGCAGAGGCGCCAGCTGCCACCGCAGCCATGGGACACCCCGTCCCCTTCCGCCGGGAGAGGGAACGGGAGCCAGAGATGCTCAGGATCAGTGATGGTTACACCCATGGTGACCTTCTGGGGGCACCAGCAGAAAAACAGAATAAATGGTTTGTAGAAAAACAAACCCAGATTTATTTTGTGGATGTTTCTGAGAGTTCGCCTGTTTTCTTGGCCAAGTCTTCAGGGGCAGCAGAACGTTTTCGGGCTCTTTATTACAGACAAAATACTTCTAAGAAATAAGTGAAAAAATATCTTTGCTCTTAAACTTTAGTTGCTTCTTAAATGATGCCAGTATAGCAAAAAAATACAGGAGAATGGCTGCAGATTTCACAAGAAAGAAAAAAGTGGTTGTGTATAGCCCTGGCAGCAGTCTCTGGCTCCAGTGACAGCGTAAGCGTTATATCACCCCATCACATATAGCCAGAATTACTTGTCCCCGTTGGCTTTTTCCCCTTCTTAATCCTTTCCTGCAGCTTTACTCTGTTCTTTACTTTCATTTTATTATTTCCGGGGGCTTAAGTCAAGTTTTCAGTCAGGCTTTAAAGGTCCGTATATTTTCTGTGCCTACAATTCCTGGAAACCAATAAATGCCAGAATAAAGTTTGGGGTCTCTGGAGGAGCCACTGGCAGGGGTAATTAGACATTCACAGCTGCAACTGATCCCCAGTGCCTTTCCAAAGAGCTGCAAGGAAAAATATGAATCCCCAAATGACTCGTATGTGCCGAGGTTCTACACCAAATGGGGATATTCACACCTCAGGATATTGCCGCTGGTGGAGGATCTCGCCTCGGACCTGAGGAAGCCAGGAAGATCATTTTAATGAGTTTTCACCTACGCCATGGGAGCACCTGCTCAGAAAGATGCCTGGTTGTGTGGCTGGGACAGATGCTACTAAATAACCCTGGGTTTAAATAATGCAGGAAGGTGCAGTAGGGTTTTCCTGAACCCAGCACTGCAGGAAGAGCTCATTTTTAGATCCATGAGGTCCAACAGCTCACGCAGGAGCGGGGGCACAACCGGCAGCCCCTCTCTCTCTTGGCTCCGGGCTGCGGTTAAGCAGCAAGAACGCCAGCGAGCAGCCACACAGAGCAAGGCACTCGTGTCAATAAACTCGCTTAGTTATTCCTCAGGTGTTGCTCATTTTTTAATTATTAACGAAGATGCTCTATATGATGCCAGTAGGCACCCAAGAGCCAATTGTGAAGCATGGCTGACGGCCAGGTCTCTCAAGGACAGCGCTGTCTCCTCTTGTGTTTCTGCTCAGGAGTGGGAAGAGACTTGTTCTCCCTCCAATAACTTACGAGCTCAGTGAAATCCGTTTTTCATGTGTAATAAAGTTGCTGGTGGCATGCAATTTGCATTTAAGTTGGCTGTATGCAGGCTGACTGGGACTTCTAAGCATTGTTCACAGAGCTAAAATAACACAACAGTTATCTGCCACTTCAGCCCGTTCTGAAGAAAAGAATCCATGAGAAAAAAAAAAAAAATACAGTATCATCAACAGATCTTCTGTCTCATATTAGATCCCCTTAATAGGGTTTAGAGCAAGTCAGAAATTGTTAATAACAGGTAATCTCTACTCTGGGGCTTGTGGATAAGCACAAAACCAGCCTGCAGCGGTGGGACAATGAAGGAGCTGGGGCCTTTTGTGTGCTGCTGGATAACCTGGGACTGAGCTGAGCCAAACCTGTAACACACAACCTGTGCCTGAAACAGAGCACGGCTGCCCGAGAGCATCTCAGACAAGGTCTGTCTGCAGAATCGGGAAGCGTAACGCCATGTGGAACCCCTCAACAAACAGAGGAAAAGGGACCAACAGGTCTGAGAGCACCATTTTGCTCAGAATAATGATGGGCTCATACGGCAAGAAAGACCCCGCGGCGCAGGTCTGGAGAATAAGGTCAAGATACAGAGACTGTTCGAGTCAGTGTTCCTGAGAGAAATCACAACCTGCTGCTGCTGGAGAACGTCACCTTGTCCTTCAGCCCACACCACAGCCAGCTGCCCTCATCTGAAAGCAAATGAAGCTGTGGAGAGACGCTCCCATCAAACCAGACCAACAATCGAGAGGTTTCCTTTACCAAGAACCGGACCCCAACCCATGCCTGGTGCCGCTCGCTGCAGCGCTCTGCCTGCCCCAGCCTCCCCATGCACTGCCCTCTGAAACCATCTCCATTTCATTTGCAAGCCGATTTCATGATGGAGCAGAAATGCCAATCAATTGTACAGCCATCAGCACGAGAGCATCCCCAATCTGCATTAGCCAGCTGGGCAGCCTTCCAGAGCATCATCCACAGCACATGAATTATTACCCAAACATTACTGCTGTCAGCACATTCCTCTCCATACAACTTCCTATTATTATTTTTTTGGCGGACAACCCTGAAATTTTAAACAGCTCAATCTTGCTAAAGCAATGCAACTGCCTACTGCCTCCAGGATGAACTCTCCATAAAAATCAACAACAATCCTTCTACTGAGAACAGCAACAAAACCCCTCAAACAATCCTTTTATTTTTTCTTTGTTTGTTTTGGTGTCTTTAGCAGCTCTGACTTTCATCCTAATTTGCAATAACAGCCTTTTATTTGTCTTGCGGAGGAAAAGGAGACTTGAGGGATCCTTAAACCTCGGTGACGGAGTACGACGCAGCTCATAAATCAGGCCACCGACGGCAGGGTCAGCGCCGCTGCCGCCCGCATCTCGGCTCATTAAGAGGAACACGTGCTGAGTACCATTTGCTTCGAAACCATTTGTGCTGCTGTGATTCATTCAGAGAACGCCAGAGTCCAAGAAGCACTAGAAACAGTTTAAAAAACCCGGAAAACAGGGTTGGTAAATTAGTTAGTTAGTCGTTATGACTCCTTTCCATGACAACTGCAAAAAAAGCGATGGTTGGAGCGAAAAGCGAGCCTGAGCGCCGCATGGCAGCTCGGCCAGCCCTTGTGCGGAGCCTGGAGAGATGTCAACACCGCAGCGTCCCAGCCTTGGACATGAAAGTCAAGTTCAGCATTTCGGTTGATACCACACAAACAAAACAGAGCTTTTCAACACTACACCCCAATCTCCAGGCGTTCCCAATCCCCCGTGAAGGATCATTCCTTACTTCCCACGTCCTAGTTGTTTGAAAGGAAGAATGATGAAAGAATCCTGAAAGCTGTATTTACATAGAGATGAAGGTAGAGATCTTGCCATAATTACATGAATCAAAGCTTTCATTTAGTTTCAATAAGCAAATTACCTTGATAACTCTTCTGGTTATGGAGAACAGATAGATGTATTTCCTCCAGGTCCTGAGGAGCATATGTGCTATTACATAATTAATAGATTGCACATTTCTTTTTCTTAATCAATCACGGTTGAATTTACAATGCAAACTTTTAGCATAACAAAAAAATGCAACTGATTATCCAAAAATATTTATTCAAGATTAAAAAACACGTAGCATATGAATATTTTAATAAATATTAAATATTTATACCTCCATTCCAAAGCTTCCATAACTGAGCTTTTAATTAATTTGTCATAAAAAATTTATACAGCCAGGTAGACTTTTAAATATAATTATTAAATCATATCTTTAGGCTTCAAGTATTCGCTTCTTTCTTGTGCCAGCACTGAGCAGGACAAGCTCCAGCAATGCCAGGGAGGCTGCGCCGGCATGAACAGATTCTGCTGCAGGCCAGGAACGGACAAAAACGTGTTCCCAGCCTTTTTCACAGCAGTTTGTGAATCTTAGGGATACACTGGATTAATTAGCATCGGCATTTCCCTACGGCGTGGAAAGGCTCCCTGGAAGCTGGGGGCCCTGTTTGCTGGGAGATGCATGCACCGGGGAAGAGCAGGAGGCCGAACGGCCGCAGCGAACATGAGCTGGAGGGATGGATGCAAGACCTGGGATGCGTTCCCAAATGAATGTTTTAAGGAGCAAGGAGCCCGTGCTGGCTGTGCTATCCAGGTCCCCAGTCCATAGGTGGCTGCCAGCAGCGACTTCGCAGCGCTGCCCGGGCTCTCAGGCTGTCGTGTGATGACGAACCAGAGCACCCAGGGCTGGGGCCATCCGGGTGCCCAGCACGGAAAGGAGGAAACACTCTGGTGAGGGGCAGCCCTTCCCAGCACGGCCGAGCCCCCCACTCCCAGGACAGGTCGCAGAAACCTATTCCCTGCACGTCCACGACATCCCGCATCACAGAGACGTCCCTGCACCGTCACAGCCACAGAGCGCGTTTGCTGGGACGGCGATGCCGCGATTTGGGCAGAGGATAAGCAGCCCAAGCTGTCTGCATCTGTTTGATCAAGGATGCATCTTCCTTTTCGTAGCCCCCACAATGGCTCCCAGCAGGAGCAGCTCCGTGCCAGAGGAAGGTGGGCTGGAGCCCAGCTCCGTGCCCAGGGATCCGAGCAGACAACGCCACGTCTGAGCTCGGCTGGCAGAACCACGTGTTGATATGTTGATTCAGCCTTTTGCTGCTTGCCACAAACCTGCCCAAACTTCTCAAACAACCGGCTGCAAGGAAAACAGAAGTCACCTTTCCTCAAATCACAGAAAGGAGCACGCTCTGCTCGCTCCGAACTCATTTGGCCTGCTGGCAGCCATGGAGTTGAAGGAGAAAGAGACGGAGTCAAGAACTGAGATGCTGAAGCCCATGATTTTCAGGGAACTGTGCCACAGGAAGCCCTGGTAGCTTTTGTAATCACCTCCCCGTGCCACCAAGTGAACTCAATTCCGCAGGAAAGGCGGTCACAGACTCACAGGCAGGCGCTGTACTTTCTCGGGCAAATGCTGAGTGAGAGAGCAGCAGCTGGCCGTCCTAAAAGAGGGAAGGACTGGGGGTTTTAGTAAATTATTAGGAGGAAATCTGCAGTCAGGGTTTTAGCATCTTCCATTAACTTTAGCTGGTCTTCATGCAACACTTTGGAAGAAGACAGCATTCCACATTTCTTTGCGTTTTAAAATTCCTGTCGTGTCTTGCAGAGATGATGTCAGACAGTGTCTGAGCGCCAGTGTCGGACCTCCAGAAAATCCCAGAGACTCTAAAGGAGCAGGTTGGCCGCAGTAAGAGACTTCAGGTCAGCCCACGGACTAACTACCATGTAATGGAGATCTTTTTGCCAAACGAGCACCCGAGATAAATCCCTCATTGTGTTGCCCAGCACAGAGCTCGGCCACCTGGCACTACCACTGCCCTCAGAGGAGAGAAACAGATGCACAGAGCCCAGATCCAACTGCTTGTCTTCCGGGAGCTCCACTGCTTTTGTCCCATGGGACTGCAGCTAAACATGACGTCAGCCTTCCACAAACCAGCCTTGGGACTTTTAGGTAAGGGCAGAGCCAGCGGGAAGTTTTTGCACAAGAAATCCAAGCCCGTGCCTGTCTCCAATGATTTGCCTGCACAGCAGCATTCCTCTTACACCAGTATTCCTGGCCCTGTGAAGGGAGTTAGGCTATTCAATACCATTTGTACAGACCTTATTGCCTACAGTACGTCCGTACCCCTGGGGCACCATGGGCCAGTCCTCAGGATCAAGCCCATCCGTGCCCTCCCCTGTCCCTGCCGATGGCTGTGGTCCCCCGGCTCCCTTGGCTGGCACTCAAAACAGTTCCAACGAGCCTTCCTGAACGTGGCCAACACTGATTTTATGATATACTTAACACCCCATCCAATAGCCATTAGTTTTACTGTCAGGCACACAATGTATGAGATCCATCTTTCTTCCCCGGCGCCCCGTGTGTCCCCTCTCAAATGACATTACACTGCAGCGGCCTTTATTTGTTGCCGCAGGGTTTATAAGCACTAACATTAAAGCTCTTATCTTTTCGGTTTGTTTGTTATTAACGTCACGTTTTATTGAACTGGGGTGGGCCCGCTCTTCCTGTTTGGGCACTGCAGAGAACGGCTTTGATTTCCTCTTTGGCAAGCGAGGCTCCGTGGCACGGGGCTTCCGCCTCGGCGCTGCCCTGCAAGAGCACAGCCTCCTCTGCCTGCTCTGAGGTACTGCCAAACTCCCAAAATCCCATCCACAGGCTGGAAAAACCTCACTTCCTTTGTCACTGTCAACCTCTTCCCTTGCGCATCACCACAGCAGGGGAGCACGTCACCACCTATGCTTTTTCCCGCAGGTTTTCCCAGGTTTTGGGTGCAGGAGGCCGGCACACCGCTCGCTCTCAGGCTGTCCGGAGCAGAGGTGACAAACTGCTCCAGCGCGGATGAGAGTTACGCCTTCCATCATGCTGCATGGTGCTATTAGCCAAAGCCACCTGCAGCAAGGATGCCCCAGTTTCAGGATCAGCCTGCATCGCTTTGTGCCGCAATTCCCAGCAAGAAAGAGGCGCTGGGAAAGCAGGGTCCAGTAAAGCGGCACGTACAGCTTTTCCTACCCCAGGCCTAAACTGGAGCCGTTTGCAGAGGGAATCACGCTGGTTCTGTTTACATGCAGAAGCACTCAAAGTTGTACAAATGTCCATCAAAGCTCAGCCCCAGACTCCGTTAAACACCACGGCTGTCAGCCAGAACACTGCCACATCAAAAGCCTCCATGAATTATTTCAGGAGCATTAACAGAATAGAGGGGTTTTTTTTTTCTGCAAAAGTATTCAGGCTCTCTGCAAACAGCCTTAGGAGGCATGAAATCTTACCCTTGCAAAAATAACAATGCTTGAGCTATCAGTCTCTCAATCCTATCTCCGCTTACTACAAGTCAAACAGCAGCCACAACGTGAGCAGAGTTAGGACAGTGTACACCGTACGAGGAAGTGTTCATTATCCTCATTTATTTTCTTATCCGATCTGAGTTTATTTCCACTGATGAGCCTCCCTACCGCTGCCTGCATCCGAACGTCCGGAGTAGCAACCGGCGTGACGCGCTGCAGACATCGCCGTGCCTGCACACGCTGCGGCACGGGCTCTCATTTCTGGACACGTGTGTCTGCGCCAGACAAACCCTGCTGCTCCAAAACCCTTTTACACCGAGGATGGTAGAGCAAGCCTTGTACTCGCAAAGTCTGCAGCATATTAAACTAAATAATAGCAATTAATTAGGCTTGTGTAAAGCTATTAACCCTCAGATCCCTATAGAAACAATAAGTAACTCTCAAACCCCCTGGGACGCGGATGATATCGCCCCATGCCACAGAAGAGGAAGCGGAGGTGCGGGGCGGTGGAAGGATTTCTGCCCAGGGCAACGCTGCAGCGGGGCGGGGGAGGCTGGAATCATCTTCAGGTCCGCGGACCAGGCTGGTGCTTTAGACCACACTTGGGTGGTGGGATACAAGTGACACCTACAGATGCACAAGCACTGGGCATCCCATTGTTCGCTGCTTATTACAACCTGGCACACAATGTTTGCAGACTGGTATTTGCATCTGGACAGCGATATTGTCTGAAACAGGTGATCCCTGAGGTAACTCGGTTCTCCAGTCCCTCCTGCTACCCTGTGCAGCCGGTCACAAGTCCTTCTCCCCAGCTCCTCCCCAGTGTTAGCATTGCACCCATATGAAAAAGGAAAAAAAAAAAAAAAAAAAAATCTCAACTTTTCCTGAGTACTCTTGCCAAATCCCTTCCTCAACTTCTACAGGGAACACATAATACAAAAAGCTGAGCATCAGCTTAAACTCCGAAGTCTCTCCAGGGCATGATATCCACAGCACCAATAAATCTTGTGCAGTTTTTTGCATAGTATCTCTAAGATTCAGCCTTCCCTGGGGCACACAGCTAACCTTCTCCAGGTTTTCATCATCTTGTGGTCTAATTATTGCAACCACCACATCTTTTTCATCTTTGTTCAGAACAGCAGTAGGTTTTGCTTGCATCTCCCTTTTCCATGCATCCCTCCACAGCCTCATCCCTCCTAACAGCCTCAAACACAGGTTGCCTCGATTTTCAGAGCCCTTCACAGCTTCTCCTCCCTTCCCACCTTTTGTTCAGCTTGGCCCAGGGCGCCAGGCTCTATTGAACACCGATTATGGTAAAAGCTGCCTATAAATACCCACAGAGCCACCTCAGAGCTCTGCTTCCAATCTTGTCTCAAACCTCACTTACTGCCACGTGCGAAAACAGCTTGAAAACAGTTGGATTGTCTGTGTCCCGAAACCATTAATTTTAAGGTTGGCTCCTAGTGCCAGTATTTTCTAGGCTAGTTCTGTACTTATCCTCTCACGGATTATAAGCATACTTACAATTAAATTATGCCACTGCCCATTCTCTGGTTTTGGTTTTGCACAGCGCTTACTAACACAACGCTGCTCCAGCCTGCAACTGGGTGCCCCACGTGCTATTACATTAAATGGAAAATTAATGACAACGCTCCCAAACGCTTACAGCTTCCCAGGGTGGGATCGTCCCGCCAACAGCGCTGATGAATCCTGGACCAGGCCCTCGTGCTGCTGTTTGCGTGGGAATTAACGCTCCCAGCTGCCTCACTCCCATTTCGGGGCAGGAGCAGCGCTTTGCTGGGGAACCTGATTTGCCTTTTGTGGTGGCTCAATTCCCACCAGAAACAATGGTTCTTCCATCGAAAAGTCTGTTCAAACCTGTCCCAAAGACCCTATAATTAGTTGGTAGGATGGCTTCCAGAAGAAAGGAGAGAGACAAAATGCAGCTGAGGGCATCTCAACGAGGGGAAGACTCGGCTCTGAAAATCCTTGCTCTTCAGGGGTGCAAGATATCCTGCTTTGCTGTAATGAAAGTCCTCTTGTCCAACGTCCTCCAACAATCTGCCTTTAATGGGGTTACTATTGCAGAGGTAAAGCATTTTATATGGAACCAGGTTTACATTATCCTGCTATTCGGAGATCTAGCTTGCAATGCTGTTCAAATCCTTTAATCCATAAATAGGATTCCAGCCAGAGCTGGGCTGCCTTCCAAAACTGTAATCTCCAGTATATGAATTATTACAAAAAGATTAGGGTGTTTCGAGTAATAACATTTCAAATAAATCTGCTTTCATGGAGGAACAACAAACTAATATCAGAAATAACAATATAAAGACATTTATATAGCCACTTGCTGGAATAACTTCACTAACCAGAGGGATTCTTCTCTCATTTGCATCGCTTTCTTTGAGAGACGTACCTTCACGTTTGCCCCTTCGCTACTGGGCGGTGGAGCAAACAAGGTGCTCCCATCCCACAGATCAGCCCTTTCTGTTTTTCGGAGACAGGGAAGTGCGCTGGTGTCAGCGCGGATGACGCTGCTCTCTGCAAGCCTTCAGCTTTACATAATGCCGCAACGAGGCCGGGCAGATAATCCCAAAGGCCAGAAACATTCCCCTAACTCCATTTTAATAATGATGAGCTGTGGGTTTAATTATTATTCCTAGGGCATTTGCAAAAGCCCTCCCTTCTACACACACAACATGTACCCGCACACAGGGAGAGCGGAACAACTGTCCCTTCTCAGTTATCTCCTGCTTGGTTTGGGAATACTGTTATATGACAAATTTATTGCGCCTTTCTTCCCTGCAAACTGTCTTGGCACAGTAAGAAACCATGTCTACGGAGCTCAAAACAGTATGGTGGAGAGAAACGACGAGGCACAGAGCAGGGCAGGTGGGATGGCAGAAAAGGAGCGGTGGGAACGAGGAGGGCGACCACTATCCCCTGAGCTCTCCAGGCTCCCCGGTCCGAAGGCAGAGAAACAAGGGGACGCGTGCTCGGCACCGCCGCCAGCCGGGATGCTCCAGGTTGCTTAGTGACAGATCTGAAGTCTGAGGTGGCGGTGGATTTATGGCACTCCTCCCCGCCTCCCAAGCCCTGTGAATAAATGACACATCTCAGTTCCTTATCCATCCATTTGGGAGCTTAATGGGCAGTTGTGGAGAAAAGCATTGAGCCTTTTATGGGGTAGGGCAGGCTAGTTTCCTGATTCATGCTTGCATCACTGAAGAGTGGAATATGGACTTTGCAAACATTATTTAGCTTTTTAAAGAAAACAAAGAAACCTAAAGAATACAGCAAAACTGTGCATTCTAAAAAAATGAACTAAACCTGGTGCCAACTAGGAGCCCCTGGCTGGAATTCAGACCTGATAACGCTGTCGTAATGGCAGGAAAGCTTCTGGCAGATGTGGCCCCAGGCCAGCGAACGGGGTCGTTCCCTGCGCAGACCCCCCTGCACCATCCGGCGCTGGCTGCGGTGCGCGAGGACGCCGGGCAGAGAGACCGGGGTGAGGACCCGCAGGTCAGACCGCACAGCTACACCCCAGCACACGCCCAGCTTTACCACGCTCGTCTCCCGCCGGGGTTAATGGGCCCGTTTTAAGGGCTGGACTTAAATAATGCACATAAATGTTTTCAAAATCTGGGACTAAGTTACAGGCGGCCCTTGCCCGGTATACGGACCATGTCATTGCCGTGTGACATGGTGATGAGGGATCGCTGCCCGCCGCGGTCTGTCCTGGGACAGCCAAACGTACGGATCAGCAGCTGGGGAAAGCTATCTCAGCAGCCCGCTTTCCTCAATTGTTCTTGTTCTCCTAAACCAACCCCCTGAGACCTTCAAAATCCAATCACACCTCCAGCTCCTGAAATTAGATCTTCTATTAAAGATACCTAGCGCAGTATCAGAAACTGCTTACAGACGTTTTATCATAAAAAGCAGTTTGATGGCCCCCGGCATTTTTGGCAAGCTTCTGCAGCTACTCAGCTGTGATTTACACAGGACATTTTGCTCTCGTAAGACAAATTACAGCAGGACACGAAGGAGAGTGAACAGCAAGTGAATCAGTGCATCTGATTTTCAAAGGCCCTGTGACAAGGAAAATTAGAGCTAGAATTAATTATTTTTTTAAAAAATACTATGGATTTAGGGAAAACATTAAATCATGCAATTTTCAAAGCAGCATTACGATAAAGTTAGAGTGCTGAATCCTTCTAGTGCAGATCTTCCCCCCTCATCCCCCAAAGTGGTCACACCACCATCAAAACTATTATTTTTGCAAGTACGCCAGTTATTTCAGATCAAAACGCTTTCAGGACAAGCCTAAAAAAGCGAACAGAAAACCACAATGCCTTTTCCCCTTTTTACTTCCTAATGGACAGCAACCTAAACGATCCATAATCACTTGAAATACAGCTCTTTTTGCCAGCCTGTAATTTTTTCTGCAGCATTAAGGTGAAGAGGAACACCTTGGTTAGAGACTGTCAGCACCACCACCACACACCAGCATCATTTTTCCCCTGGAATTCATCTTTCAGCCATTTCAAATTGAGCTGAAACTTTGACACGCAGACTGTCAGTTCGGGGGAGAATTATTATTATTCCCAGAAAATTAAATAAATCAGGTCAAACTTTACGACCAGCTTTCCCACCCACCGTGCATAGAGCTCCCAGTTCCTTCCCTCCCCCAGTCCCGCCGCTCCTGAGCACCGTTTTAAACGAAGCAGGAACGCTGTTGGGCACGGGCTGCGGCACGGTCCCTGGTGTGAAGGATGGCAGCGCGTGCCGGAAGGCTCGGGACAGCGCATCGGCACGACGCGGGCTGCACGGGTCGGGCTCGTCCAGAGTCTGTCTGGTCACTTTTCTGAACACAAACTGCACCAGGAGCATTTCACAGAGAACGGGGTGATTCGAGCTGAGGAACTCAATGAAAAAAACCAAACCAACCAACTCCACCAAACCCCAGAAACAAGGAAGGATAATTATTTATTGTTACGAGATCTATAGCAGGCCAGCTCCAGCAGAAGAGGAAAAACTATCACTATGGACTTGCTACAACCCAGCTCCCTCAATCCTATTTCTTCCGAGCCCTCCAGCAAAAGCCAGAGCAATTAACTCATGGAAGTCACTTCCCAGCCTTCCAGGTTAAATGAAAGACCAAATGTTTGATTTGAGCAACTCTAGGCTACACATAGCAATGATTTCTTGCATTTTATACCTCACGCAATGAACTCCTGCGCCCACGCAGGGATTCACAGCATAGGGGTTTTTTTTCACACACTATTATTTGTCATACCTTTTTTAGCTGAAGGAGATACACTGCTACAACCCACTCTTGAATGAACCTCAAGTGACTCTCCACTTCTTCCATCTAAAACATCATCTCACCAAGAAATGCAGCAGGACCCTCCAAACAGAGGTGCAGGACCTTTAAAGCCAAGCCCATCGCCCAGCACCCACGGGACCCTCCCAGGGACCTCCTGATTCCTTCCAGCTGGGCTCAGCCCTGCTGAGGACACACAGCTGGGAAGCTCCCCACCACTTGAGTTCGTTAACTCCGTCCTCAGAAAGCTTAGGGTGCTCGGGCTGTTAATGCCGTGGTGCTGGTATTTATTATTTCACAGACAACGCGCACTGTGACATTCAGAGCCCCCCTCCTGTCCGGAGCATCCTGCCGCTGCGCTGGCGCCCGGCCCCTGCTCCCCCCTCTGCAGAGAAAATGGCCAGAGCCGTGAATGTGAATAACGCTGTTTTACTGATCTGCCAGCATTTTTAATGCCTATCATTATACACTGATTGAACTAGATTAAATAAAAGCCACCTTGCTCAGCTTCTCCTTACGGCTGCAGCCCGTTTCCACCTGACTCAGACTGCTCAAGGAGTCAATGAGGCTTTTCTGCATATATTACACCGGGATACGGCACTCGGCAAAAATAATAACAACATCTGACAACCTTTATTGTATTAAATAGAAGGTTGAGAATTCTTTTAACCCACACTACATGCTGGAGATAGCTGCACAGAAACAACAGCAAATAGCACAGATCGCTGTGAAATAATTTGCTATTCATTCAGCTGTCAGGTGTACTTCTGAACAGAAGTTTGAGCGCAATTCAGCTTTAATAAATAGATGCTTAAAATACACTCTGTATGGTGTAACCATCTCCTTGCATTAAACTGAAAAACTTAATCAATAATCCAGAAAAACTCAACCCAACAGCAGGCTGTTTTCCTTTTATTGAACCTTTTTGTCCCATAACCTAGAGAACCAGATTAACTGTAAACTATGCGCAACATAATAATTCTCCACGATGAATATTGCATTGCTGGGATCCATCAATGTTTTAGACAGGCTGTAATTAGGCACGATGGAACCATGTGGATTTTCCAGTTTAGGCTCACATCCAAAAATCCCAGGGCGAAATTGTTACCTAGTTCAGAATTTTGGAGTTAAATGACGACAGGACCCGCGCAAAGCCCGTTTCCCCAGAGGCGAGCCCTGCCCCGAGCCCAGCACGGGGACAGACCCTGTCCTCCCCCCAAAGCGCTCAGCAGACGGTGTGTCCTGGGGAGGGGAGCTAGAGGTGAAAGACACGTCTGTGGGTGAACTGGCAAAATAATTAAGGGACAGGCTACAGCCTAAAAATCACCTGTGGAAGTGCTGCCAGATAATTGTTAAATCCCTGCCAGAGATCAGTGCCCAGCTTGGTTCCCAGTCCAAGATGGGAGATGAAAAAGATTTTTTTCCTTATTAAACTTTCAGACAGGCTTCCAGGAAAACTTGGGTTTTTTGAAACACTTTCTTTCAAACACCAAGTCTTTGATTTGAGGTGAGTGCCCTAAGCTGGGAAGGTTTCAAGGAGCAGCCGGTCTCCGTTTGGACCGCGGAGCCCTTTCCCCATCACGGATGCTCAGGCTCTGCAGTTCGCTGCTGGTTTCAGCGTGTCCGCTCATCCGCCCGCAAGTAAATCAGAAACACTAACTCCTAACACTTTGTAGCTCTGTGGTTGTTTTGAAACCTCTTCCAGCCTTTTGCCACCGGGATTAAGATCTTGATTGCTTTTGAATCTTTTTTCCTCCTCTTGTGCGCCCGCTCACTCTCTGATCTCATCTCTTACTCAACGTTGGTGCTGCAGCCCAGCACCAACCACGGGCGCTCGGATTTATGTAGCCGTACCCGCAGAAGACATCAAGGTGAGAACAGCTGCTCTGTGAATTTTTCATGGCAAACTTCAGCTTTGCTCGACCTGGCAGGGCTTTTTTCTCCTCTTAACAACTGGGGACGCAGCACAGAGTCTAGAGAGAGATAAATGTACTTCATGATGATTTGGTTTTCCACCTTTTTGACGGGGACAATATTCCAAGGACACAGCTTTCAAAATATTGTCCTTGGCCACCGAGGTTTCTGACTGATGTGTCGTATATTACCCAGTGCTAGTGGTGGATGTGTTAAAGTTATGATTATAGATTTTCTTGTGACCCTAAGTTAGTATTGAAAACGTCTACCTTTGCATTATCTGAACTCTTTTTTTATATCTTTTTCGCTTTTGTTGTGCAGATCAATCAATAAGACGCATAACAACTCCGCTCCCCCCCTCCTGGGCAGCTTCTTCCCATTTTCAGTTCACAGCAGTGCAAGGCGAGGAGCCAGCGATCGCGCGATGCGTGGCTCTGCTCTCCGTTCCATCCCCAGGAGCTATCTGATAGGGCACACTCGGGTCCAAGGACCGAAAGCACAACCCCAAACTTCGTATTTTAATATTACACGATAAGGTCCTAGAAGCATATGGTGTACTTAATAAATGCACTCTGAATGGCACTGAGGAAATCAATGTCCAGTTCCCAAAACGAGCTCGGACAGCCCAAACAGATGATGAAGCATATGAACTATTTTCTGTAACAATAAACACAGCCTCTTGCTTAGCATCACTTCTGGCCAAAGGGGCGGAAAATAAAATCACCCATTAACTTTGATCTCAAGTTTGCAAAAAGCTGTGTTTGTGTTTGCCCTCACACCGACTCAACGACGCGTTGTTAACACAGGATTTTCTGTGTGGGCGCTTTGCGTACGATTGGAGCCGGGTGTATTTGTGGTGGAAAGATCCATCAACAGCGCCCGTGCGGTCCAGGCCTGCGCAGCACAGATGCACTGCACAGGGAGGGAACTCGCACAACAGATCCCAGTTCCCGCAGCTTTCCAGGAGTGGGAAGCAGAGGCTGATGGATGACGGATCAGCCAGTAATGCACTCATGGGGTCGGTGCTTTACCTTACCCCGGTGTAAATCTGGAAGAAATACACTTGTCTTCAGTGGAACTGATCTCTCTCTGAAATTTCCCCTTCCAAACATTGACACTGGTAACGTATTGTCGTGTTTCCCGAAGAGCTGGTGGGTCTGATTCCGCTCTGTGGCCTGCGTTGGCCCAGCACGGCAGTAAGGGCCAGCTCTTTCTTTTATTTTAAAAGACGAGTCTGAGCTTTTCCAATGTGCTTGCAACCTTAAAACTGGCTGCAGCAACCTGCTATCATCGTCCAACCTGCTAATTGAATGCTCGTCAGTGTTTTTCAGATGGTGTCTCATGAACATCTGAAGTTCTTTTTGCCACTTTCATGCATTTTTTTCAGTAACTTTTTCATTACTTAGTCTTTTTTAATAGAATTCATTTTCTTTGATCCTCACAAATTTTTCTCCTAGTTTCTCTGATAATTTTGTAAAAGAAATCACGGTAACTTTGAAACGCCTTTCCCCATGTCCGTGCTACACAGCATGGCTAAGTGAGGTTCCTTCCAAACCTTTAAGAATTGTAAATGTGACCCTGCTCAGAAAATGCAGAGAGTGTCATCTCTCATAAGGTATAAGACAGTAAAAGACTGTAATTTATAGGGCTAAGTACAAAGGGCTGTTTTTCTTTGAGCTAATTAACTGGAAGAAGAGCATAACTAATTAACTGGAGAGAGACAGAAGGAAATATGAGGTTGTAGCAAAGCCCTGTGACTTTGGATGCCTCTTTTCATCTTGGGGAGGGATTGCTGGGATTGGGCTCTGCTGGCGGCCGGAGCGTGGCCTTTCCCTCTCCTCTGCTCTCCCTTGCTAACTGCTGACCTTTTAGTTCTGTTCCTGAATCCCACGGATTGGGGTGCTGACCTCACCCTCCCAAGGGGACCAAGTTTGAAACCCACTGCATTTCACTGAGTCAGACAAGGACCATCACAAGGGAGAGTTGTTCTTTCCAAGACCAAGGTGTAGTTAATTCCTATTCACCTGTCCAAAGAATTCCACTGATTTCTTGGTACCTCCAAAATTCCAGCTGCTGCCATTTTAATAGTTTGGTACGGCACACGACTAGGCACCAGGCTTTGGGGCATCATCTCCAGTGACAGCACTCATTTGTGAAGTCGTTATAATGGAAACTGAGGAATCTCAAGTGGTCAATCTCTTCCCCTCCCTCCCTCCCCTGGAAATCCATTAAAAGACCTGTTTAGGGAAATAGGCTTAAAAAATAAGTAAGCAGTGTGCGTGCACCTGATAAGACCTACAAAATTAATCACAATAAATGGCACTGTTTAATGGAGAAAATGGTGCCTGCTATGGCTGTTACCTAGAAATGAAGCCATTCAATTAAAAGCTAGAGGAGTATTTTAGGAATTTTCTAGGCAGATACAGTTTCTTGCTGGATTCCTCAATCTGGCTAGAGCCGTTAAAAGGGCAGCAGAAAAATCCGTGCAGGAAAAACCCCTTGTCCTAAAGAAAGAACTATTTTTCGCATTGCCGACAGCACGAATTCGCTTGGCACTACTGCAGCGTGTGCGTGGTGCAGATGTAGCCCGGCCTTGGCACTCACGTGTGGTTCAATGCTGGTTTTGGACCATTCTGAGTGACTCTGAGCCTCAAAGCAACGTGCTCCAGTGCACTGCCTGGCCTCTAATCATTGCCTTTCCCAGGACACATCCCAGATCCCATCAAACCCCCCAAAGTCCTGGGCTTCTCTCTGCTTCCACTGCTGGCTGGGCCGGGCAGCCCGTCAGTTAAATCCCCTCTCTGCTCCGTCAGCACGACGTGCTGGGGTGACACACAGTACAGCTGAGGGGATTACACTTCCCAATTTCCAGTGGAGCTCAGCTCTAATCGGGATTTCTCGCACACGGTGGGTAATGAATGACTCCCTCAATAACACTGTGGTGCCCAGCACACGCACTGCATGTCAGGTGCCATAAAGGTAAGAGAAAACAATGTGCAGCACAAACATATCTCATTATTTTATGCTAGCTGCTGCAATTATTTTTTTCTGTAACACAGGGAAAGAGTTCCATAAATTACACAGTTATCACCCATCTGATCTGCTTCTGAGTCTGCTCCGGACCTGCTCCCAGGACCAAGCTGTCAGGCAGCCGAGTGCTGAAATGTAATGTTTGCAGACACATTCTGAGATGCCTGGGAGCAAAGCTGAGGCAGAACGGCTTGTTTAGAGACTGTTCTGCACTCCTTCCAAGGATGCAGCTCCATTAGTATCTTTACCATGACCAGGAGTGTGCTTAATTTTGTTAAATTCATTAAATTACATAATTGCATTTGCTGCTGAAGTAATTTTTTAAGGGAGTCAGACCCCACGCGATCTCTGGGGCAGCAAGGACCCAAATCATATCCCAGGCCAGGTCCTTTCTGTGACGCCTTGGCGAGATGTCCAAGAGAAACCTCTGGGAAGGGATGCGATACACAGACCTGGACTGAGAGATGGTTGGAAATCTGATTTTCCCATTTCTTGACAAAAAGGGAAAACAACCCAGGGTCTCCCTGGGGAGGAGGAGAGGGAGATTTTCCCCTCTGCTGAGTGTATCTCGGTCGGCTGAGAGCAACGCCGCTCCTGGCCTCTCCCATCAGCCGGGGTCTCCTCTCGCTGCTAATGAGAGGCCAGGCCGAGTTGGCGGCTGCGCTCTGATCTCATCAGCTGCCCTCCTTCAGCAAGAACGACCTCATTTTCATCTGCTCTGACATTTTTCTTTCCATTAGTATCCAGGGCCAGAAACAATTTGTCCAGGTGCTTTGCCTTTTCCTTTTTATTCCCACAGCAGAGCTAAGTGAATCATAAAAATCGCTGAAATTAGAGCAGGGAAAAGACCTTTTAGGCCATTCCCGTCTTCCCCCGGGGCTAAACGCAGACAGGATTCCCACAGTATGTTTTCTAGTGCTTTAATCAGTTCAATTTTTATACTATGGGTCACAGAGGATTAGACAAGAGGAAAGTCTAGAGAGTCAGCTCATCCTTTGTTTTTATCAGCAAAATTCTCTTCTGGGCTAAAACAGTGGGACACTTCAAGTATTTTGAGGAAGGCTTGATAATTCAGAGTTCGTGTGGCAGGGAGATGGCAGAGAGGTATCCTGAATGTTTCAGTCTGATACCACGGCTCCCGCTAACAAGGACTGGTCATCACTCGTGTTTCCCGCAAGGTTTGATGTGACTGTCATCACATGGTGCCCCTGCAATGCAGGCAGCTGTCCCTGCCCCGGAAAAAATCATTAAAATCACTACAAGATGGACTATGGTAACTTTGCAAGAGATAACTACAGGATTTAGAACCTAATTCCTTCTGTCTGTCAAAGCCACGCGGTATCTGTCACTCGTGAGCCTGGGACCCATCCCCTGCACATCCTCTGGGCTTTCTTACCCGTACGGGGCTGAAAATCCCACCGACTTCAGTGGGAGCGGCTTTGGGTCCCGGCTGGGCTTCACCCCCAGCAGCTCCTGTGCTTTCCAGAGCTGGGTGATCAGCCCCAGAGCCGTACGAGTTGTGTTGGGTTACCAACGCACAATTTCCCAAGCCCAGCCTAAATTGTGTGTTGCAGAAAACCTATTATTGGAAATGGCTAAATAAGAAAAAGGAAACCAGTAAGGACACACCGGTGAAAAAAGTGCACCAAAGGGCAGATGCAAAGCTCGCTGAAGATCATGGAACTTCATCTCCTGATCTGAATGAGAGTTTGACTCCTAAACTTCAGGACTATGTACACTGGTAGGGGGAACTGTGTAGCTGCTTAAGCTGGGAAACCAGTTTCCTCCCCAAAAACGCTGAGAGGTGCGCAGGCGGCAGTGGGGAGAAGCTTTGTGGGAAGGCAACGACGATCAGCAAGGCACAGAGCAAGGCTGAGGTTGGGTTTGACAAGTGCCACCACACGCTAACAAGGGTTTATGAGTCCAGATGATAAACAATGAGAACAGCTGCATCCCAAATGAGTCCCTCCTCTGTGAGAGAAGGCAGGAGATTCCAGCTTATTCCAGTACCATTAGCTTGGGGCAGGGTAAGATTGTTCCGCATTTTGACCTGATTTTGTAATTATCACTCCTTCATAGAAAGACGTGTTGTTTAAATATCCTCTAATTTGCTTTCAGAGATCATAAACCCCTCTTTATTATCTGCTGCAATGTATAACAGACAGATAATGCCTGACTTTTGCCTTCTTTACTTGGGAAAGCGCATATAATTTTGTGAAATAATGGAGGTGTTCGTTCATCTTTAATACCATTTTCTGTGCTTCATTCCCTTCCACCTAATAGAACAGCCTCCTCTGGAGGTCCTCTCCATACGATTACTCCTGATGCAGATGCTGCATACGGCTGAGGGCACTGGTATGTTAGATATTCATCAAAACCACTGTATCAAACTGCTGCCAGAGCACCGCACTGAAGTGCCCAGTCTCAGGTTTAATCTGTTCCATTTAACGCACACGTAGCTATCAAGACTTTTTCCAAACTACTTGCAATTAAGGCATTTGTCATTACAGAATGAGAGTGTCCGAAGCCAGTGATGAGCCCACGTTCAGCAGAACGGGTGATGGCCAGGAGCTCTCTGGAGAGCATCTCTGCCGATGAGGGGAAGCCCTTCCCCAGCCCAGTAAAGAGAGCTCGGGTACCAAAACCCAGGGCTGACTCCAGGTTCTGCAGAGCTACAACACAAAAACTTCCAGCTACCACTTCGTGATGCACAGTCACAGTTATTCCCATCAAAGAGGGCTTCATTGCATCATTGGAGCAGATTTTAGCTTTAGCAATATGCATGCGCAGCACTTTTTCCTGGATATTTGCAAAGCTTTTAAAAATATGAAATAGTTACTGCTTGTGCTTTCTCAGATGTATCAATTATTTTTAATTTCTCAAAACTGCTACAGTGGCATACAAATAGAGCAGAAACGAGAAGGGCTTTTTTTTTTCTCAAGAGCAGGGTTTAAGCATCCCCAGACACATTCAGATGGGGGGAGAACTGTAATAGCTTGTTCCCTACGTATTTTCATCTGGTTTTAATGCAATCTCTGTTTATATATTCTATTATACAGCTAATTATTCATTCTCTCTTGGGCACTTTGAGATGCATTATATGTTTTATTATTATTTGTAGTGTAGCGTGATTGTTTAATCATTCTGCAGACACGCAGCCGGAGCCAGATCTGCAGCCCTCGCGAGCGCTGGGCAGCAGCGGCTTTGGACTTAGAGCCGCTCCAAAGCCACCTGCAGATTTTTACTTCAGGTAAAGGCAAGTGAACGGGAGGGAGCTTGCCCCCAGGGAAAGAGGATTAAGGTCCCTTAAATTTAACAGGCTAATAACAAGTGTATGTACAGTGATCGTGGAGCTGCTCAGGCACCGGCTGCCCCACCATGCCGTGCCTTGCTCGCATGGCCGCAGGCAGAGGTTACAGCCCAGGGCCCAGAATTTGTCCAAAAGCCCTGGGAGACACCCCCCTGCCCCATGGCTGGTGGATGGTGGGGCAGAGGGAGGGTGGGAAACCTGCACCCAGCCCCCCTGCAGTGCATGGCCGACCAGATCCCACCACCCACTTCATCGCTACTGCTGATTTTGACGCCACCATCCAACAAGGCAGGAGACAGCATCACTCAAAAGACCGCCACGCTGTGGCCCGTTATCTCCCTGTTATTCACTGCCTGTCCCTTCCAGTAACACATCCACTACCGACGACACACAGCACAGCTCTCAGAACAGCAAACCAGGCAGAATCTCTGCGCGCAGGACCTAACCGCTCGGCAGACGGGAGATGGGTCTCCACCTGTCCGCAGTCTCCGTTACGGGTAACGAAGAACCACAACCACAAACAAGGGCAGAGGAAGACCTCCAGGTGCTTTTAAGCAAAAAAAACCTCCTTCTATGCACACAACAGAAACAATCCCCAACGCTTCTGGCTGAGTGACCTAGCAACACGGCTAAGAACAGAGATAATATGCGATGTTCAAACACGAGGCTGGCATTTCCCATAACCGCACAGAAATATGGGACGCTTTCCCTCATTTTACTGTAATTGATACAAGGCCAGGAGCTGCTGGCAGATTAAATTTTACAACACATGACACACCAAGGCCTTGACTCAAAAATTACTTGCACTCGACTCTAATTATTCACCTTCTCCCAGGTCAGATGTTAGGGATATATGCCATTTATTCTCAAAGAAAATGATTTGCAAGCCCACAGCAGAAGGAAACAGAAAAGCAGGGGCTGAAGCACTGCAGGGCTGCAGAGCCAGCGATGCAGGAGGGTGAGAGGAGGAGAAAAGAGCGAACCAGCGAGTACTTGACGTGGGGAAAACACCTACCAAGGGGTTTACATCACACCTTGTCACCTCTGCTCTTGCAGGGGAAGCACGGGAAAAGTTTGAGTGCACTAAAGCCGTTACTGATGGGCAGAGAATAAAATATACTCATAATGAAGAGGCTTCTTGGTGATCACAGTCTTCCTCAGGAGCAAGCAGAGAGGTTTGAGCAAAGACCAGTCGTGCCAGGAAACCCATATGCTCCAAGGTCTCCCAGACCAGCACCCACTGGAATTGTCAACAAACGCACGGGAAATCTGACTCAGCAAAATACAGCTTTCTACACAAAATCTTTCAGAAAGCAACCAAGCTCCCATACGAACAGTTTTGCTGTGTTTTCCCTGAGCACGGGGAAGGTTGTGTCCCACAGAGCCCCACCAAACTCGGGTTTCAAACCACACTACAGACCACGTTGGGAATAACTCACAGTACGGCTCAGCTGGCTGTGTTCCTTGTGTAAAAACACAGGATGGATGAGGCTGGGTTTTTTCTAAATGAAATTCAAAAAAAGAAACTATAATTATGCTAGGAGAACATTCATTTGCTTGTTAAGTGAAATTTGAAGGGGAAACTTTAATGATGTTAGGAAGAAAATCAGATTCTCTTGTTAAACTAAATTCCAAGAGAACCCTGCGCGTACGCCGGACAGCACATTAAGCATCAAAGACTCATCAGTGATTCATAGAAGACTTTTTTCTCAGTGACATGAATTATTTCCATGGGAAAAGATATGAAGATATCTTAGATGAAGACGAGGAGTGAATATTTTTTTATTTCTATCCTTGGGAAACAGTGTATAAATAAGCCTTAGGTTTAAGGGCCATTTGAAAAGAACCCAGCAACTTTATATTTATTTTTCGTTATGTTAACATGGAAAAATAGGTTCTAATCTGTCAAATTCATCTTGGAATTGCAAACAGGTTGATCTGTTTTCAACTAAGCTAAGGGAAAACAAACATTCAGTGCAAGTCCACTGGGATACGTTCTCCAGAACTGCTTTGGCTACGGGGCAGAGCCTCCTTGGCGGTGCAATCTGCTGCCCGCAACTGGGCCTGGTCAGGCTGCCCTCGGGCGCTGCCCATCCCTTCTTGGCTTACAGGTCCTAATCACCTATTCACATAAGTTCAGCTAAAATCAGCACCAGTGGAATAATAATATTATTGTTATTAATAATCCTCTTTCTGAGGAAAGATCTTGAAGTGTTAATTAGGCATGACACTAATAAATTAAGCCTGACTTCACATCAGCATTAAAGTATTTCCCTAATGTTATATCACAAATGGGTACACTGAGGCAAGAAGAGCTAATCTGCTTTCATTTGCACACTCCTAATTCCAGAATAATTCCTTTGCAGTTCCTAATACGCTTTAGAAGAGTACACAGCAACCATACATGAGCTTTTAAAACCCATAATCTGGTTTTGAAGCTAAGTGAACACAAGCAAAATGCATTTTCCTGGGATTTGGCACATGAGGAAGGCACAGAGATTCAAACTTTGCCTTTTCCTTTCATCTCCCAGCCATTCTCCCTGCCTCCCAGTACCTTGTTGTCACCTCCCACTCTGGTCCCTCAGTTGTGGATGCTTGTGAGCTGCTCTGCTCTGTTTGCTCCTCTCCTCAGCAAAGAGAAGTGGATCTCAGAGGTGGATACTAACAATTACTGTAATACAAATAATAACTCTGGGATGCTAATGAAGGACACAATTAAAGGCATTCAAGCATTTATTCCTGGAAACACACTCATAAATCCCGCCATCCAGCTCAGACGAGCGGAGCACCATCCAGGCTGCACTCCGAGTCCAGCTCCGCAAACACCAGGTTTCCACATTTCATTCATTAACTGGCATTTAGAGGACAGTATAGCAGGAACGTGACAAGCGAGCCTCAAATGCAAAGGTATTGAGCGTTATCACACATCAGAGGCGCCTCGTGCAGTTAGTTGTGAATACCACTGTTGTGCTGCTATCAATCAATCACCAAACGTCCCCCTCTCCCCTCTGTCATCCATCACCGGAGGTTTCCAACTGCATATCCATCACCTCCCATTCCTTGGGAACGTCCATCACGCTGCTATCTGAGGACCGAGCCATTCGGGAGGAGGCACAGCGTGAATCCCAGAGCGGGCAGACAAACCCTCTGCTCTCTCGCCACCCCTCCTCCGTTTTTGAGGAGGCGCATGGCAATATTTAGAGGGCCATTTCTCTCTAACAGTCTCATTCTTCCCTTCCTCAGCCACCATCCCTCCCCTCCTCCCACCCGTGAGTTATTAGATGACATAACATTCACTTTGGCGAAATATATTATTCAAACTGAGTGGCTTAAAATTGAAATGCTTACATGGTCATGAACCCAGGCTGCAGTTAAAAATAAATCCCTTTATCTGTGCTGCATTCTCAGGCCAGCATTTTCCACGAAAAGTCCTTTAAAATACTTCGGACTCTGAGCCTGAATGAGATCAAATGTGACTTTGTAAAAATAGGATGCCTGGTCCTCTCCACTTTCCTCCTTGGGTCGACAATGGGAGATAAATTTGCTCCGCAGGAACCTTTTGTGGGCCGTGCTGCTGAGGCAATTTGCGGTTTGCTGTGGAAAAGGCATCTTACGCTACATTTATCACCCCCCGCCGCTGGCTACAATCCAACCCACTTGGAGCCACTGACCAGAGGTGCCGAGCAGAGCTCCTGTGTTATTATTCTACATAATAATGGGTGTTCGGGGAAGCAGGAGACAAATACAGAGTATATTCCAGAAAGGCTCAGCTCAGGAAGGGAGGTAAAAGGGCCAGGGTGTGGGCTGCAGGGAGGGAGGGTTAGCAAAAAATGCTGAATACGCTTGCTCATCAAACGAGGCCTTTCTCTTGCAGCCTCAGAACGCCTCTGCCTCACCCTGCGACGCTGGATGTCGTTGTCTCACGGCGGGCGCTGGAGCTGCCCACGTGGACACAAGCATCCTCCACTGTGGTCTCTTGGCAGAGGTATTCCCTGTGCCCTTCCCAATTCCAACCACATGCAGAGGGGCAGAGGTGGCAGAGCTCAGCCAGATGCCTCGGTGAGGGGCTTAAAGAAGGGACTTGAACAGGAGGTAACAGAACAACTCATCACATCTGAGGTCAAGGCACCGAGAAGTTAATTAAGCAGCGCACAGGCATGCTGTAAGTCAGTAAGGAATCCAAAGTTCCTGTGTTTTAACCCTTGAAATTCAGGCACCTTCTACCACATTCGGATGGATCTATGTCCTTTACCAAAACTCAAAGCCTTCTAACATATCCTACAAAGAGAGCAGAAAAAGTGACATAACATTTTGTAAGCAGATACAGATGATTAGAGGACAGTTCTGTATTTTTATATGGTTATTTTTTAAGGCTCAAAATCAAGAGAGGGATAACTCTTTACTAAGCAGAGCTTCCAGGCAGCTGTGCCTTGTCCTGCCATCCTACGTACTTACATCTCAGAGCTCTGTTGAAAATCTTTGGTGAGTATTTTGGGGAGCAAATGTCTGGTGAGATGTTCTGAGTATGTCAACTGCAGGAATTTTTCTCATATACCTAAAAAACCGACATTCCTCTCATGTTTCAGAATTTCATATCTGTGAAGATTTTATTTTTTTTAATACATGAATGAAATATAACCTCCTGTCTGAAGAAGCAGGGTTTGATCCTTTGATTTCATCATCTCTGGTCCTCGTCAGTGTCCCTGTCTGACAGCTGTCATTACCCTCCCTCTGCACAGGTGCCCCTTCCTCTCCGTTAGTTTTTACAGTTATGCCAATACTAATTTTTCCTTTCCGGAGTAAGTTGGTTAATCAGATCTTTGAAAGAAAACTTTCAGCTCGATATTTGTATGCAGCCCTAGACAGAAATGCAGATTTAAGGAGACAGCCATATGCAAGCATGAAGGGAGCAGATGTTGTACAATCAAGGGTAATTTAAAAGACAGGGGGAAGGTGATAGAAGGACAAAATGAACTCAAAGTCAAGGAATTTTTTGTTGTTGCTACAAAGGCAGAAATGATGTACTACTTTGCACCTTCAAGTCCCACGCTGCAAACACTGGCTGTCTTCTGGGTCACTGCTACCAAATGCCACCTCTCTCTTTACAGATGGCGTCATTCAGAGCTGCACTATTGGATCTCGCACTGAACAGAGAATTCATCCTCCACTTCTTTCCTCTCATCTTCCAGTCTCTTTGGAAGATGGAGAACTCCCTGCCTTCGAGCCATGGAGACTCCTGACAAACACAGAGTGAAGGGATCACATCACCACATCCAGCAGTGGAGGCAAATAGGAGTCAGCCGCGCTGTAATCCATCATCCAGTCCATTTAACCCCATATCTGTTTTCTCCTCCCTCTAAAAGTACGAGCACAATCAGTCATGTCCTGTGAAAGACATTCTTGCACAGGAGCCTGTGGGGATGCTGCTGTGCTCCACGGCTCACCGCAGGGACCAGCCTCCTGCCAACCCTGCTCTCCTGCAGACGCAATGTTCGATGTGGTTGAGCCACGAGCATCCCTGCAGCCTGGCCAGGGCACAGGGAAAGGCATAACTCAGAGACCTGCTGTGCCTTGCTTGCCTTGGCCAGAAAAAAAAAAAAAGCAGAGATAGGACTAGCTCCTGTGAAATCCAGAAAGGATGAACTCAGCAGATCAGGATGAGGTGAGGTCAGAGAGTTGTGTTGGCTCCAGACCCAAAAAGTCAAGGCAGCAGCCAGAACTTTGCCTCTTTGCTCTACTTTTAGCACTGTCATATCCGTAGAGATCGAATTTTGCCTTCCTTCCATGAAAAGAGATTGAAAAAGGAAAATAAAAGTAATTTTTTCGTAATTCAATGCAATACTAATCAATTGTGACAGGATCTAGAGAAGATCTTCATGGTGCCAATTACTTAAAGGGCAAAGATGCCATCGTACCATTAAAGTAATAGCAGAGACGGCTCTCTAGGACATTGTGGAACAGTGTACTGAGTGTTGTTCAACTTACTCAATGAGATGAAGTACTGGGTCATTAACCTCACCAATGTCAATGTGTTGCCACTATCAAACTCAGCTAAATGAATGTCCAAGGTAATGGGTAGGAGCACGCTTCCCAGCCAGGAATGCATTAATACATTACTGGCTGCTAATAACGAGGAACCATAATGCAGCGTGAGGAACTTGGAGAGGAGCGATAAATGTGCGTTAAAGAGAGGGGGTCAGCCTGGATGGGACAGGTGGAAACCCATCGGCACGGGTGGCTGTGCACACAGATCCATGCACTGCCGCGCACACGTTTACAATCCATGAAGTGAGCAAATACAAAATTTACGAAAGCAAACTCCAAAGCTGTAAACATGTATTAGGGGAGCAAGTGTTCACAAACTTCCTTTGGAAGAAGATTTCATAGCTGTATATCAATATCTCCAGCAAGTTCCTTGTGAAAATTCTCACTGAGAGTCAGTTTTCTAACCTCTCCGCTGGCAGTGCCGGTGGGGGAGCTCTGTTTTGTTGTGTTTCTCCAGAGAAAGATGGCTCTGTCGTTCCCGCGTGCCAGCGGAGGTGCCTGCTCCGGGAGCTCATACATCACAACACAAAGAAACCAGCTCAGGTATCACTGCAGCTCAATCGTCTCTTGCAGTGACACGGGCAAAGAGGAAAACAACGTTGCCAATTAAAACGAATATTGTTCCAAAAGGAAAAAGTTGGCACTAGGAAAAAAATTATCAAAATACTTGGCCACTGTAACATTTCAGTATGAACTGAATTTTCAGGTAAAGGGAGCGGAAAATGAAATTTTCCTCCCTGATCATTCATGGGAGCAGGGATAACGTTGTGAGTAGCCAATGGTTACCAGAGCAGATGTCCTTCCATGCCTGCAATCCTATTTCCATTTTATAATGAAATGGAAGACAGAAAATACATAGATTTAAGATATGCAGAGGTGTAAAAACCACCAGGATACCGGGCACCACTGCCATTATTTCTGGGCCCATTTGTATTTCATAATTAATAACTTAAATGGGGTAATTTAAAATTGTTAATTCTTTTCACAGAGTCTACACGAGCTCAGGTGATGTCAGACATGCTGTCACCAGGAAGGTTAAATACTCTTGGTAGTTGCTAATTACCTAATCACCATTACTATCTCACATGAATTCCACCCTAAGAACAGATTTCATTATGACTAACCCGAGTTATTAAAGAACGAGCTGTAAAGAAACCCCTGTTGTTTGCATTCATTTAAAGGAGAGGAAAAAAGCCCCTAACGAGAGCGTTTCTCCCCAGCGTTGGGCAATCCTAAAGGCAGCAGGTTCCCTTCCCAGTGGTGCGTGGGCACAGCAGCGGCTCCCACGTCGGCTCCACGTTCCCAGGAGCGGGCCCCTTCGCAGGCGTCCACGCTGGGTACGCTTCAGCGCAGCGTGCAAACAGCTTCTTGTCACTCTGTGCACCCCACGCAGAAACACAGCGGGGCTTCAGCCTTGGTCGGGTGCCACTTCTGTCTTCTAAATGTGTATTCTGTTGATTACCTTGTGAACACCCTCAAAGAGAAACCCTGAGTCCCTGGCTAGCACTGAAGTGGGACTGAGTGGGTCTCGTTGACCACGTTAGCCTTTTGTTCTCCTCGGCACAGGGAGAATCCTCATTGTTCCGGTTGCCTCTCGAGTATCCCCTTGACGATGTCAGAGACGGTTGATGAAATTTTTGACCCTGACTTAGCTCTGCTTTCAATATGGCCAAAACAGACATTGTCCCTGACTTTGGTGGGCTCAGAGTTGCAGAAATGATGGGTTTGCTGAAAACCCTGTTGATCAGCTCCCTCCTGGGGTAATTCAGCTTCCCAGCAGAGCACGTGCTTGCAACGCATACACAGAAGGCAGACAAAGCTGTTATTTTACCATCTACACCTAGAAGTGCCCACAGTCATAGAATCATGCAATGGTTTGGGTTGGAAGGGACCATTAAAGCCCGTCCAGTCCAACCCCCCTGCAAGAAGCAGGGACATCTCCAACCAGATCAGGTTGCTCAGAGCCCCATCCAACCCGGCCTGGAACATTTCCAGGGATGGGGCATCCACCGCCTCTCTGGGCAACCTGGGCCAGTGTTCTACAAGTCGTCTTGTGATGGAAAACATGTTGATGCTTTTCCAGTGTAAGTCTGTGTCTCACAGCCCTTATCTGGGGTGGAAAGCAGCTCCAGGCAGTGATGTCTGCTCTGTGCAGGGACATGAATGTCCCTGTTCCTCGCCCCACACTGAGGATGGCCAATGCGTCATGGCTACGTGACTCAAGATGTTCATCTATTAGAGAGTCAGCAGGAATGCTTCCAAAGCAGGTAGATTTTACGGCTGTTTTTAGTGCTGCGCTATTAATCCTTACATTTGATTCAAACTGTGCATTAGGCGATGGCAGCTACATAGTTGCAACCTTTTGAAATGCTAATTGTCAAACCAAAGTTTAGAAAGACGATTTCAAAGCAAAGTTGCCATTATTTGTAGGCTGTGCTCTAAATGCAAGAGCTCAATTATGTGGAGTGTCAAACTTCTGACACCTTTGCTGATCCATAAAAACAAGGCAGATTAAAGAGTTTTCCAGAGTAGAATCTCATTTTTATGCTCAAGCTTATTTCCTGAATTATACATCGTGGCCAATCCCAAAGCCAGCTCAGTGATCAGGTCAAGATATTTAGGGCCACCTGCAGCACCCAAATGGGGGGATAGCAGTCGGTTTGTACACCACTTCCATCGTTTTCATGGATTATTCCAAGCCACGAATCTATGGTTTTTGAGACCTTGAGAAGAGGAGCACTGGTGACTCTTTCAGCCTTTAACTGTCTTTTTAGCGACAACAAAGGATTTCCTTTATTGTTCCCTTGACTATTAGCGGATGGTAGAGAGCATTAGCTTCTTAGAGGGACAGAGTTATGCAAAAGATGAAAGATACAGCATGAAAATGCAGTTTTGGTAGGAATTTGCATTTGCAATTCAACTTTCTTCTGGGAAGCCGTGTCTGCCGTATCTCCTACGAGCAGAGGAATACATCCCAATTCCAGCGTGCAATGAGTTTTCCTCATCCTGCACTAGAAACCGATGCTCCCTGCTCGCTGACATTGTGCACGAATAGGGACACAGCTCTGCCCTCCAGCCACAACTCTCCTTACCTTCCAATACCTCATCTGGAAAAGTAATGGCATGACAGTTTAAAAAAAAACACAACCCCCCCCCCCAAAAAAAAAAAAAAAACAACCTACAACTTATCAGAGAATGTGAAGTGGAATAGCTATATCTAAAAAGATACTGCAATGGGCCCGAGTGCTGCTTAAATCCCCCTTGTATCGAGGGTGTGATAGCAAATATTAACCGACAGCATCCTCCTCTTCAGTAAAAACTCACTCATGAGTAACCTTACCGCTTCTGGAGCTATCAGCTCTGCGATACTAATGAGAGACTCAGCCTAGCGCTAAGCTGGACCTCAGTGCAGAGCAGACTTTGCCGGGTGCTTCCATCCCTCCCGCGTATTTCTGTGCTTCACTCAAAACTTCATTATTCTTGTTCTCTCGCCCTAAAATTTCAGCTTAATTTTACCTATTTCAAAGAAGAACATAGCATGATGCCCTGATACAAAAGAACGCAGCAGGCTATATTCTGGATGATTTGCGAGATGAAACACTACATTTTTGTCACATTCAGGGTATCGCGTTACACTCTAACTCCTAAAAATTCAAAAGAAATTAAAGGTCATGAGCCATATCGGTGATCACATTGCTTACACTTCAGTTCACCTAGAATTTGTAAATTGTATTTTTGCTGGACGGTGCACAGGACATGACTTTTCAGAACAGGCTGTTTCATTTCTTGGTGTCCCTCTAGTGAGAGAGGGTTCCACTTATCACAGTGACCCCTTCTGAACGCACAGCCTTCTGCCTTCCCTTGTAGAGATTTTATCTGGATGGCACAGCATCATTTCACCCTCAGAGAACCACAGATCATTGATAAAATGGAGATTCCTTTGCCGTGACATGCCACCTGTCTGGGGACTTTGCTGCTATCTGCAAGGACACGGAGAAGCCAGCGTAGGTATAACCACCGCTGGACAGTTTATGTCTGTGGGAGTCAGACAACAGACCTCAAAGAAGAACCGCAGAATAAATCTGAGTTTCAGGGAAATTGCTCAAGGAGGAGAACACCCCAGAAAGCACGCCTGCCAACGCTACCCAGGCACCATTCACCGCTTCCACTGAACGTACCACATACAACGCGTCCTGATACTCCATCATCATCCGCCGAAGCTTAATGGGTACAGCAGAGTAGTTAAGTGTCAGGATTATTAATTAAGGGGTTAATACGCCTGGCTGAACTTTTGTCTCCATTGTTAAGAGGGTTGCAGATGCCAGGATTTGATTATCTGATTAAATGGACATGCTGGGATACAGTTGGAGAACTCTCATCAGCTAGGTTACTCCATGTTACAGCAATTTGATCCCTTTCCCAAAGCAGTAACGTGGGACCAGCTCTCCAGCCAAACCCCACACAAACCCAGTCCTTCCAGATGAAACAGAAAAGTTCAAATACAAACCCAGCTTCGTTAGTTCCCTTGGTTCAGTAGTTCTCCAGCTGAATAGAGATTCAGCTACATCTTTATTGGCCTTTATCATCAATAGCTCCTTTCTTGATGGTGTCCTTAAAATGATTTTATCTAACTTGAAAAAAGACTGAAGCTGTCTTTCTCCATCTCTTTTCAGCATCCCTCCTCTGAAGCTCCCAAACAAGGCCAAATGTCAACAGCAGCTTTCAGCTCTAACTAACTCTGTGCTGCAGCCTGCTTCCTCTGCTTCCCCGGTTCCTGACATCCGTGCTGGAGAGCCCTACGTAGGAGCTAGCTGCTCCAGAGAGCAAGCGGTGGTTTCACCCCGCTGCGAGGAAAACCTGTGCTTCTATATCCCAGCAGCCCTCGCTCAAAGTCACCTTTGCAAAAGCAGGGAGGAAGGAAAGCCAGGCATGAGGTACTCTTGGAATTTAAAGCTCCTCAGGTTTCCAAAGAAATTGTAATAATTTCAGGGGAAGCTTGAGAGCTCCAAGTGTAACAAAAAGCTGCTATTTCCAAGGAAAGCTTAAAGTTTTCATCAAGCTGCATACTGGATTAGCAAATTGCCTCCCTTTCTGTTTTAAAATGCATAAACAGAGCTGGTAGGTAACACTGAGCAGCTTCAGCATTGCCAAGGAACGCTATAAATCAGTTCCCTACAAGTTAAGGACTCCAGCCTTTGGCATATATAATGTTATTGAAAAAACTGCTAACGCTCTTCTGGAGCCAAGGCAGCAGAAGGATGTCAAATGGGGATGTACAACAGGGCTTGGAGTGCCAAGTTTAACGCATCTATAATTAATAACCTGCTTCAAAGATCCAACCAAGGCTCTGAATTCCCCTGAAACCTCACAGAGACGCTCGTTCCGAGCAAGGTGGTCCAAACCACACGGGACCCAGCAGTGCCAGAGCACAGGGAGTCTGAGACCTCTTTGTGGTTTGGAGTCGTTCCACGTTGGATACCTCTGGCAAAGGGCATTAGTCTCAAATTGAAGTGCAACCCTTTGCCTGGCTTAAAACACCCCCACCCTCTGGGCACGACCCACGGAACGGAGCCAGAGACCCTGGTTTTAGCACCTATTGCCTTAACAAGCTCAGGCTGGGATACAGCTGCAGCCTGTAGTTATTGCTGTGTTCCAGAACATTTAACACCTCCTAAATGGGGATAAATGGAAAACCACATATACTACTGCCTCTTGTAAGTTTTAATGATTTTTTTTTTTTTTTTTTTTTTTTTTAAATTCAGTAG
>WHYT01016798.1:181821-227353 GCA_009806455.1 Tetrax tetrax
TTTTTTTTTTTTTAAACTGCGGTAGATAAACTGTGCGGTCCGAAAGAAAACTGACCAGTGCAAAACCACTCTCAACACTCAGGCGTTCCTTTGCCCAGTTTATTACATCCCTGGCATCCAACCTGTCTGGGAGCCGGGCTGAACTGCAGCTATGCCTCTTGGATGCGATTATTATTTGGGATGCAATGGTAATGTGACCTTTGGCTGGTGAAAGAATATCTAAAAAAAAAAAAATCCCAATTTTGGGGGGAAAATAAACCACGCGATCAGAGCTGGAGATGTTTGCTCCAAACCATTGCCTCTGCTGCCGATGCCGCGTGTGAAATACAACCAGGCAGCCAAGCGACTGCTTCTGTACGGAGCTCCAGAAGTCAGTGTTAAATTTTCCATTTCTGAAGCACACACTAGGATACTCCACCACTGGTGTTTTAAAAGCATGTTTGTTTTCATTTGTAACTTACAAAGCTCATTGCCTTGGGACACGCAGGAAATCTGAAGGTGCTGGGGGAAACTCAAAGGAGCGGCTCGCTTCCCCAGCTGCGGGCTCTGGTGGTTCTGAGAACCCACGGCAGGACCACGGTGCTCAGCTTCTAGTGCAGCACCAGTGCTGCCGGCGGGCACTGGAAAAGTTCAGGAGGCAAAACTGGGCAAGACCACAGAGAGCTGGCTCGGAAACCCCGGAGTGTCACTGCACCGACCTGGTGATGTTATCTAATTCCTCTGCAAAGTGCTCTTCAAGAGCCTTGATATAGCATTAGATGAATACTATAACCAAAGCGATAATAAAACAGACCATGGAAAATCAGGGGACAAAGGAACAAAGTACTTTGAGATTACGCTAGCGGCAGAAAGGTGCCTACAGAGCTGTTCTGATGCTTTAAGATCTAATCCATCAGCTTTTTTTTCTTGCTGGCCTTTTAATTTTGAGTTTTGTTTTTAAACAAGGCAATTTCATAAAAATAGATTTGGCGCTTAGACATTACGGTAAATGCCCTGGGGAAAAAGCAGATAAAAGGCAATAATACCACTAATGGAAGTAAACTTTACAGCATTAACTGGTCAGGAGCACAGAAGAAACCATCAACTGGTGGGCAAAAGATGTAATCTTTTCATTTTTACTTTTTTTTTTTCCTTAGCATACTGCATCAGTGCATAAAACTCAGATGTAAGGACACAGGTTCCCAAGGCGTAGATAAGAAAATCAAAATGACTCAATTCAGAACAGCAACGCAATAGCAGAGATGCACGCCGCAACCCCACTGATTTACTTCCCGCGCTCAATGAAGTGCCAGATGTTGCTCTAGTTTAGATCGGTATCTGTGACTTTTGCTAGATTGTGCCTGCAAACTTGGAAGTGCAAAGACACTCAGACCTGAAAAACAAAAGCAAGTTGTTCAATAAGGGGAGAAAAAAAAAGAATCCCGCTTTGGATTTATTGGGTCACATTTACAGATTTATATGAGGCATCCCTCTTAACTGCAGTGCATTTTCACCTACTGCCTCCGGAGAGGATTTTCCCTCTGCTTTCCAGCAGCAATAACTGTTCAGAAGAAGAGCCGAGAGGTTAATCCGAGGAAGCCCAACAGGAAGAGAAGAGAGAAAGCCTGGGGGGTTCGTACACTCGAGGTCATTTTTTGAGGCAGGATTTGTGTGCCCTGTCCCTTTTCCCGTAAGGCAGCCATCCTTCTCTCGCCTGCGCTGTCACACTCACTGGGAAATAAAATAAGCGTTCATTTCCAATGGTCCAAACACAGTTACTGGTAATTAGCAGGTATGGAGTGCTTTGGTTATCAAAGTGCTGCTCTGATATTAAATTATTCATCTCCTCAGTGCTTTCCTTGTGATGAATTTGGAGGTCGCTACCCCACAGAGGGTTGGAGGCAGCAGAAACGGGACATGGAGGACTGCGATTTCCAGAACTGCTACACTGCTGACTTTCATTACAAGAGAGGAAACTGTACACCTGGATGGTAAGGGAGAGCTGGGGTCCGGGAGGACCCCATCAGTCTGTCAGTCATCTCTGTCTGCCCACCTGCCCGGCCTTCCTTCTGTCTTCCCCAAGCATCGGTTACAACATCCCACGAGGAAAGGAATTCGGGAGGTGGGAGAAAAGGAAAAACATCTGCCCTGTCAAAATGATAGATTTGATATAAAACTCTGACTTAAACATTCAGCTTGCTCCGGTTTAATCGGGCTGTCAGCACTGGACGGTTAGCTTAACTTATGAAAATCAAGAAAATGCCTTCCTGTTGCTCATGGATCATGATGAACAATAACCTGACAGGGGAAACAAGCCCTGATCGTGAAAGGATTGCTTCTTGGGGCATGCCAGTAATGAAGTATGAAGGAAATCGAAGACTCACTGCTCACAGATATTAGCACAAATCCAGATGTCCTGGAATTATTTTTCCAACCACAACAGATAATTTTTTAATGATGTGCCTAATAAGGACAAACTCTGCAACCAAAGGAAGTCATCTATTAAATTAACAAGTTCATTTTCAATTCCTTCAAAACAGAACACAGTTTAATCAGATCTTCAAAGCCAGCACAGAAACATTAAATGTCGTTCAGGAGCTCTTTCTGCCGAGATCATCGTGGCACAGGTGGTCTGCCAAAGGCATGTGCTGGAGCTCAGAACCTCTGCTACAAACTGGAGAGCAGACTCCAGCATTCACTGTTGCTTTTCTTCCCACCTACTCAAGCAAGTTACAAAGATTAAATCCACCCCTGTGTGGAGTACAAGCACAAGGGTGATGCAGCTCACACATCCCAGGGAACTCAAAGTTCAGCCCAGAGCGCGTGCCGTTCCCCATGGATGCTCAGATGTAGGCACAGTTGCCTCACCTGAGATTCTCCTGCAAGCTCCGTCCTGAACTTTCTCCCGTATTTTCCTAGTTGGACAGAATTGCCTTTCATTTTACATCAGACTCCAAGGACACAGTAAGCCTTTTTTATCACATTAAATTACAGACACCAGGCAGGGGAGCGACACGGATGCAGCAGCTGAGCCACGGGCAGGGCACACGTGTCCTGCCGCAGTGCCGCCGCACGTCCACACAGCCGAGGGGAACGCTCAGCCCGCGTCCTGCCCGTTCAGTCCGGCCGTGGCTCGCATGGCAGCGCCCATGGCCAGGAGCATCGCAGAATTCGGCTAGGTCAATCCCAAAATACGAACGAGGTTCCCCCCGCAGCGCCCTCACCCAGGGACGTAAACAGGAACCAAAAACATCTCCAGTTGTTGGTATGAGGACCAACCTGTACAGGAGGGTGTTCCTCTGGCCTGTTGAACCCAAACCTTAATTTTCCCTATAAGAAATTTGTTCCTTATTTGGCCTCTTGCAGAGCTGCTCCCCCTCCCAGGTAAATGATGCTGCTGGAGTAGAAACTTGCTTAATCAGCACCACATCCTGTGCAGGGATGTAATGCAAACAGCTGGGGTTTTTTACCCCACCCCCCCTCCCGTGTGTATGATAGCTTGCAGCAAAGGGGCCTGGGGCTGTCTGAGGGACCACCCAACTGCCTCAGGCCTTGCGTCGGGTTGCCAGCGTGACGAGCAGCCCGTCTGCTGAAGGACACCCTGGGACACGCACACGTGTAAAACACACACACAGGGAGAAGAGACACAGCTCAGGGAGCCAAGGAGTGAGGGGCTCAGGGGTTGCTCCTGCGAAAATCCATCAGTGGTGGTTCCTCCTCTCCAGGCAGGACACAGCTCCACATGGCCAGCCCAGACCCTCACCAGCACTACTGAACGCGGAGAGCCGTGGCGTGCCCTGCCTAGCATCAACTCAAGCTGAAGGGAGCACATCACAGTCAGTCATCAGAAGTAATTATTCAAGGATGCTCGAGGCTACAACAATGGATTTAAATACAGAACAGGAAGCCAGGTTAGAGCCTGTGTAACTTGGTTTGCCATTTCCTTCAGCTCTTCTCTTTAAAAATTGATTTTTGTGCTCATGAGAGTTCCCAGGCTGCCTGCTCAGGAACCTGACGCTTGGCTACGCTTGGATTAAGGTCAGCAGAGGCTCCAGCACAGCCTCCCCTTCCCCATAATCTTTGGAAATCCACTCGTGGGCAATCCCACCATGCCAGGATGGATGGGAAATGCCTTGCCACGTTGCTGCTACCAGGACCACATCCAGCAGCACCCCCAGCCTGCAGCACAGCGTGCGCAGAAAGTCAGGGTGATGCTGCTGGAACCCACGGGCAGCCAGGGACCCCGGCTCCGCTCGCTGCCAGGCCCCGTGGGACCCACCCTCCACAGAGCTGGACCCCAGCTCTTTGCTTCTCATCACTTCCATGCTCTCACTTCCCTCCCAAAGGCTGCCCACAGGACAGAGAGAATGAGAAATCCGTGGCGGTACTACAAGCTCTGAAGTGACTAACTGCTTTCCTTCCGTGGAGGATAGCTGCCCCGGACCAGACCGTCCTCACACAGAGGGAGCGTAGATCTGTGCTGGACCATTGCATGAAACTACTCAGAACCGAAAATAAGTTAATAACTGATCACTTCCCGATTAACAGGACAATCATGTCATTCTGCAGACAATTCCTTGGCTTTGCAAGAAGGTGGCCTGCAATGCCTTTCTAGGAAAAACCACACCATCACCACAAAACCCTCCCCAGCCAGGGAGCTTCTCCCTCCTCCCCTCTCCCTGCAGTCCCCTGACTACAGCTTGACATTAGCCAGAGAATAAGTCCTGGATGCAATCTTCAGCAATGCTTATTTAGGCCTGCAGGCAATTCCCTCACCTTTTAAATGTTACTGGGGAGTACTTAGAATTTTTTTTTTTTTTTTTTTTTTTAAAACCAAACCGATTTCAGTTAATTTAATTATAGCTGGGATTTAACGTTTAAAAGCCATCAGCTTAATAAGTACCAGGCATCTGTATCATTGTTATCAGCATCTTTGAAAACTGCTGAACAATGCCTGTGCCGTTTAGAGGACGCAGAGATGGAGTTGAGTGATAGCCGGATGTGGCTGTCTTCCCCCCCAGCCCCAGAGGCACCCCCAGAGCTCCAGCTCCTCCGTCCAGGCTGGTTCCACCACCCCTGGAGCTGGCTCTGCCCTCTGCGTTTTGTTCTCACGCTGCCACTCGCCTCACTGAGCCGTGTTTCCAAGGGAAAAGTGGGACCGATGCTCGTTTGCACTGAAGTCGTGAGTGCACAACTCCCCACCAGCCCCAGCAGCTCGGCAATGACCTTCGAGCCCTTTCAGGCGTAAGTTTAAGCTCTGCCAGAAGTAGATTGCCTTCCCCAAAACGCACAGACACGTAATGCTCGCACACAAATGCTCTTGCTGGCCGGCTGGAGGGCTTTCCTCCCGCTTTGTCAAGGTGTAAATCACCGCACAAGGTGCAAGGCAGAGCTGAGCTTCGGGTTTGAGTCTGGAAAGCCTCAGTGCAGAAATGGCTCTGCTGAGAATAACAAATTATCATCTTATCTCCACTGATGCTGCATTTGATTGCTTCTTAATATTTTTCCTGGGCTGTCTATAGCCTTTTATCATCTCTCCTGCACTTGATCTCAGCTTTATGGCCTGCTGTTCCCGCCCCATTTTTTTTCCCCCCGTCTTACTGGTCTCTATTTCTCTTTTCCAAACAATGGCTTTTGCAGCCACCTCATCTAGCCTAGCTGCTGATATTCCTCAAGGTTCAGTTGGTTTCTGCATTGTTATTTGCAATTTATCTGATTCCAAAACCTGACATTATTCTTTGCTGTGATATACACTTGCCTGGCTATTGCTAACCACGTGCAAGCATATTATTCTGCATTGACAAATTTTATTTATTTCTTTAGCTGCCCTCTCAAGTTTAGAGCAGCGTTCACTGAATTACGGATTTTGATGTCTGCAAATCATAAGCCCATCATGCAGATAAGACAGAATTCATTACTGAAAGCCCTACTATTACATGGAACAATTTAGGTCAAACTGCTTTGTCCTTGGGCAGCATCCCTGGATACCACGTTGGGTGTATCTTCCTCTTACACAGGTTCTCTCTGGACCCCAGAGAGCCAGTGACACCACTAACTTTATACTGGAAACCATTAGACCCAGCAGCTTGGTTTATCAGGAGCAAAACTTTGTCCTGCACGGCACATGAAAGTAGAGGATTGCTCTGCAGCCAGGCAGCTGAGCTGATAACCATGTGGGATGAAGTTGTCCTCTGCTTTGGGGAAACACCCACTCACTCCTCACAGCCTTGTCAGACGGAGCTTTTTGCAACAGCCTCTGCAAATTGTCAATATTTTCTCTCTGTACTTTTCATTCGTATTTTTTTTTTTTAAATGTCTGTTAAGGTAAACAACAAGCCTACAGACTGGAGACACTATCGGAGCGTTCATCGTCCCGATCTGCAGATAGGAAGGCTGCGGCACAGAAGCAACTGGTGATGCCTCAGCGTGGTGTTATCAGTGAACAGGAATACTATAGCTTTCCTTCCCTGGGCCTTCATTCCCTGCCAGCGAGATCCTGGATGCATAAAAGGATTTTAAAAAGTAAAACTGGAAATACAAGGATTTGGAGTCATTCTACCCACCTCAAGGACTTAGCTGAGGTTTCCAGGTTGGAAACCCAATGGCTGACAGCTGTGGAGCAGTTGTCACAAAGACATTTCTGGACACTCTTTGGCTGCAGACAGGCTGAATTACCTCCTGAAGTGCCTCACTAGTTCTGTTATGGGTGACTCTGCTCCCAGTTCAGCTGCTTCAGGTAAGCACAGGAAAATCCAACTGCGGGATCCTTATGGGGGACCCCACCTCACAGCTCCATGTCCTTCCCCATACAAACACATGTGAATGGTGCTGTCTCAGGGAGTGCCCAGCACCGCTCCTAGAGATCTGGGGCTTAATCTCAGCCCCCCCCCAACCCTGCCCCCCAACTTCCCTACCACAAAGCACATACAACGACCTCCTCCCACCCGAGGTCTGAGCCCCAGCTGCTGTCCAGAGGGGACAGGATGGGACCTAGCGCTGTCCGGAGCTCCTGTGCACCAATGTCCCAATCGTATAATGACCTGATTGATAGCAGAAGCTGACTCGGAGGATTTTATATTTTTTTATGCAGAGCTCCTAGATACTCATCAGCAACAACATGTTTTATACAGACAAAAGAGAGACTCATCTAACGGTAACGTCTCCTGGTAAGTGGCAAAGCAATATCCCTCCCCTTGGCATTCTTCAGACACAGCTAAGGCAAGTTTGGACAAAACCAGCTCCCGTTGATTGACCATATGATAGGTTTGCTGGGTTATTGACAAAGTGCTCTGTAATCATTCTGGTGTAACAAGAAAGGCAACAAGACAGGCCTGGGGAAGGGGGAACAGATCAGATGTTTGTCACATATTAAAGACCCAATCACCAGAGTTGCACGCCCGATTAAAAGCAATAAAGGGAAGCAGGCAGGCTCCGGGCTCGCCTGCCGCCAGCCTGCGTTTGTACGATGGCCATGGCCATTCTCATCACAAAGGTGTGATGGAGTTTTTGCTCTGCTCCCAGCTCCAGGAACTCACAGGGAAGAGAGATATGGGTTACTTAGGAGCCTTCCCTTGATGAGCCCCTGAGCAAGCACTGGTGCTCTGTTAGAGGGAATTTTGTTCCTGCTATCATGGGACTGCTGGTTAGGCAGGCAAAAGCCATCTGCATTTCAAGATGACCAGTAGCTGTGTATCAGCATGTTGCTGAGTCCTAAATCTCAGTAGGATTTGGGAGAATGCCAGAGTAAGCTTGCATTTCCCTATCTAATATTGTGCCACTATATCCACAATAACCTGCCTGTACACAGAAGCTATGGAAGTTACAGAGATCAGTATTGTACCTCTGAAAATAGCAAACAATTTACATCAGTTCTGCGGCACCGGCAGAGAGCGAAGTCCGCTCACCGCTAAAGGACCATCACTCTGCAAGCCTGGTAGTTCTTCCAAGCATACAACACTAAGACATGTCCTGGAGAAAGTTCATTAACGTGCAAGGTGTGCAATCTTAATTCTACACTGACTAACAAAAAGCCATCAAATTGTAATAACTTCAACTTCCAGCCTGTGTTATATTTGACCCGGTGACCCTGAGGAGAAATACATTATCGAACCCTTGGGCTACTTAATCACATATTAATAACTGATTTGTCGCTTCGTGTCCAGAGCTGTTGTGTGTCGGTACTGTTAACCAGCCAGGGAGTCCTGTCCCAGAGAACCCTGCATTGCAGGGATGAAGCAACATCCTTAACGTAGATGTAAAAGTCATTTTTACTTAGAATTCAAAGAACCACACTAATTAAGATTATCATCAAGTACTACTGAGCAAGGAAAATAAAGTGTAATGTGACTGGTTAGTAAATAAAGGGCTAGGAGAATTTGGTGGCAGTGCTGTCCTTTCCTTGGGCTGTATCACAGCTTTTACTCGTTGCGACCTTCCAAAGGGAAATCGGAAGACTAAAGGCTCTGTTTGCAAGAGCAGCTTCAAGCAGTGAGGTCATGCTCCTTCTGTACACTGTTCAAGGGAATGCTGAAGCAAAATCCCCGTTCTGGTTCTGCTAACGCAGGAGGAGCCCTTAGCAGGTGACAGTAAGCGTGGCAGGAAACACAAGAGCAGTAGGGAAAGAATATCACTAAATTATATCAGCTAAAGACCTGGCTTAAAAATTAAGTAGTATGATTAGCAAATAAAATCCACTCTGTCTTTCTATAATCATCCTAATAAGACATATTTTCCATTTTTTACAGAGAAGTTGAGCTAGCTCTGAATCTGCTAGGTTAAACCTTTCTGCAACCCACACCAGGACATAGGGATCTTTTTGGTGAGAGATGCAAAACCATGTAAAGGCAAGCAGATACAGGAACTTGAGCAACCCCTTATATAGCTACTTACAAGACATACTAGATTTTTTGTTTTGTTTCCCCCCCCCCCCCCCCCCAATGCACAGCACTTGGGAAAGAATTCTTTGACAGAAAAAGTATTTACCCTAAAGGACAGTACGTATTTTATACAGTATCCTGCACCCAAGCCTTCAGAGGCAATCCACTGAGCAACCTCCACTGTCGGAAAGGGGCAAGGGCATCAGCCTGGGAACAGGACGCGGGGACACAGGGGTGGCCGGGAGGGCTGCAAAACATCGATGCCTCCCAAGAACCGCACAGCCACTTTATGTACTCCAGTTTACAGAAGCATGTGCCTTGGCGCTGATTTGCATTTCTTATGACAGCCGTCTTGCAGAAAAATGTACTTAAAGCAAAGCCAAGCCAACAGCTACAGTCACTTCCCTTGGTTATGAACAATTTCACTTTACTGCTTCGTGTGTATAAATCCAGAGTGGAGCGAGACCTGCAGGGGAAGGGGAAGAACGGGCTTTCCAGAGTGTCGGAAGCAAGCTAATTGGTCTCTAACCTAAATCATAAAAAGACCTGTAATTATACTGCTCAGAATTAACACAGAGGGCTTCTAAAAAAGTCCATTTTTTAAGTGAATTTATACTATTATAAGATCTGTCGCTTCTGAGTAATAAAGGCAGAGATGTTACGTTAAGCTTAGTGTTATCCTGTTTGCTCAGAGGGTGCTTATGCCAGCTGTATCCAGCAGAAAAGCAGTTTTCAATTTATTTTTATTGCTCTTCTCTAAAAGCATTCCATTACAGGAATATTACACTGTATGAAGTTTCAAACCACCATTGGCAGTTTATTTGCTTGTTTTGCTGGAACGGAATAAGTAGTTATTCGCAGTAACGGTTATCACAACTTCACGCATGCAACGTTGCATTTAAGGGTCAATACCTGGCTCAGCGCACCCCACTTCTTCCCCAAGGGGTTCACCTCTGCTTCCAGAAGTGAAGAGGGTTGAAACTCTACCTTTGGTTTTACCAGGTTGGACATGGAGCGCTTCCGGCAAGCTCTTTTGTGAGATGAGATTCCTCAGTCAGCCAGGAAAATTGAGCGAAGGTCTAGCGCGGAGCTGTATTAGCTGATCAGCAAAATATTGTGACCAAAATGAATTTCTGTTGTGCTTTTCTGAAAAACTTTTTTTCACAGAAGTATTGAAAAAATTTTCACTTTAACTGATGCTCTGAAATTGTCGAAATCAGGTCAGAGCAGGAGTGGGTGCCTGGTGCAAGAAGCATCCTATCGCTTCTTGGTCCAGATTCATCTCCCCTACCATCAGCTGCCCAAACAGCCGCACGGAGCAGCGCTCCTCGGCCGCGGCCCCCGCGCCAGCTCGCTGCCCGGGGCCTGACAGAGCGCAGGGACGCCAGCGCCGCTTCCACCGCCACCAGCCCTCGGGAGAGTTTAAAACAGACCGGCACCCAGTGAAGCCTCACTGATTTCAGCGACTGGATCTTTAATTCTTCAGCTTGTGAAGTGCTGAACAAAGTAGTTAGATAATTAGATAATTGCCTTTGTGTTGCTATTCAGCAAAGCCTCACGGTCTTACTTCCAAGGCAAAGGAGGTGTGGTGCAGCGTGCAAATAAAACCACATATTTTAACTGATTCTAACATTTGAGCCTTAAATAAACCTGCAAACTTGGATAGAAGATATTACAAAACTGTATTTTTAACCCAATTTACAAGATGGAACTGGAATATCTAACCTGGTCAAGTACAATATATCCAACTATTAAACTTGGAGCCAAAGAAAACGTTCACAAGAATGCTGTTTCAATGCCCGTACTGGGATTATTTTTCCAAGTTATTATGTGAAGCACAGAATCAGAGCTAGCATACTGTCCTGACCAATTTGGGAAGTTATAGTAATTGCTACCCAATTAAAAAAAAAAGTGTGTATATATATATATATATACACACACACACCCCCAGGTACTCCTTTCTAAGTCTTTAAACTCCTCCATGAACTAATCTTTTCCCTGTGGTGTTAGACGCTGATACTTTATTGCTTTTAGGGTCAGAAATTCTCTCACTATATTATCAACTCAAGGTAAAAAATGGGAAGAAAAGATTTGTGTCTTCTTTGGACAGTAAAGCCAGCAAATCTCTTCTACTGCTTGGCTAGAAAATACAATTAAGTGGACTGTAGTGGACTCTCTTGAAAGAAAATTGTCTGGATTGAGATGTGAATAGCCTAAAAGCCAAATGTGTAAAAATCAATCCTTCCCAGTCCTTTGGGATACGACTGTTTGGGAAAAAGTTTGCTCTGATTTTCCGTACTCTGTGTGTATATATGTGTGTGCGTGCACGTGTAATTCTTAAAGCAATCAATATAAGTCCCTGAAATGAAAAATTGAAGCTATCAAAGCCTGGAACATCTCATAGACGAGGAGGGTTTGCACAGGTTGTCTAGGCTGGCTGTCAGATGTAATCCTCACAGCCCTCAACCTGACAAATAGTGGCTGTGGTACGGATTACTTAAGTGAGGCTTAGCTTGCCTCTCTGCCCCGAGCCAGCCTGCCCCATGAGCTATGGGCCATGCCAGGGTGGGAGACCTTCACGGCAAAGCTGATGGACCGGTGCCTCTGCTTGCTGGAGCGCTCGGGGAGCGGAGCTCTGCGGGATGGGATGCTGGGCGCTGTAGGTGCCCCTCGCTTGGAGCCACAGACGCCTCTGAGGGGAGTGGGAGCACCCCCAGTTTCCTAGATGCCTTGATGCCAGAGTCATCAAAACCATCTAAAGATGGTGGGGTCGGCAAGCCTCTTTATAAATTAAGGATATAAAGTTAGAAGAAAAATTATCTAATGGATTCTGGACAACACGTACCAGCACACAGCAAAGCCAAGGCTCCACAGGGAAAACCCCAACCCCAACAGGCATCTTGATGGCAATGACACTACAACTCCACTCCTGCATTTCATCTGTTCTACGTGCGAGCACCTAGCACAATCAGCATCAGGATCTAGCCTCTAGACATGACTATAACACAAACAATAAATAAGAAGAATGATGATGAATGTCAAGAACCTTGTCCTCCGGCTCTCACCTTCAGAAGTGGCAGACCCACTAATCTCTCTATTATGAGCTTGGACCTTTCATATCCAGACTGCTCTTTGGGCTGTGCTGCTTCAGCCATATCACATTTTATGAATCATCAGTTAAATATATGTAAAAATCAATTACATTATATCAGTGTGCCCTGCATCTTAACTGATGCCATCTTTCATCTTCCTAATGATCCAGAAGATCCGGAAATAATTAAAAATCGCTTTTGAGGGTCCAACCTTGTCTGTCTTTTTTCTTTTATGAAAGAGGAATCTTACCCTCCACTAAGCTACAACGTTCTGAAGCGGAGCAGCAGCAGTTTAATGACGAGATTATTGCCAGGGGAAACAGAGTCAGAGTCAGTCTGCCTTGATTCATCTACTCACTTCATTGAATCCTGAGGACCAGGAGCTTCACTGGGAGCAGGGCATTTCAGAAAATATGAACCAATGTGCATTAATGGGAATTGCTGGACTGGTTTGAAGGAAGTTATATCACGTAGAAAGGGTAATGTAGAATGAATGTGGGGGACAATCGCTTTTCAGAGGATTGCTTGTTCCCAGGTTGTTCTCTGGTCTCACAGCAATAAGACAAAAATCATAACAGCTCATCTGAATCTTGCCCCAGCAGCAGCTCGCCCAGGTGTAGCTATGTAGTGAGGACTGGCAGATGAAGTGCTCAGGACACCTGCATATGCAGAGCTGATGTAGAAACACGAGAACCCTCTTGGAGGCTGCGAGCCGTGTTTAAAACCAGTACAGTACAAAGAATGAACCGTGCAAAGGAGACAAGGGTGGACCAGCCTGTTACACATACAGATGGATGCCCCTCCATTCACTTTCCTGCTTGGCTAAAGCTTAAATCAGACTTTTTCCCACATTATTTCATTTCACTATCAATAGTATCATCTTTCTAGTAAAAGCTGTGACTGAAGGCAGTGATTTTACTCTGCTGAGAGCTGCTCTCATGAGTAGATAGATCTGTGCAGAAAAAGCCACATTCCCCAAGGATCTATGTAGAGACTCATGTGAGCATCTTCCTAATTATCAGTGGAATTAAGTCACCCAGATCCCAGCAACACACCTTCCCCAGCCGGCTACAGAGGCACCAACCCAGCATCACTTTCCGATGATTTCCAGGGAGACTCCAGCTCCTGTTGACACCAAATAAGGCCAAGGAAGCTCAGCACTTCACGTTAGTGCTATGGAAGATTCAACACTTGTTTTGCATAAAACTGATTAAATCTGACCAGAAACTGGCTCCTGAGTCCACATGAGACCAGCAACATACCAAAGTTAACTAGCCCACAGGTAAGAGGGTCTGCAAACCTAGTCCCAAATTCCCTTTTATACTGGATACACTTCCCTCTTCTCCCATAGTTTCAGTGAGATCGCACTGAGCCAAAGCAAAATGTGAGTTATATTCAGGGCTCTGCAAGCATTTCTTCAGTTTTGGGGTTACATCAAGGCATTCTGCTAAACAGAACTGAAGACCAAAAGACTGCACAGAATGGCTTCCCCAAGCCTATTTTCCTATTGCCTGGATAACAAATATAGTCATGAAGAAGACAGGACACATACAAATGGCTGGTATCAAAGAGCTGCTCTTTAATGCCAACCAATAATGTCATGGTCCTCAGTCTTCCTAAATTTAAATGATTAGCAATGACCAAGCTCTGCTCTCTCTTGATGCATCACTTAACCCTGTAATCAGAAAATCTATCCTATTCTTGGGCTTAGATTGATGATGTCACATTAAACTTGGGGGTTTTTTTCCACCAGAGAGAGCAATCACGTCGGAGCGAGCCAGTCCTGAGCATTGCTGCCACGTGCCCATCACGAGCGTGATTAACATAATCGATTCTGTTGGTAAGCGAGCAGCACATCTCAGAGCTCACTATATTTAGGATGCATTAAGATGTCACAAATTGATTTTTTGCAAATAAATTTCATTCATCTCTTTAATGTTAGAAGCTATTGCAGATTTTTTTTTAATTTAAATAAAAGCAATTAAAAAAAAATTATTTTCTCTCCTAGAAGAACTTCTTTTTTTAATGGCAGCTGTAGCTCTGGCCTTCCCAGAGTCAGATGTCACTTGACCACGGACACGGCTGTGCCATGCCAGTGTGTCTTGGGCTGTACCTTGCACATCCTCTTTGATGTTTGTTCCTTCAGTTCAGTACTGGGTGCTATTAGCTATATCCGATATTGACAACAAGATTATTTTGATTTTTCACATTTCGGTTGGTAAATGCAGCTGCTGCCATGCCAGTTTCCCTTCCTCACTCCATACTAAGAGTGTATTTACCATATGCCTTTCTTCCCTTTAGTGATTTACACTTTCCTGCCAAAAGATGTAAACTGACTCAATTCTTTTACTTCTTTGTCTTTCTAAAGTGATGTTTGAATTGGGAGCCGCTGGAGTCCTTGTTAAATTTGCTATTCATTTCGTAGCAGGTTATTAAGGGACTGTTTGTGAAGCCTACAAAATATCCATCCCTGGAGGTTTTTAAGCACTGCTTAGACAAAGATTTGTCAGAAACATTTCCTGGGATTCGGTCCTGCCTGGGACACCGGGCAGATCCCCCGGGGCTCCCTCCAGCCCTGCAGCTGGGTAACGTGCCGGAGCCCAGCCCGGGGTTTGTGCTGTACCACTGACTGCTGTCCTCCGAAGGGATGGATTACCAGCTGACCTAGGTCTTCTGCTCTATTTCCACCAAAGGATGTGTTGTCCTTAAAATATCTTAAGGTTGCACTCTGGCCTTTTTGGAGTCAGTGAAAAACTACCAATTTTTTCCAGCATTGCCAAATTCCACCTGTGTCCTGACTCCCTCCCCGTTTCTGCCCAGGCACCTGTTTGCTTTTAATAAGAGTACATTTGTTAAATTACAAACGGTCTCAATCTTCATTTATTTTTCCTGTTGCCAGGCTGCACAGCACCTCGACTGCCGATGATGGTGGATGCCAGAGGGGCCAGGAGGGGCTTGGCGGCACCCACACCAGGATGCCAGGATGGCTCCTGCATCCCTAGGATGCCGGGATGGCTCCAGGAGCCTCCCCAAGCAGCCAGAGTCAAAGCAAAACCCAAGCAGCTGAATGAACCAAAGCGAAGCAGAGCTTCACCCTCCTCCAAACAGTGCTCAGAGCCTTCCTGGCAGATGAAGAGAAACCCTGCTGGAAGGTCTTCCTGGGCGTTTAGCCCTCAAACCTTATTTTGGAAACATGACATAGCTTTGCTTCAGAAGATAAATATTTAGAATTGTTACCGGGTCTCAAAGCCTGGGAACTGCTCGGAGTGACAAGAGGAGAAAGGGTAACTCCCCGCAGCGTAACCGCTTCCAGAGATGTTCCCAGCTCGTAGCGCAAGGTCTCTGCTCATCACCAGGATCAATCACTTACCCTCTGGTAACCCAGGAGGTTCTGTTCACAAACATAAAACTCCATTTGGGGCAATCCTAGCAGCAGACATTCGTTATGCAGTAGAATTTCCTTAACTGCACTAAGGTTTGCTTCCTCCTTCAGCGCAAGCCTGATTCTCTTTAATTTTCACTTAAATCTGGAGAGCACTTCTAACAGATTGCTTTTGACGGAATGCATTTCTAAAGAACAGCTCACAACAGAAATCCACTGCCGCATCATGAACTAAGAGGTGAATATCAGAAGGGAGAAAGGTTATTGTTCTTACAGTATTTGTCCATGAATCTCTGTGATTTATAGACCGATGCCACTCTGACTTATCGGCAAGGTTGTGCTGCCAAACGCGATACGAGCTCATCGGTGCCGTTGTACCCTGAGCTTGTCAACAGCTTGACTTCTTCTACAGAGCTGCTGCAATGACGTAGCATCATATGTACATTTATGTTTGTTTCTTTTATCTTTTTATTCACACTCTGATAAAAGAAAAGCCAAAGAAAAGGCTTTTTTTTTTTTTAAAGCCATCTGGGTTATAAAGCCTGACTTCAAATCAGTAGTGACCTTTTGTTCAACAGCTAGCAATGTAAAAACACAAAAATGTCTATTTAGATATTGGTGGGGAAAAAGAAGTTCATTGATTTTCTTAGTTTGCTAAGATCTCAGGGTTTTTAAGAGACATTAGTTTCTGCAGAAGGAGACAGCACTGAGGGTGTGGAAGGGCATTCTTTATTTCCAAAAAAAAAAAAAAAAAAAGAAAATTCATTTTTAAAATGGATGAGATGCCTGCTTGATACAGCACATGGATTCCTCCTAGAATTTCACTGGCTCAGTCATCCTGAGGATACAGAAGATTCATTAAATTAAATGTTCCTTGTCCCATCTACCCAGAAAAAGGCTTCCTTGTGGTGGATGTCTGTTTTTAACCCTTTGTTGTAGGAGACAACGTGTCCTAGGAACAGGTTTGTTGATGATTCGCATGAATATTGCTGCCAGGAAGAGTCAGACTCTTAAACATTTGCCAAGTGACTGCACAAAAGAGGATGAGAACATTAGGACTTCTTGCCGAACAACTTTTGGTCAAGTTTGGCCATTATTGCTACCTGGTTCTCCCAGCTGCTGTTCTGGAGGTGTCTCCCAATACCTGTGTCACAGCAGCTCCGGGGCAGACACCTTGCTGTCCCAGGCCCCGTGTACGTAAGAGAAAGGGAGGTAGGAGAATAAATGCATGAAAGTCAAGACGACAAGATGGACTGAGCTAGAGAACAGAAGAAACTCCCTCCTCTGGATGGGGAACTGAAGCACCAGGAGGAGAGGGGATGTGCAGCTTTGCTGTCTGCTTGTGGTTGGCTTCCAGACAAAGAAAATTTCCATTCACCCTAGTAAAATCTACAAGCTTCAGGTAAAAACCTGCCTCAGGGGCTCTGCTGCCCCAGCAGCAGCATAAGGAGAGCCTACCAGAAGCTAACAATTAACAGCCATATTTAGACAGAGATAAATCAGCCAGGGGTCTGACAGTTTATGTACAGGCATAAATTTCTCATTGCCTATTTGTTTATTTCCCTGAGTGTTCTCAGTTCGGCTGGTTCGCCAACACTAGGATAATTTATCAAGAGCTCAGCAAATAAATTTAGATTTGAATCTGTCCAAGGCAGCCTCTGAGACAGCAGAGGTCTCCGGCTCAAGCTGCGGGATGCCAAGCGTGGCTCTGGTCACAGCAGCGCTGGCACTGCCAGGCCACACCGACCATGGCATCCACAGAGGGGGAGCTTCGAACCACACCCTGGAAGTCCTGGGGCTTCGAAGAACCAAGGTAAAAAAGAAAAAAAAAAATACTAAAGGCTTGTACACATTGGTTAAGGCGCCCCTTAGCGCAGAAGGGTATCGACATCTCTATCTTCTGCAGGAGGAGAGTTTGGAAAAGCCAAGCTGTACACCAAGCCAGAGCTGCTGCTTGAGGGTAAGGAGAAACCAGCCCAGCGTTTCTTTGTTTGAACGTGGTGTTGGATGGCTGCTGAGCAGTGAGGCTGTCTGGAAAACATTCAAGCAAAGCACTGAATTTACACCTTCTTCCAACAGCTGGAAAACTTGGAACGGAGTAAGAGACTTGGTTTCCACACACAATTCAAGTGTCAAGGAGATGCGTCTGTAGCGCCGCAAGTTCTCGTTGCTATACAGATGAAAGCAGCGACCGCAGCAGAATTTTTTGCTAAATGCATTAACTAAAAGCTCAGATAAGAACAGCCTCAGCTTAGCACGGCCTCAGAATTTGAATCACATCCAAACTTTGCATTTGATCCCATTGCTCTAATGCAGTTCAGATCTAGGCTGGGCAGAGTGAATTAGGATGTGGATATTTCATGGATGATGGCTCGGAGAAGGATACAGGACTGGAGCAAGCATACGCTCCATTGGAAGCATCGGCCTGTGCTGCACGTGAGATTTGCAGGGGTAAGATGAAGGAGTCTTAAGGGAATGAAAATACAGAGCACAGAAAAATAGGAAAAGAAATAAAATACTAAGAAGATATTTTATCATTTGTTCTGCTTTTGTACCTTACATTGCATCTGGAAGAAATATATCATATCCAAGCCTTGGCAAGCAAACGCCCTGCAGGGAAGCAGAGAGCTTTAGCAAGGTTAGCGCGATGAAGGGATGGCTTTTTTAGGATGAGTGGACTGGGGCTCCTGCGCGACTTTGAATCAGGAGGCAGTATCTATATTCAGCAAAAGACCTCCTGCATTGCCAAATCGTGTAACCCCAGCTCACCTCCAGCTTGAACTCCTCCATCTCATCTGAACCAACGCATTGAACTGGGGGGAAATCCCAGTGGAGTGACCTGAAGTGCATTACAGAGGTAGAAGGATAAGAACCTCTTTTGGAAGAGCATTAAGTGTGATAGCCACACCATTTCCCATCCTAGGAAATTTTACATTCCATGGGAACATGCTGCAAAATATTCTCAAAGGTTTTATCTTCCTATGCAGAAATCCAATTTATTAGAGCATTCTTCTCTATGAAAATATCTCTGGGCAGGGTTTCTGTGTGAGTTTGGTAAGGAGTCAGGTAGCTGACGCTCCAGGTCAAATCTTACCTGGTGGGAACCAACGCATCTTTGTGCATTTTAACACACGGCAGGGATTCCTAGGAAGCTTAGGGCAGCTCTTTGTCTTTTCTCTAGTAGAGCTGGAGCTCCGGTTTGTGCCTGCATGTAGAATGCAGCCATCTTTTTTGAAGCTATTAGACTTAGTTGTTGTGAAGGCTGGCTATTTCAACTGCAAATATTTTACCTCAAATCAGCATAACAAAAAAAAAAAAAAATAAAAAAATAAAAATCACACAACCCTTGTAGGAATAGTTCCTGATGGCAGGAAGCCTTTCCCTGGTAATTGGCTCACGTTAAGCCTGCGCCCACTCAGGACCTCAGGGCTGCAGAAAGGCAATCTGTTCTAAAACTCAGTGCTTAACTCCCCCGGACCACTGAAGGTAAATGGGACCTCTCCCAGCTGCACTCATGAAGGGTAATTTTGTCACAGCTGTAGCTTAGGAGGCCAAATTTCACTCTGATTTTCAATAAGTAGCTTCCAAAACACCTTACCCATAGACTCAAACACCCTCAGCTGTTAATCAGGCATCAGTGGTAATACAACCCAGTTTGTCCCTTCTTGGAAGGGTAAGGCAACTGATTTCTTTCCAGGTAAACTAACAAATCCTAGCGATTTCTGTTACCCACACATTTTCTCCAGCAAGATAAGGAAAGACAAGCAGCTCTGAGAAAGCAGGTGCTTGAGATGATCCAGTGTTATTTCTAACTTGGATTTAAAACACTCTGGCTTTCTCTAGGCTTACAGAAAGAACACAGCACTGAAATTATAGCAGATCTATCACCCATATTTTCTAAGAAACAAAAGAATAAGTGAATTTCACCCCAGACATTTCTTGCAAACCTGCATTTCCCAGACAAGCTCACTTTAAAAAAAAAAAAAAAAAGAAAAAAAAAAATCAATACATATTAGATTAGCTGTATTTCAATTTTGACTCAGTACTTCAGACTTGGCTAGTTTTAGGCAGATTAAACCCACAGTACTGGATGCCTCCGAGTTTACAGGTCATGCAGTTTGACCCAGTGAGAGACCACAGCTTATGAAATCAAAACAGCCGGAACGCATCACGGTTTCAAGGAGGAACTGCAACTGCAACACCAGTTCATAGCACAGGGTGCTCATCTGCTGCTTCTGAAAGCCTCAATTTACCTTTCCCAGTGCAGAGGCAAGGCACACCTTTAAGCAGTGACTACTTTGGTGAATCTGAACACCTTCCAGGCTTATAAAGACAGCTAGGAGATATCTGAGTGATTTTAGAAACAATAGGAATTTGAAGTGTTCCACATTATAGCAAGCAAAATGAATTTTCAGGTTAGTAGGTAAAGCTGAAAATTCTCAAAGGCCAAGTGCTGAATCCAAGAAATTTCAAGGTGCTGAGGCTTCTATCAGAAGGTAAAACCAGCAGGAGCTGAAATTTGTCCTTCTGGCTCTCAAGGCATCAGAAGAGATCTTGTTTCCTCCTCTGCACTCACAAACCCACCTGGGCTGGGGTATTTCTGGCCAGGGAGCTTCCCCACACAGCGCTTTCAGAACCTGCTCCATACTCAGGTTCACCAGAACTACAGACAAAACACAACGAAGAGCCAGAGTTGTCTTCACCTTCGCAAAAGTGGAACAAACGCGAGGCTTTACAGAAAGTGGCAGGTTCTTAATTATTGTCATCATTTATTTAGTGTTTACTGACAAGAGCTCAAACTTCTTTTGCAGAAGGTGCTGAACACACAAGCCATTTTAAAAGACAGCCACTGCCTCTAAGTGCTTCACAGACACTAGTGAGCTCAGCAAATTATTTGCTAAAAGCAACTGATCAAATTGCTTTTCCTTCCAAGTTCCTTTTTTTCTCTCAGACTCTCCAACACCAAGTCTTGATTTTCTCAGATGCATCTACTCTCTCACACACTTTAGCAGTATTTTTTTAAAAACAGTGGATCACTCGTTCAGAGTTCTCCACAGATAGAAACTGTTTTGATTATATTGCTAATTTATGATGTTATTCTTGCCCTATGGTTAGGTGTAACTACTGCTGGTATGAATAATTTCTCTGACAACATCTAAAATTTATTTTCCTTGCAAGTACCTAAGTGCAACTTTAGAAATGAAATGCCAGTCTCACAAGTCTGATTACATGATGGGCTGATAAAGAACCTCTAAACTGCATGTCAGCCTGGATGATATTTCATTAAATTGTAGATTTTTGAGGCCAAAATAGTCTGAAATTATGGAATGTAACCACCTATACAACATCATCCTCTCTCACCATTTCTTTGAGGTTACAATCTGCAACCAGAAAATGAGACGGACACAAGAAGCAGAACTCCAGCAGATATCCTGGAGATTACAGACAGGAAATCACCTCGGTCACTGAGTCATTTCTGTTCCCTATGTCTCAGTTTTCCAATCTGTAAACCAGTCCTTTCCCTCCTCTCTAAGGCACATTGAAATCTTTAAATTAAAACTAGCAAATACTGCTCCTCCAAACCTCCTTTGTCTTGTTACAGCCCGGGCTTTACACTCTGCTCCCAGCGACTAAGCAAGCTCTCATCCCTTGACACTCAAAACAAAATCAGGCCAAGGTTTTGCTCTCCAGTGGACATGCTGTAATTAACAAATTACTCAGCGGAAGAGAATCCGGGGAGGAAAGCAGCGTTATGGTACTGCTTTCTGCCAGGCTGGCCCGGAAAGGAGCTCTGACCGGGCTCACCGGCTGTCGCTGCCAGCGGGGCCGTGCCCAACGCAACGCTCAGCATGCGGCGCAGCTTGAAATGAACAGAAAAGAAACAAAAATCCCCTCCACGACACTCAAACACTTCACTTAAATTACTTTCCTTTAAAAAAAAAAAGAAAAAGGGCAAGAAAGCAAAAGGTAGAAATACTCTAATTGCATTGCACAGCACACACCATTATGCAGAAGTGTATTTAACCTGGATGCTACAGGGTGTCGTAGTTCAGCCCCGATCGGGACCAGACTATGCAGTCTCTTTCCCACTCCCCCCCACCCTCCAAGAGAATCGGGGGAGAATTGGTAAACAAACAAACAAAAACCACGTGGATTGAGATTGAACAAAAAGTAAATTTAACAGCAATGACAAAAGAAAACAAAACAGTGATGGAATATAAATACAATACAATGCCTTACAACAAATCTCCGCGCCTAGTTTCTTCCAAGTAAGAGGAGACTCCTTTCAGCACCCTCCTCACTTATATACTGAGCATGATGTTAGATGGGATGGAATAGCCCTTTGGCTAATTTGGGTAAATTAACCCCAGCTGTTAGCTAATTAATTAATTATCCCAGCCATAGGGGCTACCAGCTTCAGTTCTCCACCCAGCTCAGGTGAGTATTAACTCTATCCTAGCCAGAACCAGGACACAGGGTCACTCCTTCTTGGGAGTATTTCCATGGAAAGGAGCTTGGCTCACCCTGAGTCAAAGGCTAACGTGGCCTCACCATGCAAATGTATTTAAATGAAATTTATCCAAAGCTGCTAAATTATATTCACAGGAAATAAGTCCACTGGCTGCGAGTGGGTGCTTTGTACTCTTGATTGAAAATTGTTTGTGTGACAGAGAAGGTGCTTAAGAGAGTAAAAAAAGATCATTCAGTGAGTTAGAAAATTACTCCAGCCCCTAGACCATGTCAAACAAAATATAAACCAAACAAACTATGGCAAACGAATGAATAATTTAAAGCAGCAGCTTATATATCACATCAGAAACCACAGCTGTGGAGCCTGGCTGCTCCGCACTCACCGGCTCTCTCGGCGCACGCAGACGTGGGTTCCCGTGCTGGCGCTGTGCTCCTCTCCCTTGGAGCCCGCTGTGGGCACGACAGCCCTGCACATCTGCTTTCTCCCGGTGGTTTCGGCAGCGGGGAAAGGCAGCAGCCCAGGCTGCAGGACGAGTACATGCCCCAAGCCATGTCTGGCTGCATGCTGGGCTCTTACTGACTGCAGACCTCACCATTTCACCTGCAGTTTGGCCTTTCCTCACACCTCCTGCTCTATTTTTAGCCTTCTTTCTGCAAGAGCAGAGTCAGCCTCCAAAGCCATGACAGAGAGCCTTGTACTTCCCAAAACCCAGCCCTGCTGGGATGGCATCTCCCACCAGACATCCCATAACTCCCCCAGAAAGCTCCAGCCCAACACCTCTCTGCCGGGAGCTCACAATCCCAAACCAACCCAGTGCGAGCACAGGGGTATTTCAGGGCAGAGCCAGGTGTTGGTCATCTGAGTGCAGGGGCTCCAGGTGGGAGCAATGAAGTCCTGCCAGGACCGCCCCTCTGTGCCCCCAGCCCTCCGCACGCCCTCTGCCATAGGGGCAATCTCTCTTCCCACCGGGCAATGCAAGCATTAATTGAATGATAATATCGGCTCTGCCTCCCGAACGAAACAGCGCACGGTGATGAACGAGACATCAGCCTTACCCCCAGGCTTTGGGTTGCACGGGGCCACTGAGGGGTCCCCCACACATTGAGCATTCGGTCGCCCAACTGCTGCCAGGCTCCGCAGGGTGTAACCCTGCTCCAGTTACTCCTATCGCAGCTGTCAAGGGTGCCAAAAAACCTCAGGCTGCTGCTCCCTGCTCTTCACAAGAGGCTGGGGCTCGGCGAGCCGGACACAGGAGGAGAGGAGAGGAGCTGCTCAGTGCTTGGGGCAGCGATGTTTGCAGAGCCTGAATCTGACCCCCTCCTCTCTGCATTACACCCCAAATTGTCTACTTGGTCGCTACTTTGAGTCCGGAGCCCTGGTCCATGGCAACCCAAAAGCTTGGATTTTTATCTGTTAGTCGCTGTTGAGCTAGGTTAACTGAACTGCTGACCTAGCTGTGAAATGCTCCCCATCTCATAAATTACCAGCCCTCACAAGCCATCTCATAATATGAGAAATGCTGAGTATAACAAATAGCTAAGATAACATCTAAAAACAAATAATCAGTAAAGACAACACAGAATAGATGGAGTGAAGATATACAGCAAACGTAGAGAGAAGGTTAATTTTTGTTCCCTTACACATAGGAACATCAAAATAAACTGAAAGAGGACACGTGTAAGGAAAGAAAAGCATAATGCAAAGCGTGCTGAATCCAACAGAAAGATCCCTCTCTGCTTCAGCAGCTTTGAGCCAGACACGAAGATAAAGGAGACACCAGAACCTGGGCTGGGATAAAAAAACACGCGCCAGATGCCAAATTTCTTCTGGTAGATGCCGGGGTGACGGGTCACTGGTGATGGATTGTGGAGGAGGAGCCAAGAGCGATGACAGAGGTCTCCTGGCTCAGGGCCAGGGGCTCTCAAGAATTTGGCTGGCTTTGGAGCAAACATTCGTGCAGCGACTGGGAGAACTTGTCTGTGCCAGTCTGTTTATCAGGACAAAAATCCCCAAATGAAAAAACACCATCTCTATTACATACTTGTGTGTAGCATTAATAATCTGTCCAAGAGGATGACAACATTCCTGATTAGAGAAATGGAAAGAGGGAAGGTCTCTGGGTAGATTTATTCAGTCCTGTTAATCCAGACTTCCATGGTTTGCTGAACAGTTACCTGATATGAAGTAAATGTTCCCTAACACGGGTGTCTGTGAATTCAAATGCTATCCAGTCGGGAGGGTGCAGGGAGCTCGCTGAAGATTCATGTCCCTAGCAGTTAGATGCTGGAAACAATATTAATGCACATAAATATTGATCAGAGCAGACACAGAAATCAATTTGTAGATCCCTCACTAACTGGAACGGGGACAAGGGGCTGCAGAACCCGGGAGTGAGACCTGCGTGAGCAGCGAGAGAGCGGGGACCCGCGGTCCAAGGGGGCTCCGCAAGGCCAGAGGGAGGGAGATGGCAGCCGGCGCTGAACAAAACGTGGAAGAAAGGGGAGGAATTGCCCAAACTTGGCGCCTAGAGCTGTGATGTTGCTGTAAACGATGTGTGCAGGGAGACAAACATAAAACCCCCAAACCGAGCCAGCTAAAACTAAATGTACACCTCTAATACACTCCTTGTTAGCACAGAGCCATAAGACCATCAGTTTCCATCAACAAAACATTAAGACAAACTGATCTCTGGTCCTATATTTATGTTCTGAAGGAAAAGAAAGCTGTCTAAAAAGCTTTTAACTTCTCAAATAAAACAGCTACCAATTTCTGACCAGCTAATATAAATAATTCTAGGTCTAAATTTCTCCACAGAAAAACCCTCACATTTTGTTTTAAGCATTTCATTTTGCAAATAGATTGTTTACCTCAATAAAAGCTAGAGACGAAGTAAAGAGTGAAGATTAGAATAGACATTTAAATTAAGCTATAACTATTTGGCGGCCAATCTGTCCATAATAATAAGACGAGAATCTGCAGCTTCAGGAACTGTAGCAGATACAGTTGCTGAGATTATGAGTCCTCATGCTTCAGGTTACGAAATGATGGAGGTCAGGAAGCAATTTTCTTGCATATATTGCTGATAGGCTAGAGACAGTGCACGAATTTTTGCATATTTTTTGAAACATCAGTTATAAGTCACTGTCAAGAAGAAGATCCCAGACAAGGTAGATATTACTTTTTATATAAATGAATTTCAAAAGAAGAGCCTCCTTCTCTGGCTCTCACTGTGACAAAAGTCCTACCACAGGACGAAACCCTACAAACTACAAAAACCCAGAGCCCTGAACTAATCAGATGCTTACAGAACAGTAGCAGCGCTGACCTGCTCTCCATCAAGCAGAGCTCAGGAATGGGAGGTGCAGGAGCAACTTCAGCATTGTAAGTTCAAGGCTACACACACTCCCATCTCCTCCAGGGAATTACATCACTCTGATGGCTTCGCGATACGAAGCTTTAAAAAACAGCTGAGCCTACGTCTCTCCACGGGCCAGGGTAAAGCCAAACCGAAAAAGCAACTGTAAATGAGGAGCAGGCTCCTGCAGCCCGGCTCGCCCAGCAGCAAACACGGCCCCGCAGAAGCCCTGCACGGCCTCACCGCTGGCCCCAGCCAGCTCCAGCCTTGGGAAAAGGCAGCCCCACATCCCCATCCCCATCCAGCTCCGACGATCGGTGGCACTCACCCCTCCGGCTTTCCCGGCCGTGGTGCAAGGTTGTCCACACGCGGCTGTGACTGTTGGGCAGTTCTGCCGTAGGCATCCACTGGGCTTTGGTGGAACCAGCCCCTGGTGAAGCTGAAGATGACCAGCTGGGAATGAAAACACTGGGGTTTATACCTGTGAGCGTGGCTATTTCTTTTTGAACAAAATAAACTGTATCACTAGAGTGGAAAAAACATTAAGCTCTTACTTTACACCAGTATTGCCTACTCTTTTTCTCGTTTGGGAATAATTTATACCAGCACTTCCAGTGATGCGCTGGGACCATGTGTGCTGTGTGCATGCAGCCAGAAGTCCTGCCGGCATCTACCCAGCACCAAAACCGCGCTCCGGGCAGCGCCGAGAGCAGTCGGGACGGCGGGGAGCAGTGACCACGGAAATGTGGATTTAAATGATGCCACCAAGATGTGTGTGGGGGAATATGGTTTTGCAAGAAAAGGAATAATGTTTTATAAAAATAAATCTCTCTTCAAAGTGAAGTGAGTCATTCACAGCAGCCTCTTCAACATGACAAACAGCTCATGGAGCAAAACAAAGAGAAGATCATTCAGTCTCATTACCAAGACGGAATGCACTCCCTGCGCACTAAGAGGCACTTATGATTTATGCCTGTAAAAATCAATTGCATTTTATTGATTACCAAGATAAAGAATAGAAAAAAAAAGTTTGGTTAAACTTGGGGAGTGGGTCTATCTTCAGGTCTGGAGTTAAACCTGCTGAGAATACTGACAGCTTCCAGGCTGCCAGGCAAACTGATCCGGAGAATCACGGGCAAGTATTTTATATGCAGAGCTGAGCACTTCATATGGCAATATCAAAGGAGTTAACTTTATTTTTGCACCCACTAAATTTATGTCAAATAAATCACAAAGTCGAAGCCAAGGTCATTTATGATAACAAGATGGCAGAAATTCACCCAGCTGCGTGGAGAGAAAAAAAAAAGATTTTGGCAGTTTTGGTTTGCATTTATAGTATTTAAGCACTTAGAAGCCTGATTCATAATTGGTGCCAGATGCTCTCAATACACATAGGAAAAGACGGTCTTTGTTCTGTTAAAATCATATTCTAAAAAAAGCTAGACAGTCAAAGGCTGCGGAAGAGAGAAGGATGGTTTCCCCGTTTGCTAAAGGTGACGGCACAAGATGAAGGGACTCGCTGGAAACGGCACGAAGACCGCGCAGTGGTGGGATGCAGCCCGGGGTCCCCACCCTGCCCCGCCCCATGGCAGAGAGGGTCCCCCCGCTACGGGAGAGGGGCACCGTCCCCTCAGGCCGAGGAACACGCCTGGCTCCGATGGGAAGAGCGAGGAGCGGCTTTCTGTTGTGCCGTGCATTCATTTTGCTCCCAGGCTGCTGCCTGCTTGTTAGTTGTTAAAGTTTAGTGTGGTACAAAAGACGTCTCAATGATCAGCCCCTGCTATCTAAATTAAATCTCGCTGCTATAAAATCCCGGGTTTCTCACACAATTTCTGCTCCTGAAAATGGCTTCTAATGTGGAGCAGAGTCCCACGAACAGCGTGAACTACAAGGTCACAGCATTCAGCGAGTGAAAAAAATCAGCAAAACAGGAGATTAAGTATTAATTTCAGGGCAAAGTTCCATTTGTTTGCGATTACTCTATGCTGTATGTATGTAATACATGTTTCAGTAATTAAAGGCAGAATGATTTATACAGCTGCAAGATGTAGAGATGTTGTTGCTGGGCTGGGTACAGTTGGCTACAGCAGACCAAACTAAATTGGAACTGTTTGTCCCAGGGAGATGCTTTTTTGGCTCGTCCCAGTGTCCTGGCCACACTCCAGGACAGGCCGTCTCCCTGCCCACCTAACCTCTGGCTGACATGGCCACGGGGCTGGGGATGGCTCCCTCCATCCTGACCGGAGACAGCTGGGTGCTGCCAAAGGGTGCTGTGTCCCGTTTGCAGGGACAGCTGCAGATACGGGTGGCTGGGACCCCAGCAGCAGAGAGGCCATTTCGTGGGCTGAGGAACGGTAAACTTAACTCTAAATACACACTGGCCTCTGCAAGGCAAGTGGAGGAAACCAGAATGGCCTTTCTCTGGCCACCTCTGTACTATTTTCCCCTTTTTATCCCTACACTTTTGTCTTCAGGGGCTCCTCTGTACCTACTGAGCGCCTGGACCTCGGGGACGAAGGGCCGCAGGCACAGGCCAGCAACCACGAGCGGACCAGGAGCCCGGGCACCCCAAGCATGGCTGGAGAAAGAGGAGATATGGTTGGGGATCAACAGGAAGGAGCCGGTGGAACACCCCAACGTGAACCTCCGCTTGATTCAGTCCCTGTTGATCTTGATGTCCATGACTGTGCGCAGTGTTTTCTTTCACTTTTTTTTTTCACGGAGCTGTTCGTTGTGTCACGATGAAGAATATTGCTTGTGAAAGGCAGTGCGGCCACAACAGCACTGCTGGGCTGGGTGAGGGATCCCTCCAGGAACAGCTGCCAAATCCCACCCCAGCCGCGCTGCCGGGTCCGTGTGCGTACCAACAGCTGCCGCCTCACGCCCGGTGCGTCTCACTGATGGGTGACGCAGCTCCCTGGTGTACAGAGAGCACTTCACGGCAAGGCGTTTTGTAGGAACTACTAAATACTGCATGTGTACAAGGACCGTTAAAATTGAAATAAATTGCAAATCGGATTTTCATGTTTGCGCGTTTTGCGAGTTCAGAAACAGTCAATTCTATTTGCATAACATATTGGACATTTTTCACATTACATTTTGCATATAAAGTGCTTCTCAGGGCAGAATTTGGTGATATTGCAGACATATTAGCCATTCAGGTAGGAATAGTTAGTGCTGATACTTACATAAGGCTCGCTGAAAAACTAACAGACAACTAGTGAACTGAGCCCAGGCTGCTCAGCAGTGGGTATATTATCCCATGGAAAAATGAATCACTCATTTAGAGCCCAAATGATAATACATCACTTATTTAATCCAATGTGCCATCTAGTGAACCAGGTACATTCACTAATGAACCCAGCGGACCCCCAACGAGGGAGATGAATCGCCTGCTGGAAATGTTTGCTGCTCTACCCCATGGTGTTTCGCTCTTCGTCTTGATACAGGAATTACAGCCTCTTTTATTGCCAACGCTAAAAGTTTAGCAAGCCTTTAAATGCTGATTGGATATTTATATGGCTAGGAGGAATACACAGACGTATGAGAATGGAATTAGGGAAGATTGCCAGGATATAAGGCAACCTCAAAACATTAAATCGTATTTCCCGTGAGTGCGTGTTATTCCAAGGCTGCGGGGTAACTTGCATTTTCTTTTAAAGCAGTTCTGATGGTGATTATAAACTTGAGACACTGGCTGCTGAGGACATCAGCCTGATTCCACTTTTCCTATTAGCTGTTGACCTCAAAACACTAAATTTCGGTACACGCAGCTTACGTTTGAGTTTTCACGCTGCCTTACAAAGACACAAGCCTGCACTGAATTCCCTGCAGTTTCACACTTTCTTAGAAACATCACAGTTTTAAACAGTACTTCTTTTCAATGTTTCTTGAAACTTGATAACACTACTGGATTTTCTGACCATCTCTTTTAACTTAAACTGAAGCAACTGGATATCAAATGTCCCAGGTACAGATTTCAGTACAGGAAACGAGCTTCTACATGTGGCTGGCTTGGGAGTGGGAGTTCTGCACAAGGGTAGATAATGTACAGAGATATTTTTCCATCTGCCTTTCATTTACTTAGCGGCTCCACATCTCAGCAGTCAACTTGATTAACATCACCTTCTGAAGTTAATTAAAGTATATAGGATGTAATAAGACTAATATGTTTGAGTTCTATCAATCACAGAATCTAGTGAGTCAATATTTGAAATGAATATATCACAGAGGGGAAAATCCTCAACATGGATCTGAAATTAAAGGAGGAGAGGGGGATTGCATGGAACAGAACACTTTGATAAGCACATTTTGGTGAGAACAGGAGTGCATCGCTGCACACGTCCTGTTCCCACACACTGACAAACATGGCCCGCACTCAGACCCATTTGAAAGCCTCGCTGTTTATTTTTAGGATATCAAGGACTGGTCACAAAGCTGCAGCTAAGCCTGTAACTCTGAAAGCCAAGGAAATCTGGGGGATTTAAGCCTTTGAAATCTCTTGCCAGGTGATATTCCCCAAGAAATATCCACTTACTTCACCTCTCCCAGCAGCTAGCATCTCCCCACATGCCAAAGCTCGCACCGAAAGCTGTCTCGTGGCTCCCAATGCAGAGAGAAGCTCAGCAAACAGTGACCTGTGCTTCCCACGGTGGCACTTGGTTATCCTGAACTGAACCAGGGCTGGCACAAGCAGCATCAGCAACTGACAGGAGGGGAAGGAGAGAGGGAGGGAGCTTAGGAGGGGACTTGGCAAGTGCCGTGCCAACGTGCGACCAGCTGGAGCATACCTGCACCCACCGCCTTGTGTACATGCTGCCTTCCTCACTGAGCCCTTTCTGTGTAAAATATTTAAATGCAACTTTATCAGCCACTCAAATTATTAGCTGCGAAGATCCAGGCTTAATGTACATTGTGGACACCGAGCATTAATATGTACTAAGCTTGATTTGTCTAAGGAAATACATTTAGCTTTTGGCATAGGCAATTTCCATGGAATCGAACTGTGACAGACATTAATCGCTGTCGATGGTGTGCGCAGGGTGCACACAGCCTATGGAGATGAAAGGGTAAATACACCTGCAGCGTACAATGCTTTAAAGACTGGAGAGCGCTCGGGGTTAGGGATTGGCACTAGGCGACTGTGGCTGGAAACGTGCTCTGCCAGAGAAAGCTGCGGGCGACGCCCGTCGGCTTCGTCTTTTGGTGCCGGCGATGGATGCAGGCACCAAGGCTGCTGCTCGCGCCAGACGGACGGCGGGACGGTACTGACACTGGCACTATCCAGCCCGCAGAGCGCGGGGCGCATGTGCAGAGAAGGATGAATGAAGTTATAACGTCCATTTGCAAACAGAGACGAATTGAACATCATACGATTAGGTTCGCTTCCGCTTCGGTACCCAGGACAGAGGGCGAGTTGAGTGGCTTTGTGCGGTAATAACTATAATCTGCTCAGGTGCCTGCCCGGCCTGCAAAGCAGAAAATGTCACATAATCCCAATGACCCATGAGCACCATGTAAATACCTCAAGGTATTTCCAGTGACTGGCCAGGAAGAAAAGCAGAGCAGGCGTTTGCACTGGTTAAAGGCTTGGGGCTTAAATCGGTCCAGAGGCAATTAGCTCCTCTGCACCTATGAATGAATTTGTGTTCATTACTTTTCTTCTGCAGGAAATTATCAGAAGATGCGAGATGTCACACCTGTGACAGTCCCTGCTGGGGAGGGGTTTGCAAGAAGGACAGTCTGCCACTGTGCCACCCGCGGAGGGGAACCAGTCCCAGCATCAGGCACCCCAGAGGGGCCCAGGCTGGTGTTTTGCAAACAAGTTTTTCTTTAGTGGGCTGTCTGCAACGCAGTCCTTTTAGTGCACTTGCAAATGCAAATAAAGCTCTGTCCATACAGATGCAGAATGACCGCTGAAATGTGATGTTTGTTGTTTCCATAGCAATTTCATAAGGGGTTAAGGGGGAGTTAGGGATATGTGCAGTCTTCCCTCCACATTTATCTTTTTGTTGCAGTTTAAATGAGAGACTGCTATTAAGAAATAGAAAAGTTTCAAGATCTGTATGTTCACAGGGGAACTAAGGTTTAAAAAAAAAAGTGTTAATAAAGCAATTTTAAAATTTAATCTGAGAGTTTATTTTTTCCTTTGTTGCCTTTTCTCCCCTGGGGATCGATTTCTTTCTTGCCCTGCAAAGGATTTAGTACAAAACCTTTTATTTTTCTGGAGCCAGCAAGACACAGTGAGGAGTGAGAAGAGTTTAGCGATGCAGAGGTCAAAGAACTGGTGGCTGCTGACCTCTTCGTTCTGAGCCAGTGGCTTAGGAGAGAATATAAACACATGAGGGACCTCCATACTCCGAACCCAGCAGTGCTGTAAGGTTCAGATTAATTTGGATAAAAATAATTTTCACTCTCTGTTCAGCTTCTAACACATCCCAAGCTCACGGAATGAAAAGGAAATGAAAACCCCAAGTGAGGTGAGAAAGGGTCCTTCTGCACACTTCGGGGCTGACCCCGAAGGAAGTTCTGGAAATCTTATCAAAATGCCAGTGAAGGTGAGATTTCGGGTTTGATGGCCAGGCTCAGATGAGGTCCTGATAAACAACTGTGTGTTTGGTTCGGTGTCTGAGCCTTCTGAGACCCAGCCTGCAAACTCTGAGTCCATTGCAGTATAACTGGGAAGTTTGGGCAGCCTCTGCCTCCTCTGCACTGCAGTGATGCTCTGGCAGCTCTGGACCAGCTTTTTGGAGGCTACAGCTCGCTGTGACACCGATTCCTGTGTTTTAAGAAAATGTGAGCTGCTGTCAGACTGAAGGATGGTCTGGTGCTGCAGAGCTGGTGAGCAACTTTGTTTTATGGCTTTAGGGCATTTGCTTCTTCTATCCAACACTCTGTCTGTAAATCATATTCCGAGAAAAATTGCTGCTGGTTTTATGCAGGAACTCATAAATTTCTAGATCCTGTATTTTAGATATATTCCTTCATTTCTCTTCAAACTTTTCCAGGGCTGGATTAATTAACTAAATTAAATAGAGCTCCCACTGAGTTTTGTGATAGTTGTGAGTACCCTGCAACTTTGGAAGCAAGACTTGGTGTGAAAGTAAATGAAAGACTACTGTAACACTTCATGGTTTTTTTTTTCTACTGACATGTTTGCGCAGTTTTTGGATAACATTGACATAATGAAAGGAACTGGACAACGCCATGGGAGCAGCCGCTTCGGCAGCCCTGCGCCCAGCTGCTCCGTGCCTGCAGCCAAGCGTGGACCCGAGTGCAACATCTGGAAGCCTACAGTGAAACGGGAAAGTGTTACGAAACACAAAGCAGGCTTCCTCTGGAATCAACACTATGGGACGGGCTGTCAGAGTTTTTAAGAAAACAGAGAAGACTCGGCGTTCGCAGGAAAAAGCACAAGCCAGCAGATAGACACAAGGTTATGCAAAATTAAATTAAATCATTGTGCATTGGCCTCGACTTTAAGGTGACAACATCCAGCTAAGAGTGGTTGATGTGGCTGCAGGCAGGCTGGAGTGACCTTGCCACGGACCATGTGAACATTGAGAAATGCGTATTTCACACAGAGCCAAAGCAAAATGCAGGGATGCCAGGATACAGAGTGCAGTCATTTAGCAAAACTCCATGGTAAACTGCTGCATAAAACTGTGTTACAGCAAAGCTGTTTGGGAGACCTTGGAAGTACGTTTCTGAAGAGCAGGTACACCGTGAGTATGTTTCAAGAGTTTAAAATGTCTCTCATTAACTCCTTAAATGGGGAAGAGTGTCTGGAGTTTCAATGGTGTGCCCAGAGGAGCAGTAAGAAGTAAGATTTAAGAAAACTTGAATCAAATCTGACTTTCATTTCAACTTGCATATGATTAGGGAGGCAGGAATGCTTTGTGGTTTAGGTATGAGAAGGGTAGTAAAAAAAAAAGAAAAATCTAAAGTGCCCTGAAAATCCCATTTTTAAAGTGATATAGTCTTAAGGAGGACAAAAACCATTTGGACTTTTTAAGGACTTGATGCTCTCTTGAAACATGGGCTGAAGGACAAGGTTTGGGCTGCTGAACACCCGAGCCAGAAGGATCAGGGATGGATCAGCCCAGATGCCGACAGAGGCTAAAGGCAGCTTGGTCGGGCGGGTCCGCAGCGTGCCAAGCAGTGTTCCCATGCAGGCCAGTGGATGTGGAGCAGTGCAGAACAGGGATGTCAAAAGGAATTTACTTAAAGTCTGTAAATCAAGCCAGGCCAGGATTGCCTCCATTTAAATATCTGCTTTAGTTCAAGCCCTGAGATGGAAACTTGATTCCAAACAAGCAGCTGAAACCCCACAGCCTGTGCTAGCCAGGGGAAGGCTAATTGATCGTAATGATCCCTTAAGAGGTGGAAATCTAAGAGTGGGTAATATCAATCTGTTTCCTAATGGAAAGGTGTGCATGCCATTAAAACACCCTTTGTGCTAGCCACTTTTCTCTCTGTCTGAGTGGTTACGCTACACTAATCACCGCAGTAAATAAAAACCCTGGGTGATAATTTCCAGAACTGTGTAAAGGTGTTTAGGGAAAATAAGCACTCTGCTATCCACACCAGACTCTTTTTTTGCCTTGTTGAAGACTGGAGGTTTTTACAGAACTGGCTGCACTATCTGAAATTTAAAGAAAAAGCCATATCCCTCCAGCTGTTGAGTTAAACAGAGTGTTATTCAAATTATGTAGGGGGAAAAAAATGTCATAACATAATGAGAATCAAATGCTGGCTTCAGGCGCCTTCATATTCGAGGACTTTAAAAACAACAATAGCAACAAAACAATTCAATCTTTTATCTGCCACTAGAAAATGGTCATTTAAATAAACATTAACTAAGCTGGGGAGCATTGATGTTGTGGCAGCAATTTGTTTCTGACAGACAAGGTTGTTAAAGTCTTTTTCTCTTTAATAGGCAGCATTTTTAGAGAAAGACTAGGTATATTAAAAGTCACAACCATTGCTTTCCTTTTGCTGCTTCCCTCTGGCCGCTCGCTGGGGGCTGGGATCTCGCCGGGCTCTGGAGCCGGGACAGGGCAGGGGAACAGGGCGCCTCACCGGCTGCCGGAGATCGAGCCAGCTGGTCAAAGCGTTCGATTGTCTCATTTGGCCGGTGTTTACATGGAGGGAATCAATCTTTCAAAGATGTTTTTGTTTGCTTTTGCACTGTGCAATGTAGAAAAATGGTGGATTGTCTGGTTTCTGTTACACACTTCCCAGCCCACTCCCAGGCAGGTGCACGGCCGTGGGAGCCCCTCCTGAAAGGAACGAGATTCTTGAAAACAAAGAACAGTCAAGATCCGTAAAAAGCCACACAAGGAAGGAAAGAAATTATTAATGTCGCTAATTTGATTTGCCTCAGCTACCTGATGTCTAACCACAGGCAGGGAAGGCACTGAATCAGCTCTGCACAGCGGAGAATCAAAAGGCAACCTCAACGCAAACATCTTGCTCAAACATCACAGGGAAAGCCTTTCCACAGCACTTTGCGTGTTTAAGCGAACTGCTCGGAGGCTACCGAGGGCTGAGCCTTACTGACAAGCCCCCGCGCAGAACCTCCAGCCACGGCACACGCAGCTATCTCCAAAATCAAGTCCTGACTTGGAAGGAATATGCAATAGGGAAAGAACAAAAGGATCCTTTGATGTGTTCAACCACATGATGTTTAGCAAAAAATGCAAATGTTCTCTCATCCCGGAGAACACTTATCAATATTAAGGCATACAAGGAGGAGAAGAAAGAAGGAAGAACAAAATACAACACTTAACAAGAGGGTAATTTAGCCTATTGGCAAGCGCTTTAAGTCTGGTTCATGAAAAATTACTCGCACAATTGTTTTGCAGGGTTTCTGGGCTTTTATGCATAAATCATAGTATTGATTCAACGCGAGTATCAGGCGTACTCAGGTGTACGGCTGCATGTGGGCACCGCTAAAGAAAGAAAGGATTTACGTGTGGAAATTGGAGACGAAAACACCATCCCCCCTGTTGCTCCTACAAGCTCAGCTACAATTGTCAAACAGCTGGAACGCCTGCAGATTGTTAATTAAAACGTGGTGGTGACCACCTTCTGCAGCGGTCTCAGGAGAACATCCAGGCAGGAGATCACTGCCAAGCTGAATTTTTTTTTATCCACCCATTTTTTCCCCTTTGAGATTGCACTTTCTTTTCTCCTAGAGAAAAGCAAAAAATGGAGGGCACTGGAAGCCCAAGGATAGTCAAGTGAAAGAGAAATAAAATCAATTGCGTGTTACAAACTACAACAAATATTGCAGTCAGGGTGAGGAAGGGGAGGGAGGGAAGTGTCAGGAATAACCTAGCAGGGCTTGTTTCATGGTGCTCATGTCTGCTAGCCACGTTTCTGCTTCTTAAAACAGAGGGAAGGGCTCCTGCGGCATCACCATATGCACGAGAAGCAGTCACAGAGCAGGGTCAGCAAGGATGCTGTGCCGGTTGGGAAATCTGAAAAAAAGGCAAAGCCTAGGAAATAAAAATAGACACAAAGCATCCATGTCACTTGCACAGACACACAGTGGTCTGGTCGCTTTCCGTCCTGGTTCATCCATCAATTTTTTCTGCACAAGCATGTTACATTCGGCACACAAAGATGTTCAGCTGCTCAGAGCCCACAGCCGGGCAAACTCTTCCTTGCCCCTTTCTGCCATAACATGGAGATGTAAAACAAAGGCCTAAAGAAGTTCAGGGTAAATAACTAACATGCAGTTAAAACTTAAAGTTTCACAGAGGCTTTGCTTGTACCATGGAGAAATAACACAGCACTAAGCCCTCTCTTATTTCTAATTTGCATTCCACTCATCTTGCTGTTACTGTTACTGCTATTATTATTTACTCCTGATAACGGTGATACCGAAGATGATAATGTGATCACACCAAGAAGCCCATCTGTGATCGTGACACACCTCTCCCCGGCACACTTACAGGTCTCCATCCTGCCTGAGCAGCCATCACACCAGCGCTAAAACCTCACATCATTCTCCCGTTTGGCAGACACGGGAGGCTGTTCCCAGGTCTAGTTATTCCTATCCCAGCCTATTTTTTCCATCCTCTTCCCCTTCGCCAGCCATAAAACTTGAGGAATTTCCCGTAAGAAAGCTAAAGCTCAGCAGCCAATGTGTTCAAATCGTGATGTTAAACCCCAGCCTGCCCAGCCTGGACTCCTTCTCTCCAAACCCAACTTCTGCTGCTCACAGCTGCAGATCACTCAGCTGCTCAGAGGCTGCTGGAGAACAGCCTGAGGGGAAAAGGTTAGGTTTTATGCAAGAAAGTTTAAACCCAAAATCAAACGTTTGTTCCAAGTATGTCTCTTGCACTAAAATCTTAATAAATATTAATTAAATGTTCAGGCTATCCTAATTTAGTTTGATCAATTTGCTTCTTTCCAATCCAAACAAAAAAAGTGGGGTAGAGTAAGGGAATTATTTGCATTATTATTGTTATAGTAAAAAATAGCTATCTGTGCCAGTATCTTAAAGCAAATTAATGTTTTTCTTCTTGTTCCAAGGTTACAATGAAATTAAGTTTTAGTTGAATATCTGGCTACATTTACTCCACTTCTCCAATGGCTGAGAATTCAAGCTGTAGCAGTGGTGCTGAGCGGGCTTGATGGGGCAGGAAAGGATGAGGTTGAAACAGCACGTGATGCAGTGCTGCATCAAACTTCCATCCTCCCTCTAGTAAAACTATGCGATTATTTAGCACTTTTGATAAAAGGCTGGCTATGGGATCCAGAAACATCAATTCTTTACCACCACTCTTGGCGTAGGTGTGTATTATTGTCCTTACTTGGCAAACAGCTCCATTCAGGAGCAGAGCGCTTCACCAAGATGATGGACAAGGTCACAGGCAGAGCTGGGTGCATGGCTCCATGCCTTGCTCCTGGCCGTGCGTCCCTCAGTCCCTTGGCCACGATGCCAGATCCAGGAGGCCCCCAGCTGTCTGAAGCCAGCTGAGCCGTCCAGAGGACAGACAGCCTGGTGAGAAGGCTCACCACGAGGGTGTCCCTGGAGCTGCAGTGTCTGAGCAAAGCTTCCACACATGCTTGAAGTTAAAACTCAACTCACGGCCCGTTCCGGAATCTGAGCATTTAGGTCTCCAATCAGCAAAATACAAACCATGTGTGTTGTGGTAGGCACAATCCACCACCTTCATGCAATTAAAACCACGCATATGCTTTAAGTAAGGTATGCATCTAGAGAAATGTATGCTCCTGTATGCTGATTCTAAATTTAAAAGATGGGAAATACCTACAGGTCACCTGTTCTTTCCTAGCAAATGCAATACTGTTCAGTAGCTGCTGCTTTGGTCAGTCCCATATTAAATTACTCAAGATTGACAGAACTTTCCTTATTTCCCCTGGGAAGCTCTTTCACAAGCTATTGTGCTTTAGTGAAAGAATTTCCCCTTTTTAGTCACCCTTTTTGTCCATCCCTATTGTATTATCCGATTACGCATGGTTACATCTCCTGGCAACGTGTTGGGTCCCTCTTTGTCTTTGCACTGGTTGGGTGCCTGAAGATGGATGGCGCAGAGCAGGACATCTTCACCCGCTGGCATCTCAAGATCAGCCCTAATCTGAGCTAATCAAATGATGACAGCCCCTCTGAAAAGAGAAGTAATTACACAGTATAGATTGTACGTATCTCTTAGGAGATGAGGACTTGGATTTGATTATCTAAATTCTCCTTAATGCTTTATGATGAAGTTAAGGATGAATATTGCTTTGAAAGCAATTCAGCCAGAACTTCCCGTTAGAAAGAAAGGCCTGAAGCATGACAGAAATGACCAAAGTCAGCAAGAAGAAATTGTCAGCCTAAGGTTTCTGTTCAGTTGTCCAAGATACAATTGGAGAAATTGATTTAAGGTGACTGGAAGTGAAGTAATATCCCATCGAGGTAAAACAGGTTGTACTGGCCAGAATCTGTCCCCTCAGGTGGCAGAAAAATAAATAAATAAATATAAATCCTACATTTTCTGAAAGTATTCAGTTTTGTTTTCATTCTTGCCCATAGCCAAAAAAAAGGGGAGAAATAAAAACTTTTAGTAAATGACATCTTCACTGGCCATCTCTGCTGGCACCCACGGGGAGAATAAAATAACCCACAGCTGGGTCTGATGGCGCTGATCAGACATCCATTGACTTTAGTCAAGCGCATACACGCTTCTAGGGTCTTCTGGGGAAACTGGAGCTTTCACCGAGGTATTTTTGGCCTCCAGAAGGACTGAAGGTCTCTTTTGGAGACCCTTTCCACTGGCCTTTCCTTTGAAGCAGATCCCTGCCAGTGGCCAAGCACAGCCTGCCGCCCTGGGTAGCATCGTAATTCCCGTGCTCCTGCCACAGAGAGATTTTTCCTGCGTTTCTTTGATCCTGGTTCCAGCCTCCCACAAAACAGGCTTGTGCTGCCAAGGTCCTGGCCTGGAAAGGTTGGGATGGGAGGTCACTACTAACAGCTCTCGGAGGAGCGCTGCCCTCCCCTCCTCCCCGTTACATCTTTGGCAGGCATTGGGAAAGAGAGAGATATATTTGGATCCTGTTTAAATATTGATCACAGCGTATTTTTGCTAAAACCAAAGTCTATCGCCTCTCGCCTGCGAGTCTGCAGCCGCACTACTCTGCTGAATGTTTTCCTGGAGATGGGAGAAGGCTCCTTGAGTTATGGTGTTAATAAGAGCGGCACAGGAGGAGTCCCTGATGTTCAAACCACAACTTCAGAGAGAACATTTTTCATTGGCACGGGCCTCTGGATGCTCTGTGCTTCTTAATGCTTCTCTGTCAGCTGTGCTGATGAGCCTTTAACGGAAAGGCTTTGGAAACCAGCTAACTGCGGCTCCCGCAGCTCTCTCCAGAGCCTGCTCCTCTTGTGATTTCAGGCTCAGGGCTGGCAGCCATTTTGGAGCCACGTACAAGAGTGGGGGCCTCACACGCCATCCCTGCTCCCGCTCTACTTAAGCATGCAATTAACTCCAAGTGTGTGAATTTTGTCTTTGGTACCATAAGGGAGATGTTCGCTGCCCCAAAGCTGAGCAAGTGCTGGAGGGCTGAGGTGTCTCAAGCCCGGCGCGGGGCCCGTTCCATGCGGGTGGGAGAGCAGCCCTGGTGCCGGCAGGCACGGTGTCTAGGTCATGGTGGAAATCATGAGAGAGGGTAGAAGATAAAAGCAAACCCCACAGGGTTTATATATACATATCTACAGATGCTTTTGCATTAACCGCTGGCAATAAAGAAAGAAAAAAAAAAATCAGTTATCCTGAATCGCTACCCGGTGTAACCTGAAAATACAACGAGGCTTTTCAGACATCCCACCAGCAGCCTGGTGGGACTGGCCACCTCCCTTTCAGATGGAGTGCGCTACCTTGCTATCAAAGGTGTCAAATGCACAGAGAAAAACAAGCCACCCCTCGCACATCCCTCCCTTGCATGTGACAACTTGTGCCACACTCTGCAAGGGGGAGAATAAATCCTCCCTGTCCCATGCAGCGTCTGGGCTACCACAAGGCTCTTTTAATCTGATTATTTAAGGGACAAATCTGTCCTGCACATCTGCGGCTGCAGAAGCTTCTCAAGGGAAGAGCTAAATTAAATTATGCCCTTGACAGAACTGTACCTGGGAGCGCAACCCGCAGCCGCAGCATGGGAGTGCAGGTCTGAGCTGCAGTGGTATCTGACGTTTATTCACCATTCCTAGAGAAAAGCACTGAAATTCTCCATTTCTTAGTTCCCAAACTGCAAAACAGGAATAAAATCACCTGCTTCTCTGGGAAATCCTGGGGCTGCGTGCCCTTGCGTGAATGATACTGTTACAGACAAAGGTATTTTTCTGGGTATTTTAAGAGTTCTCTCTCCAAAATGTCAGCGATTTGTGAGTTTCTCTATTTGCCGTGCAGCATTTCCTCACCCCATTTGCAGGAGAGACCAAATTGCAAAGACAATCACATCCACTTCTGTTACCAATTCTGGGACAGGATATTAGTTTCTGAAGAAAGAAATAGAACCAAGGCTTCTCCTTTTTCATTAAACTCTATTTGTTTTGTTTTTCTTCCTAAAATAACTTAGGGCTATTTAATACAAGTGAAATCTCTGATAATTTTTCAGCAATTGCCGCCAGTCTGCCAAGACTATCTTTTTATGCAGAATCTTGTGTTTCACTAGCTACTGCTTTTTGAGGGCAGGAAAAGTTTTTCCTTTATTTTGTTTCATTTCTAAGAGTTCACTAAAGTTGACAAATCCAACTCATTGCAAACACAGCCATTCTCTTTAAAAAAAAAGACAGAAAAAAATACATCATCGGCCACAATCACACCCATCTTCCATCCCTTTTTCATTTCTCTCAAGCAAGTTTGCCAGCAAGAACTTTTTTTGGAAGCAGGCTGTCTTAAATGAATTTTGAAGACTATTCTCAAAAGCAGATTTAAAATTAATTGCAACACATCATTGTAAGGCGTGTTTTCAGCAATCAGCTTGCAGAGCTAGACCATACGATCTCTATTCCTAGTTAAAACGCTGTGAACTCTGTATATCAAGTCTTTTCCACGCCTGCTCTCGGCCGGGCCAGCCGTTAGCCTGGCAGCCCTCGCCCCATCTCCGCACCCCCGCGCCGCCCTGCTCCGGCACGTCAGGAAAACGCATCGCCGGGCAGCCTGTCTTGTAAAGATAAAGGAACAGCTCACGTATCCCCTCATGCCTGCCTTGGAGTCTGACAAGGGAGTTGTTTTCTCGAGGGCAATGTCATTCAGAGCTGCTGCGCTGGGTCAGGCTGTTGCAGCAGACTCCCACCCAGGCTCCTCTCCCAGGAAAGGGACCGGTTGATGGTTTGAGGTCCCTTCCACCCCGGGCTGCTCTACAGTTCTCCATCAGCTGGCAGCTTGTCCTGTTACATCTCCAGCCACCCAAAACCAGACGCAGATGGAAAACCAGGGCTCACTACTATCTTCTTACTGCACACATCCAGCTTCGGAGTTAGAGACCTGTTCACCCTGAAACCATGGCCAAACTGTTTTAATAACGGCTATTAACTTACTCCTCATGAAGCTGCCCTAATCCTTTCCAAACCCCTTTGCACCCAGCATTCTCTGTAAGATGAGAGCCAGTCCCACTCCGCACACACAATTACGGATCGCGTGAAAAATGACCTCTCCTTCTTGTTTTATACCTGCTGTCCGAGACTTTCCCTGCGTGCTCTCTTGTTCTTGCAATGAAAGAAATATAAAAACGAGCACAGCTCCTGTTGCTCTTCTGGAGGCAGGCGGCTGCTGGTGTCAGGAGTGGTACTGAGGACATATTTCCTGCTCTGTCGTACAAAGTTTGCTAGGTTTCATGCTTTTATGAAATATATTCAGCCACACTTGTGATTATACGCCAATATGTTTCTAACATTTTGTGCAACTGTAGATGGTGTCAGAACAGGCTGATTTTTAACATATCCTAAACATTTTTTTCCCTTCATTAAAGTAGAATAATTGTCACAGCATAATGCAACTTAATGTCAAAATGCAACACACAAGCCTATCTCCCCTTTCAAGGTAATTCTATTTTAAATCTACGGTCTGTGTTAAGTTCGCTTTTTCAACGTATGCAAGGCAGTTTCAGGAGTTATTGAAAATGTGTTTTTTTTCCCAGAAGCGTGCTGGGGAATGGATGCTTTGCCAGCGAGAGCTGGGCACGGGGCGGCAGCCTGGTCCAGCCGAGCACCGGTGGGATTGCGGGACGCAGCCGTTCCCTGCTCACCCTCGGCGGGACATCGGGAGCTGCCGAGCATCTGGCATCAACAGCTTCAATGCCTGGGATTAAATGACACGAAAGGGAATCTCTGTTACAGGGTGATTTTAGCTTTCTGTCAATGGTGCCCCGCAAGCAGCCTCATTTGAGAGGTAAGAACAGGGAAGCAGCGTAAAAGCAGCCTAGACAGCCCACTCAGAAATGAATTTTTCCATCATTAGGCCACCACGTAGAAAGTCCTCTTAACACTACAGTACTGAGCACCTGAAAGGAGAGGATAAAACGTTTCTCAAGGGTCCACCAAACCTGAAAAAGCAAATCACTGAGGCCAAAGGAAATGAGATTAAATTGAACTTCTAAGATGCAGTGTGTCTATTGACCTCTCTCATACAAAGTGCTCTCTTCGTGTTCCTGTTCTCAAAAAAGAAAAAATATATCCAGGAGAATGTATGCTGTTCAGAAGATAGCTAGAGGCTGAGTTGGATTTGAATTTTGATCAAAGTTTTTCTCATTTGACATGCTTTTCTGTGTCTGCATTCCCAATCTGCCTTTTTTGCCTAAAATACTTCCCATGTAAGAAATCTTAGCCGCCATACGTAATAAAAACCCGGGGCTCATGAAAGCACAGTTTTTGCTGTCTGGTGGTCCTTCTCCAGAGCCGAGCCTACTGGAAGCGGAGCATCAAGAGGTCTCTGCCCTGCACACCAGCGCCGTTCAGAGCTGCAACCTGGCTCAGGCACCCTGCACCACAACGCCTGCCTTTCTGCGCACCCACCTTCTCCACAAGTAAGAAAAAAAGCCCATTTACAGCCAGTAGCACAATCTTCTCATTCATTCCCTTCCCTTGAGTTGGAACAACACAGCCCCCAGTCCTCCTCCTCCCCTTCTTTTTGTGACACAAAGAGAAGATGCACGAGCACCAGCAAACGAGCACGGTGGCAGAGAAGCCATCTGGGAAGGGCCCACTCCAATTCCCGTCTACAGGGATTAGCATTCGTACCATGTCAAATCTGCAAATTGTTTGTTTGCTTTGAGGAAGCGTACAATATGGTCCAGATTGTTGATGCAATTGTTTTTTAAAGCGTTTTCCTTGTGGACTGTGCCTTCGTATATCATTCTCATTACACCAAAGACAGTAGCACAGTGACTTCACAGCAGCGTGCGCCAAAGCCAGGGGCAATATGAGACAAAGAAAAACAGCCAGCGGTCGAGAGAACGAAATGGAGGATGCACACGCTGACTTGATTTCTGCTGTTGTTGCTCCTGCCCTGGTGTGACAGCCATGCATCCCGCTGTGGCACGGGCTGCGCCCCACTGCCCTTCGGCACGCGTTTGACTCCGTCCAAGAGGCTGCGGCAGCAGGAGGAGGCGCACGCAGCTCCCATCCCCGGGGAGCCGCCGAGCACGGGGCGAGGACCCTGCTGCCCCCGCTCCCCATCTCTGCGAGTGCCGTGGTTCCCACCTTCCAGCTTGTGAAGCTGCCCCGGCACAGACCGTTGTGCGTCCCGTCCCCTTCCCCGGATATCACCCGCAGCACAGCGATGTGTAAGAGGTGCTGGCGAGTCTCGGTATTGACTGAAGAGCCATTCCAGGGGCCCAGAATTAGCCCAGATTAGCACATCTACAGCCATGTGGTTTAATGGGACAGAAGACCTGTACACGTAGGCACATCTAGCGCATGAGATATCGGCTTTGCCACTCAGGTTGTTCACGTCTCATTGCAGAGACGAGCTGTGAGGCCCAAAGCCTCTGCATAAAAAACATGTAACATTGCTCCCTCCAAACATCACAATATTTTAAAATGTGGATTATCTCCAGCTTCTGCTCCTCTTGATGGTTCCACCTCATTTGTCTTGCTACTCTAATTTCCTTAAATGTGTGTTTTCTTTACAGGCTACTAACTACAGAAAACTTGAGGCAATCAACTGAAGTTTATGCATCGACATATCACTTCGTTAGCTGTGAATTCATTTCCAAGGGGGCGGTGAACTTTAATGAAGTTGGAAATTGAATCATGCTGTAGCGTTTAGGGATATGCAGGAGTCTACGAGAGGGCTGTCCATTGGAAAGGCTCCTTGACCAATCTAAAAATTAAAACACAGTTTGATCAAGCATTCGTATTTCTTTATGGTATCCTTCCTCTTTCTGAAATCTTTGCTCTCTGGGGATCTATTCCATAAGAAATTTTTCCACATTTTCTGCATTTCAACGATTTCTTGATTCCTTGCAATGACCATCTCAGTGCCACGAGAGGTATCGGAGTCTTGGAGACAGAGAGCAGCAGCAGCAAAAGCGAGCTCTGCAGGCATCCCTCCTGCCCACCGCCTCTCCCACCTGGTCTCCCTGCTCACACCTTGCATTTTGCTGTGGCCATTTCTTGGCCGGTTTCAAAAGCAGCACCAGACTCAGCTGTGCCACCTAATTGGAAATCTCTGCAGAGCACTGGGGGTGTGCCTGGGCAAGCGTGCATTCTTTGGGGTTTTGGGGTGGGTTTTTGTTGTTTTGGTTTTGTTCTTATTTTTTTTTTTTTGAGATGTGAGTGACATTGCAAATGCAACTTTCATCTTGGAAACCCGGAGTGTTGCCATAGAAATTGCAGCGGGGGAGGCAGCGGGGTGGTGGCTGGTGCCCTCTGGGATTACGGGTGCTCCGCAGGGGCTGCTCCCTGCTCCCTCGGCCGGGCTCAGCTCCTGCACCCAGCAAAGAGGAAATCGCCTTGGTCCCCAGGACCAGTTTATGAGCAAACGGACATCTGCGTGTCTGCATTCGCAGACAGAAATCACAGGAGCTCTTGGAACAAGAAAGCCATGTGCCTGCTCAGGAAAAGCAAATCTAAATAGCTAAATGTGTGTTTATTATAATAATAATCATTATTATTATTGCAGCCTCTCCTTGGGACACCACGCAGCTGCACACTTATCAGTACTTGGCGGCTCAGAGGGCCGGGTAAGCGGCGTTACTCCCATCTCACAGACAAGCAGAGAAATGTGGGAGCAACCAGAAGCCCTTTGGGGAAGCAGGGAGCGGAGCCCAGGACTGCAGTGCCCCTGCCCCGGCTTGGTCCCCTGTGCCAGAGCTCTTCTCCAAAGATGAGGCCAGATCTCAAGGGTTCCAGTTTCCTACTGAATATGCTGGAAACTATGTCATCTCAAAACACACTGCTGAAAATGCAAAATAAAGGCTCAAGGCCACCGGTCAGTGACTCTCAGGGGCAGCTGGCCCTCCACCAGGCCCTCGAACCAACGAGCCAGTTAAGAGGGACCAGGAAAATTCTTTATCGAAGGAATTTGTCTCACAAGCATCATCCTTCTCTCCTTTGACTGGTCTGACAGAATTCTCTTTTGAACAACTTCGTCTCTTCACGGATTTGTTTAGTCGGAAAGGTCGGGGTACTACATTGTACTCCTACATTATCTCCTCCCTGCGTCCCGGTCCCCAGCAATCACGCCTGCAGCACCTTTCCTGCCAGGCTTTGACACTCCCAAATCCAGCTGAGACTTCTCGGGACTTTAATTAATGAGATAACAAAAAGGAAAACACCCAAAGAGTGAACCCCTGAGTTGAAGACTTTATCTGCTCTTTGCAGCTGCATCTTTTTTTCTCCTTTTTTTTTTTTTTTTT
>WHYT01016798.1:228306-240237 GCA_009806455.1 Tetrax tetrax
AAAAAAAAAAAAAAAAACCAACAAAATACCCATGAACTTATAAAACGCACTGAGGAAATACTGGAATGAGGCAGAGAGGTGCACTGAGGAATTTATAGCTATAGATTTATAGAGATTTATAACTGGGTGTCCGGCTCCCCGCACCTCAGACCCCGCTCGGCTACGGAGGGTTTCTCCAATATTTGATTTTCCCCCTTCTCTTTCTTTCCTCCCCACCGCTCTGTCAGTGATCCTGGGTGCCACCTCCATGTTACGGGCAGTCTCACCAGCCCGGCTCTGTTTTGCAACCCAGCTGATGACACGGCGAACACACTCCCAGGGGCTGGCACCCCGCACCGCCCCCGCTATCTGCTCCCTGTGCTGGAGCCCCTCCAAACAGCCCGCACCTCGTGTTTGTGCCTCACTCACCCACAGCATCCCTCACTGCATTGGGCATTTCATGCAAGCCTGGTGACCCGCCCTCACCGAGAAAAACAGGCATCGTTAGCGCATTAGTCAAACAGAACTAATATCCCATATTGGTAAGGCAAACTGTAATTTTAACAAAATAGCCAAGGTAAACCAACAAATGAGGTAGGTAAACAGCCCAGCTGGAGCTAACTGCCCGCGAGAGCGGCACAAACGCGTTACACCCGTCTCTCCTCCTGGGGAAGGCGAAGCCAAGCACCAGATCTCTGTGCCAGGCCCCGGCGCATGCACCCCTCACGCCCGGGGTCCCATGGTGCAAGCCGAGCACCCTGCTTGCCAGCCCTTCAAAACCTGCCCCGTCCAGCGCAGCTCGCCAGTGGGCAGCATAAACCGGAATAAATCCTTCTCGTCACTAAATATCGCCCTCCCTTTCCCGCTCCTGCACAGCAGACCAGCCACGGGGAGAACAACTCCAGCCCCGCGGTGAAGGAGGTGTTTCGGGCTCAGGTGTGGACGGGCAGGAGGATGGCGCTGGGTGTTTTGCTTTGGATCGCGTTCATCTGTACTGACCTGGCAAGGAACACAACAGGAGCAGATTTCAGCAGCTCCGGAGCATCTGGAACTTGCAAGGAACGCTGCTGCGGGCATCACTGCCCAAAACGCTGTGCCTGTGGAAAGGACAGGATGGGGCTGGGCTGAAGCGTCCAGAAGTGGAGACATTCCTCACCCCTCACTTTTCTTTCCTCCTCCTTTGCTGCCCATTGTGGGCTGAAGGATTCAAATGACACCCACCCACCCGGTGCCAGCCTTCCCTCCGCTGCTGACAACAATAACAAACACCCACTAATTACATGAGCTATGGGCCATCAGGGATTTACTCAAGTTAATGTAAATGAGAGATTTCCTGTGGTTGCAGGAGCCTCTCAGAGCAGACCGAGGAAGCCCATAGATTTTGCGATCACTTCTATCACACAGCAAACACAATCGTGGGTCGCAAAACTATAAATCAGAGGCTAATGGATTGTCAATGACACGCTTTGGCCCTTTGTACATTTTTTAATTTGCTTTTAATTTGTATTGATCTTCCTCCTTTTTGCTCCCATGCCTCCTGTGTCAGCGGGTCAGAAGGCGTGCCAAGAGGAGGATAATCTCAGATACACACAAAAAGGTAGAAGAGACGTGCAAATACATATGCACGTGCTTTTGGAAAATAACTGAGGTGGGGTGGTGGGGCTGGCCTGGCAGACCCCACTGCGGGGTCCGAGAGCCGGAGGCTGGGGGCAGTGCTGGAGCGGCACCGTCCGGGCTTCACCTGCCAGGGAAGGACCTTGAAGAAGCAGGAGAAGAAAATACTGCTATTTAAATCCTTAAGCCACTCTCAACCTGGAGCTCCCCCAGAAGTGGTAAACATTTGCTTATTTATTGATTTTGCTCTAGCTTGTCTGCACCACTGCTTGTTCCTTGTGGTCACATCAGTATTTTTAATTTCTTCGTGCTGACCAGCAGCGAGTTTCCAGCTTTCTATTAATTGCAGAAAGAAAAGATACGCGATGGATAGAGGCAGGTTGTCTTGTACAACCCGAGTAGAAAGGGAGAGACCTCGCAGTTCAGTGCCACCCACCGGACGGCCATTCCTCTCTGCTCACCTTGGCTCCCGGGGAATGACTCCCAGATAGGAAATGACTGATTGAATATCCATGATAAACCATTCACAGCTCAGTCCTAGCCGTGCAAAGTGCCGTCAAACAGTCCTGACTAAGAAGTATATTAATAAAAATCATGATCCGCACACAAACAGAAAAGGGCTAAATTCTTCAAATAAATGACTCACAACAAATAATTTGACCGGCTCTCATGATCGGCTTATGCCCTGAAGCATGAAGATTATCAGCGCCATGTAATTTTCTCCTAGCTGATGTAGCTGCAAGGACTATTCATATTCATATAAATGTCTAATGTCTAATCCTCTAATCTAATCCTTTTTTTTTCTGCTTATGCTAAAGCTTCACAGCCTATGCTCACAACCCCTCTGAGCAGTGGAATTATTGATAAATTACTGCGGAGAGGAGGAGCACAGCACAGACACCAAACCCACCAAGCTCTGCCTCTCTTCGTATTCTCCCGTTAAGAAGCTGGGGTGTGAATTTGCAGGGCTATTGCAGGTATTTTTCCTCCCTGACATTTTTCACGTCCTTGCCTAGTGTCGGAGCGAGGTGATTATCCTCCACTATGGCCTTCAGAGAGCTTCAGCAGTGGTATCATCTCATCACCTTGTCAGTTAGGCTTCATCGCTGCAAGTCATACAGGAATCCTTTGGCCAGATTATTTATTCCTGAGAGAGTGAAAATCTCTGGACCCTGAAGCTGGCACAAACACGATGTTATGTGTATCAGCAGTGAAGTTTGTCTGTTGTCACCACATCGCTCCCAGAAGAGCTCTGGGCCAGGCATAGTGATGTCCTGTCGAGCTGACCACGGCGCAAGCGCGCAGTGAGGCACTTTGCAAACGACACAAGGTAAAAGGAGGAGGGACATGTTCAGCGTTTAGATGATACGAGTTCGCCAGTCTTGAGTAGGGTAGCAGAGAGGTGGCTGAGCATCCCAGAGCAACACCTGCTGCTGCCCGCAGCCTGGGGCTCTGCGGGGAAGGGTCTTGGGTCAGAAACAACGAAGGACCCACCTCCATTGCCCACCTTATCTAGAACCTGCTAAGATGCATACCTTGTTTACACCAGCACAGAGTAGAGGGTGGCTTATAAGAACTCTTAATATCATTTCCTTTCCTTTCTGTCAGAGCTTACATGTGACAATTTGTAGTTTTTATTTCCAATATTATCAGATTACTGGGATGACAACTGCCTGCTTCATTGCTATTGTTTCTACGATATCCATGGTAATCTAAAATTAACGTACTCACGCTGCCTGGAAACTCACCTTCGCCCAGCACAACCTGCCTTTTGGAGATGGAGCATATTAAAAATTCTCACAGGTATATTCACGCAGGAACCCGTGCGGACCTCGCCTGCTGGGAGCTCCAGGCACAGTTTGGAAATGAGCCTGTTCCACACTGCAGAGTTTCGGCCAAAAGGGATGAAGACAGCAGGACCAGATCATCCAGTAAGCAGGAAAAATGCAGCTCCTGTGCCCGGGATTATTTACGCTGCGGCCTCTCTGCTGCTGTGTGTGCAGCAACACATTTATTTATGGATATTTAGTTTGCACACACTCTGGGGTAAAGATTTGCACCATGTACAGGAATTATAAATCCAGACACGGTCTGTGGCCTCTCAGCATTCCTATAATAAAAATTATAATTCTGGAGCTGGTTTTCACTCAGAATCAGTCCAAAACTCATCAATCCATTATCTCACTTAGACCAACAAATAAGCATCAAGGGGGAAATTCTTTCAAATCACCGAGGACTTGGACCAATTTTGAAACACTGCCCTGAAGCGGAAAGACTTAGTATCCCATTTATTAGTCCCCTGAGGCCAGCCAGCTTCTCCATTAACTTTTAGCTCAAACTAATAGCACATTCATAAGCAATTTTGTGGGTGACTGTATCTGAGACTTTAAGATGCTGTATTTTTTTTCCCTTAGAAATTATCTTTTTGCTTGATGATATGGAATTATTTAGATGACAACTCACATTAAAAGAACCTGTGCTCTTATAGGCAAAGACATTTTTTCCCAGACAACACTGCTATAAAATTGTTCTAAATCTACTGACTTCAAGGGACAGAATTTTGCCATGATTAAACGGGAAGACTTTTTCATTTTAATATTACTTTTTAAAAAATCTTAAACAGGCTTTTCCACGTCAATAGGTTTCAGCTATGTTGTCAGACGAAGCTGTTCTGTATTCTAATTCTTCCACATGCTTTCCACAGATACTGAATGTTTTGCAAATGCAAATTATTTTTTTTAATGTTTCTTTCTGTCCCTGTTGTACATTTACTGCTGTTTAAGCTTGGCCACGGACAGAAAGACACCAGCTCCACTCCCTTCTAGAGCTCTGTCCTCGGTGACATCTGTTGCACTCAAATGCAGGAGAGTTTTTGTGTGTATTTGTGCGAGACTGTTAGTGTACGCGTGTGTCCTTCAGAAATACACATAATGCTCGAGTCAGCGTTACTGACTCCATATAATGCCTTGGATATTCATTATGAGAAATTTCACCATTAATCCAGAGAAAAAATGCAGCCAAGGGCACAGATGTCCTGCACTATCCTCACAATTTCAGACCACAAGTTCATTTCTTTTCCTGTCCGGCTCCACAGACATAGCCGACGCAGCCACTGGTATTGCAGTTGTTCATTTTGGGGGAAGTTTTCTTAGAGAGAGTGCACTGTTCAGAGGCAGAGACAGAACCTGTCCCCAGAGGCCACCAGCTCGTGGCCTCGCATCCCTGTGGTGCAGGGGGCAGTGTCCACTGTCACTCCAGAGCCTGGCAGGGAATCACTCGGCATTTCTCATTTCAGGTCCAGCAGAATACCTCTGCAATTGTCTTTTAGCAGACCCTCATTATCACTTTCGGCAACACGTCTAAAGGTTAAGTCGCAAGCCAAGCAAGCAGTCAGCCACAAGCTGAAATTTTACATGTGCTTATAGGCCAAGCTCACCGTAAGTTAATCACATTTTCAGCTGATCTCCTGACCCAGGACACTTTCAGCGAATTACATTTGAATAAAGTAATGATGCTGAACCTCTGTCCTCTCCAAAGCAACACGCACCCTTGCTCAGAGCGAGCCGGGCAGGTTACACAGTACGGGGGAAACGCTGGTAACCCGTCACCGAGACTGCCGCGGGGGCTTGGTCCTGCAGGTGGAAGAGGCTGTATCCCCCAGAAACACGAGTGCTTCACCATTCCCCAGAACCAAACGATGTAAATCCCTGACTATCAGCAAAGCAGCTTTCCCGAGCTGAACGCAGACCCTGGCAGTGTCTTAGCTGTGGGTTAATACAGCTTCTCCGGCTTAGACAGCAGAAGAGGACCAGGCTGATGTGGTTAGGGTGTTGTTTCCCTTTTGAGTGAAGCTTTCGTTCCACAGAGGTCACATATAAAACTCAGTTCACGTCTGAAAGTGCTCTTTCCCCGCGGATCCAAGCTGCACAGTTCTTGTGGCCTCCCAGGCGCTGGCGAGCGTGTAGCTCTGCCATCCCGTGTGAAGCCCCCACCATGGGGAGCTCCCGCTTCTGCCCACCCCCCGACCCACAAAGCGCCTGCACATTTAAAGGTAACGGACCTGCTTTATGCACTCTGTTTATTTAAGATGAAAACGTGTGCTGCCGTGATAACCTCTCCAGAATGGCTTTATTGGCCACTCCAATAAATTGTCCTGCTGGTGGACTCATTAGCCTGTACCAACAAAGCGGAGCCTTCTCTCACGTAACTGTCCTAAGCACCTTACCAGACTTGAGCCAAGAAGAGGATAAAAATCTGAGTCCTGATTAATTAGTTGCTCGCTCTAGAGCTGTAATAATAAATAATAATGAAAACATTGAAGCGGTTTCGGTGGTGCTAAAATGGAAGACTCCTTGCAAGCACAGCCGGTCAAGAACAGCTCTGAAATCTTGCTGAAAGCTACTCTCCCTCCTTGCTCGTGCGTGTCACGGGCTGGGCAACTCCTAGCAGTCACCGGCTGCATCCCAAGCGCATCAGCCCACGGCACAGCCTCATCCCTGCAATGGCAACCGTGGGAAGCGCTCGTCATCACAGGGGTGACGGAGAAAGAGCCCAGCTACAGTAAACACAAACCCAATGCAACGCGTCCCAGGAGGAAGAGACCGTTCAAACAGTGGAGAGGAAACATCCAAGAATAACTTCTGGCAAAAGAGTAATGCTGGGTTACTTTATCGGATTGAGTGCTGAAGGCGAGTTAGAAGCAAAAGCTGCTCACGCTGCAGCCTGCTAATAATGGGAGAAAAGCCTGGTGCACCGTCTAGCATGAGTGGATAGGGGGAAATTGTGTCCTTCGCTCAGAGCTGCAAGGGCAGCCCTCACACGGGGGACAGGCAGGCAGTTGCCCAGGCAGAACCAGTAAATGACTTCTAATGAGCTCAGGTGGGGTCTAGAGCTTTTGTCCGAGTTCAAAGGAAATGACTGCTAGAGAGGATAAAGCCGCCGGAGCCAAGTCCACTGGTGCTGCCTTCAAAAGAGGTCCTTTTGCACAGACACCGCGGGTTCATCGTCCTGCCAAGCCAGCGGAGCCCGCAGGTACTCGGCACTTAACGCAGTTACCGCGTCAGCTCCTTAACCTCCCGCCCCGGGTCTGCACGCGGAGAAGAGCGTATTTACAGGCCAGGGACCTCAAAAGCACTTCAAACATCTTAGAAGGCCAAAGCTTCACTGATGGTTTCTTGGGCACTTTTAAACATCCTCCTGACTGTTTTCCAAGCACTGACCTTTGACTGTGTGAGGAAATAAATAGACATACGTATAACAATGGACTACATAAGAAAAGAAAACTGTTGACATTAATAAATCATTAAAGGATTTTTATGCCCAACAGCAAGCACAGACCTTTCGTCCCTTATTTCTAGCTTTGCATCTGGCAACTAATCCAGTGAAAACAAGAACAAATTATTTATATTCTTTTAGTATTCCATAAACCAAATATTGCTGTAAGGACCAAAGTAGAATTTTAAGAATTAAATATAGGATTTGGTCTGCCTTGCTACATGTGCTGAATCTCAGTCTGGTGTGATATGAAAAGGCAGAGAGATAGGAAATCCCCCAAAATAAGGAGCATTTTACCGGAGCATTGCCCAGTTTGGATTTGTATAGCAAAAGCCACAAAACATAGTTACTGTGCTTTCTGTGTGCAGCTTTGCTTTCAAATGCAGATAGGGGAATTTATCAAAACGTTATTTGTTTGCTTGTTTCGTTTTCCTTACATATGAGAAGACATTGATATAGTTTAACTGCAGAAACACATCCATCCACTCTCTGCACCTCCTTTATTAAGCTACAGCCTAGTAGGGAAGGGAAAAAAAAAAACAAAACCAACAGTCACATACAGCCACTTGCATTTGAAAGAAAAAGCAAAACCATAAGCTACACAACTTAAACACGCCGATCTGATTCACATCCCGTCTGCAAACCACGCTCCGGAGGATGAGTGCTCTGGGCACCGAGTTCCAGCCACCTGGAAAGCAGGGTTTATAAAAACACTGGCAGACCTTTAACCGGAGCTGCAAGAGCTTCTATAAACTCTATTTTATTGATTAGAATAGGCAGAAACTCCCGTTATTTACAACAGACTTTCTCACAGCGTTTATCGATGTTCCTAAGGCTCAAAGTGGAAGGAGAGAGACCTGGCAAACACAACGAACGGACGCGATGTGATGCTGAACTGCTCCTGGACAACAGCCCTGTGGAAGTTCGGCGGCGGGCAACCCACAGTAGCCACCGTTCTGCTCGCCCAGCGACACACACACCTTGCCCTGGGCCGGCACTTCTCCATCTAACCCCTGCCTGCTGCCAGCAATGGGAAAGCAGTTCCTTTGGTTTAGTTTCCCCCCTCTAAAATAAAGAAATGAGCAGTACAAAGGAGGGAGCACGTTGCGCTGTGATCTCCAAGCACCAGTGTAAAGCAAATGGAAAATTCAGAAGCAGTAGGAGAGAATGCGTTCCACAGCACCGTGGGAGCTGTCGCCACGGATCACGACCACCAGCAGCCTCTGGAAGAGCTGGGGCTTTTCCGTTGTTATTAAAAGTAGAAAAATATTTTGAGTGGACAGTGAATTTCTATCTTTCAGAGAGCAGGGTGAGCTGTAGCTGATGGAAATCTATCATTTATCACACACACTCCTCTGGAGCATCTCCTCCCAGCACAGCTGGTACCCGGGCTGGGACAAGACATCCCATGGAGGGATTCCTTGCTCTCCTCGTGCTTCTCGTCTTATGTTCACATGGACAACTGGTGGGGGAAGGTCTGAGCATTTACTGCAGATAACTTGGACACCACACTAGCTTTGTAATTAAAGGCTCTCTCGGGTACCTCAGTGCCAGGCCGCGGATGCGTCGTCCTCCTCCAGGCTGAGCAGACAATGCAGCCAGGTGAAACGCAAACCCACCCGTTGGAGAGTCCTCATCAATGATTTTAACCTCCCGACCTGGAATGAAAGAGGTAATTTGATCACCATGGAAACGGGATAAAGGCCTCTCCCCAGCCAAAACTGTCACTCCTGTTAAATTGGGCTGAATCATCCTCCTCAGCTCCGCGAGGCGGACAGGACAGCGCAGGCTGCGGAGGAACAAGCTATCCTTAAGCACGATAATGATGCGTGACAGCTTAAACTTTGGGTCACTCCTGGTGCACGAACTGTCAAATATTGTGACAGCACAAGCAGCTCTCTGAACCCCTGCGCGCCAGCAGACAAGTGACAACATTTCTGTGGATTTTTATTATTTCTTCTCAGCAAGGACCTCAGAAATGCAAATGTTTTTGCAGCTTCCATGGGGCTCCAGGGGAGGTAATTTGCCAGAGGTTCTTGCAGGAAACAAACCCTGGTCGTTCACAACGTTTCTGCGAAGGTTTTAACCAGCCCTGTCGCAGCGGGTCGCTTTGAAGGTCTGGGATGCACTGGTCCTCTTTGTAAAATGGGATGAGACAGAATTTTTCAGGCAATTACAAAATCCCACCTCTAAATGAACAACCCTATAGGTTAGTATTAAGCTTAGTAATACAAGTATTAGTACTAGTAAGGAATAATAATAAAAAAAGAAGCCATATACAACCACATGTGTTTTAAAGGAAAAGCAAAACCTGGAGATCCCTGGTGAGAGCAAGGCTTCTGCACGTTAGGGACCGTAAGTGCACACAATGTTGAAAGAAAATAACAAACTGCCTTTTCACAGCTACAAATTCACGTTCACGAAGACTAAATCACTGTCCCACGGCCAGCTAGGGAAACGGTGCCGGCATCAGGCGTAAAAGCTTTGTCCCATATAACAGGACCACACAAACAACCAACCCCACCACCCCGTAAATCTGCTTTTTGGCCAAACGTCCCCGCGTGGTGGTGTAACAGCCCCTGTGCCCAGCCAACACGATCTGCTCATCCCCCCGCTCCGTACGAAACCACGGTGCCGCAGCCTGGAATGGTGGCATGGTCTACAATGAACTCAGCAGCACGTGAAACGGCAAGCATGAAGGTTTGTTTAATGATTTTTAATTAATTTTAATTACTTACAATTTTTTTTTTTTGAGCCGTAGCTAAACCTCGCTGAATCTCAGCCCCTCTGATCGCTCTGGGACTTCTGCCAGCTTCCTCATTACAGATCAGTTCCCCCAACGCCATTTGATAATGAAATGGGTTTTAAAAGAAAGGGACACAGGGAAAAAAAAAAAAAAATCAAATACCTTCAGCAGAACCCCAGGGAGCTGGAAGAGGATTATGATCTGGCATGGAGATAAAATGATAGTTTGGGGGCTTGCTTTATGGATAGCGTGTACCTGTGCCGAGTGTCCTACTTTCAAAAGACAAAAGTTATGGGTCTGTAAGGACTTCCCACCCTCCTGGCTTCTTGCAGGCCCTGTTGCACGGGGGCAAGCGATTGAGAGAGGCTGGAAAGCCACGGCCAAGGCTCGCAGCTGGCGCAGTCGCAGAGGAGCAGGTACGTAAACCTGCCATGGGGACGGCACCCAGCCCGGGCGGCACAGACGGCGTTTCCCAGAGCACCCAGCCCGACACATCGCGGAGCACCGCCTGCCGACCTCGCCCTGTGAAGCGGGAGTCCTGCCTCCAGGCACCCCTGCCCAGCAGAGCTCTCACATCCTCTGAGGACTTTTTTCCAAGCATTTCACACACTTAATTGTCCCACAGCTAGTACATCCTCTCCCCGGTATCTCTCCCAGTTGACCATGTACCAGTCTCCCCAAAGCCTCAGAGTTATTTCTTGGTTTACTACGGAGTTTACTCCTTTTGCTTTCTCTGATCTCCCCTTTACATATTTCTTTCAGCTTTCTAAAAGATTTTTTACTTATTCACTGCCCCTGGGATTCTTTCCCACCTGTATCTTGACCAGCATCCAGAAGTTCCTTCTGCACCAAGAGGCGCTCGCAAGCCACATCTCATTCCCTGGGGAACCCTGCACGGGCGTTCTCACAGGGCGGGTGCAGATGGTGGAAGGCACTGGTAGCACTGGCGTGTGCCTTTTTGCCTGTTTGTTTTTATTAACACGCTGCTCTGGTTCACGATTCCAAACCTTCTCCCTGTGGCTCTGATCTCAGCCCAGCTGATCTCCTGCCCAGCAGCCCTGGGCAAGCTTCAAAGGATTTGATGTTTGGGCAGGGTACAGAAAGGAATCTGCAATTTTTGGATGCTCTGCTGAGGCTTATCTGAACCTCGGTGCAGTCTCGAAATCTGGGCTCCAAGCCCCCCAAGAGCACGTTTTCGTTAGAGACGGTTGGAAGTCCACAGGCAGAGCTGGAAATCCCTTTAAAAACAAAAGTCTTCCTGAGTCCTTGCACATCGGTTTGTGCCCAACAAGGAAGTGGAAAGGAAGAGAAGGATATTTTTTTATAGAACATAAAATGAAGAGAATGAGCAAAATATTGCATATATTTATATAATTATTGCCTGCATCAGGTTTTACCAGCAGAAATATTGCTGTTACCACAGCCACCACCGGCCTGAAGGGCTCATGTTTTCCCCAGGCTCCTGTTCGTTCGTATCAAACGCATCTTCATGAACGGAAACCAAGCACACAGGGAGGCTGGGACACCTCCAGCACCGCTGTGACCCTCTCCAGCCGAGGACCTGCCCCGCACTGAAGCCAAGATGGGTACGAGTCCCTGCCAACAGCCCAGCCGGCCGCACCACAGCCATCACCAGCAAAACAAACATCAGAAACGTGATGCAAAGGTGAGCTGGGCGGGGGACTGGGACCATTTCCTACCTCCCAGCCATTGGAGGGACCTGCATAATTCATAGGCCATAGATTGTATATATCTTATTCATGAAAGTTTAAGCAGACCGGTTATTACTATTGACCATTAAAAGACAATTTTTTCCCCATGTGCGACAAGGACTATTGACATTCCCGTATCCTTGAAAAAAGGAAGTTGATGGCCTGGCATCTTCAGAGTCTCACATCACTCGTGCACACACGTGCTGAGGCATCCAGGTCTCTGAGCCGGCAAGGAGTTAACAAATGAGCTGCATTAATAAAAAAAATTCTGTCTATTTCTAAAACTATCAACAAATAGTGTCATTAAAGCACTATTAAAGACTGACAGTTTGATTTTATGCTTTTAAACCTGATGCTTTAGTAATAAAGCAGCAAGGCAGAATTTTCTCTGCCACAGGCAGCGTGGCGGTGTTTAGCAGGAGCTAAATGACTTAGCTGTTGTAACCCCACCGAAATACCACTGTCAGCACCCACCCCGACATGCTGCTCACGTGTGCGTTTCTCCTACGGAAGCTTTTCCCGGGGGCTCCTGTCGCGGGGAGGACCGCAGGGCTGGTGTGCAACATGGCGAGCAAGGGTGCAAGACATCAGGGCATCTGTGTGCTC
>WHYT01016799.1:2279-74712 GCA_009806455.1 Tetrax tetrax
GGGGAGCAGGGGGGAGGAGGAAGAGGGGGGGGACCCCGGTGCTTCGCCGGCCCCGGGAGCTCAGGAAGGGCTGGGAAAGTTGGAGTTGTTTAGTCTAGGGAAGAGGCACGGAGAGGGGAGGTACAAACCCAGGCCTGAAATGTGCCAAAAGTTGCTGGGAAGAGGGAGGGAACAAAGTGTTTTCCCTCCCCGGGACAGAGGCCTGGGCTTGAGCGCAGCAGAGATTTCCCCAGAAACTTTTACTGGGGGCTGCGGTGGGGGTTTGCAGGGGCAGCGATGCTACTCCTGTTGTTGGAAGGGTTTTTAAGGATAGGGCAGGCTTCTGTCTCCAGAAAAGCAGTGTCTGTACTGGCACCCTGCACCCAGTCACCGATGCCCACGCTCTGTTCCTGATGCAGTGGCAGAGCAGGATGTGACCGAGCATCCTCACAGGAGGGGACACCCTGGGGGCTGCTCTCCTCCACAGGCAGCACCCACCAGCATTATGGGTGCTGTGCACCCATAAAAATGATAAATTATATTTAGGAAGGCCCTCCAGGTCGTGCAGGGATTTGATATTTTCAAATTTTGATTTCAGTTCAATTCAGATTGCCTCCCCCAATTTTGACTTGCTGCTTTCTCTCCACCTTATTTATTTTTTATCTCTGCATTGGGGATATCCCGCAATCACCAGACCGTGACTGCTTTCCCATCCAGGGCTGAGCAGTCTCCACGCAGAGTTGTGATGTTGACAGCTGGGCAAGCTGCAACTAGAAGAATGTTTTGCTGAAATTTTTCTGTCTGACTTAAATCCTTTCGGATTGCAAAATTCCTGCACTCACCCTCCTTCATGCTGTAGAGTCAATGGCTTTGCTTTTCCGCTGCAGCCTTGGTACTAACTTGTTGGGATGTGGTAGTCAGGGCTGCCTGACCCTTCAAAGCTGCTGGAAAACAGCCCTGTGCTCCCGGTGCTGTGCCCCGGCAGCACCGGGAGCAGAGCTGTGAGGGACTATGAGGAAAGAGGAGCAGCGAGGAGGGGTGGAGGGAAGGAGGCAAGCTGCCTGCCAGCTCCAGCTGCCCTCGCTGCCTTCCCTCCTGCTGCCTTCATCCTAGTGCTGGGGCTGGAGGGGTGAGAGACCCCAAAAAACACACATTGCAGGCTACAGCTCGCCTAAGTGCCTGCTGGAATCCTTTGGCAAGTTGTTTGTGTGCTGCGGGAAGTACCAAATCCTTTTTACCTTAATATTTGTTGTTGTTAACGCCCAGAAATTTTTCCTTGGCTTTATGCTACAGGATGGAGATCCCTGATCTTTGCACCGCATGCATGGCTCACTGCATCCCATTTCACCCTGTCCCATCTCACCCCATCCCTGCTTTCCCCTCTCGCTGAGCTGCAGCAGTTCTCTTGTTTGCAGGTACCAAATCCCCCTACAAAAACGCCCTTCCCAGGGCACACAGAAGAAGCCATCTGGGTACTGGCAGTCACCCGGGGGACACCCAGCCACTGTACAGCACCAGCTAGCGTAACGTCACCTTGGAAACCACCCTGACAGGATTCCCTGGAAATATTTATTATTAGAGGTCCCTAAGGGCAAGCGTGGCCCGAGGCGTGGGGGTCAGGGGTGCCTGGCCCCAGGGTGGAGGGGGCTGAAAGCCCTGCCCATCCCCGGCAGTGCTGCGGCGGCTGGGAGGTTTGCTTTGTTCCCCGAGCAAACAGCTCCGCTGGGGCTCGGCACTTGCTTGTTGCTAATTTAATTTGGGAGAGGCCTCAACAAGGGAGGAGCTGCTGGTCTGGGCCCCTTCCTTGGCTTTTCGGGGGCCCCTCTGAGCGTAGTGCTTTGGCACCTGGTTGGCCTTGGGCAGGAGCGTTGCTACACCCCTCTGAGGAGGTGGCGGAGCTGGTGGGCACCAATGACACTGACCTCAGCATTTAAACCTCTTGTGATGCTGTTACCCATAAAGAGAATCTTGATGCCATCAAGCAATACCATTACACTGAGTTGGGAAGCATCAGACAGATTTAAAGAAACTTAGGATTAGTGCAAGAATATAGAAATATAATTAGTCAGATCACAGCTTTGTCTAGCCTTGCACCCTATTCCCCATAGTGGTCCGCAGAGATGCTTTGAAAGAATATAAACACCCTTTGATACTTGACCCTGTGAATGCCTCCTGCAGCGAGGAGTTCCACAGCTCCTTCACATGCAGTGTGGAAAAAAAGGACATTTTTGGGGAGGTTTGAACCTGCCACCTCCTGGCTTTGTTTGGCATCCAGCGTATCTGGTCTCCAAGGGATCTCACTTTGTTTTTCAGAAACTTTAATGGGCGAGAGGAAGCTGTGACTCAGCCACCGGTGAATCACTGCTGCTCCAGATTACACGTCGCTTTGCTTGCTGGTGCCCCTCAAGCACAGGAATCACGTAAGCTTGGACAAGACAAGCTCCTGTCACATCATGCGATGTCAATCTGAGTTGAGGCCTGGGACCAGCTGGAAATCAAATCCCACCTCCAACCTTGGTTTTCCGCCCCTGTCCTTCCCAAACTCCTTATTTCCCTGCAAGATCGTAGCCTTTCCCATGCCAAAAAGCCCCCCTGATAACTTCAATTTCCTCCAAGGTCTCCCCAACCCCTAGTTCTATTTGGAAAACACTCCTAATTTTACACTGAAAATAGAAACACTCTCTTGTTTTCCTCCTTGTTTCATTGGATTCAGCTGATTTATTTACCAGTTGGCCCCATTACACAGCTGGGAGCTTTGCTGCCTTGATAACACCCAGCTGGAACCCAAGGCTGGTGTGTTGGGTTTTCCTTGGCATGGTGGGATGGAAGGAGATGTGAAGTGACTGCAAGTGCACCTTTCTCCCCAGCTGCTCGCTCTGTTCTCCAGTTGCGATTTCTGTTTGCAGATGCTGGCCCGGCTTAAAGTAAGCAATGGAAAACTCTGCTCCCAGAGAAACATTCCTCTCATTTTTCCCCTATGCTTCTGCCTTTTTCCTTCCCTCTCCCCCTCCCACAAAAAAAGACTGCAGTTTAAACACCAAAAATAATGCACGCCCAGTCGTGGGCTGGATAAAAATAGAAGCCCTTGGTATTTACTTTAGCAGTAGCAATTGCCTTTCCAGCTTTGAAGGAGAACAGGAGAGGGATGGGATGGGATGGGATGGTGACTCTTGGAGAGGTGGGGGATAAACACCGAGCTGGTGGTTTTGGGGCTAGCAGGCTTGGTGGCAGCTACTCCCTCCCCTCCTCCTTCTCGGTTGGTGCCTGCCAGGCTCTGTCCCCTCCGGGAAGTGGAAAGCCCTGGGGATGGGTTGGATTTGGGTGGCCCAGTCCCACCTGGGTCCCACCCTAGTGCTGATGCAGTGTTTTGGGGCTTCCCTTAAGTGCCTGGGGCTCAGTCCTGCATGGGCAGCGATGAGGGGGGAAAGGCTGTTCTTAGGTGAAGTGCCCCAAAACTGGTGAGGTTTTTTTTTGGGAGTGCCTCTTCCCTTCCCCATCCCTCACCCAGGAGGCTTTGGGTGCAACTGGGCTTGCTAGGGTGGGCCTGGGTCTGCTGAAGCATCCCTCCCTGGTGCTTAGGGGAAAGAAAAGGCTGGGGTGGGGAGCAAGGTGAGGCCCTCAGGTGCGTCCTCAAAGATGGGATACAGAGACCTGCATGTGTTTGGGGAGGAGGGAAGATGTGTGTCTCTGCACCGATGGGGTGAGAGCAAGCAAGAGATGGCGGCTTGAGGTGCGTTTTGGTATGTGCTGCAGGGTTTGAGAGGAAAGCAGTAGGGCTTTTTGTTGGTTTAAAGCTGATGATTGTTTTGTGTGTGTGTGAGCCTTCAGAAACTCCTTCCTGAGGAAATCCTACAAGCAGCACTGGCGGTGGGCGAAGGGGAAAGGAGACGTGCTGGGGCCGGGCAAGTCCCAGCAGCATGACGTGTTGCCTTCCCATTTTGGAACGGCTCAAGGACTAGTTATATGAAGACCAGGGGACAAAATCTCATCAGTGAATGGGGGTGCCCCTTCCCTCAGCGTGGAAAAGGGGTCACTGGCAGTGTCTTGATGGTTGGATTTGTGGGAGACGTGAACCAAAGGCAGAGGAGTCAGTGATGCCCGGGCACAGTCCCGGTGCCCCTGAGGACCAGCCTGTGCCCCTAGTAGTGAGAAGCAGCGGCTTGTGCCTCCTCCCAGAGCAGCTGCTCCCATATTTTCCTGCACTGGGTGGGCGTTGGATCTGATTTACCAAGGTTGTTTTTTAGGTGAAAAACTTGTGGTTGTGCTGGCTGTCCCCTCTGGCACAGTGCTTCCTTCAGCTCAGCTGCACGATGCCGAGGAGCAATCAGTGGCCATCCCTTGGGAGCAGCTTGCCAGGATAAGCAGCTGCCAAATTGTTTTGGTTTTTTTTTTTTCCTATGATTCTATTATCCCTTACCCTCGGTAAGCCTCTTCCACGGGGGAAGCTGTTCCTGGAGATTTCTGGTGAGCTGGTGTTCCTCAGTTCAGGATCCGATGAGGATATTGGCTGGTGACACCAGAGCAGTTGGCCAAGGTGTGCCCTCCTGCCTGTATGTTTTGTGCTGCCCTTGGGGCTTAGCTTCTGCCTGGGGACTATTTGACCCTTGCTCTTCACAGTTCAAAGTCTTCCTCCTCCTCCTCTTGTTTGCTAACAGGGGCTTGGCAGGGAGGATGCAGCTGGGTGCTGGGGCTCAGGCAGGGCAGCTCAGTGGAGGCTCACCCACCCTTCGGGAGGGAACCGAGAGCAAAATGCAAATCATGGTGGTGAAAGAGGAAAAACACACTGAAGGCCTTTCTCCTAAAGGTGTTTTGCCTCTTTATGCCCCCTGCAAGGAAGAGCAGGTTCCTTTATTTGGAAGGGCAAAGTCCCCCTTGGGCAGGGGGGAAGAGGTGGTCTTGGGTCACGAGTGAGGTGCCGATAGGAGTCAGGGAACGGACAGATGCTGGCTGCTTTCTGCATGACTTGAGTGCAGCGGGGGACATGGGACCAGGATGAGGACCAGGCCCTGTCCCCAGGAGCAGAGGGATGCTGGCTGCCTGTGCTGCTCCTTCAGCCCTGTCCCCCTCTGCTGCTCTTCTCCCAGTTGCCCATTTCCAATGCCTTCTCAAATTCTTAGAGGGGGGATTTCCCACTTCATACCCCTCTTCTCTTATTTTTTGGGAGGATTTTTCTTGTAAACTTTTGCAGACTTACTTCCTTCAACCCCCTCTTTTGTTGTAATGTGGCCAAACTCAGGGGATGGTGCTGGGCCAGTGCAGGGACAAGGGATCATTGTGGTGAACAGAGGCGGCTTGTGTTCCCGCCAGCATCCCGGTGTGCTCTGCTCTGCCATCCCACATCCGTGCTGGGCCCCAGTGCCTGTGGAGGAGTGACACAAGGGAGATAACCTGAGTGGGAGCAAGAGGATTAGCCATGCTGCTGGGAATAAGTGTGCTTACACTTTGCATGGTGTGCTCTACAGGTGGGCTTCACATCTCCAGCATCCCTACCAGCAGCAGAAAGGAATCCAAAATATAGGGAGGGAGAGAAGTCCCGCTACGAGAAAGTCCCTAATCACAGTTAGGATCTTGCATCAAATATAATCTACATAATGTGGGGGTTTTTTTTTCGGTGGGGAAAATTGCTGCAACAGGTTGGAAGCAGAAGATTCACAGCATGTTGAAGCCGTGGCTGTAGTGCAGGGAAGGGAGAATAAGCCTCTGGGCTACTGTTCACAGCACCCCTCATCCTAGGGAGAGGGGACAAATCAATGACATTTAAAAGCCCTGCATTTAGATTTGATTAAAAGAGATTTTTTTTTTTCTTTTTACACTCTACATAATTAAGCTTTAGAGATTGTAGCCACAGGACTTGAAAATATAAAAGTGGGAATGAGGGTTTAAAGGGATGATGAACACATCCAGGCTCATGAGGGGAAATTAAAACCCAAGAATGTTAAAATGGTGCTATAAAAATCATGTCCCGCAAGGCATAAAGCAGCTGTGAATTCATGGGATAAGGATGCTCCTTCATTGACCTGCCCCAACCTTGCTCCTGCAAGCATTGCACCTCCTCCTGCAGTGCTGCTTGCTCCTTGGTGAGCATTCCCCTGGTGTTTTTTGGGGCTGAAGTTGCAGGGTGTGTTGCTGGGAATGTGTTGCTCAAACTCCAGGTTTGGGACAAAAGCCCAATGCTGGGAATGTGTTGCTCAAACTCCAGGTTTGGGACAAAAGCCCAATGCCCTTGCTGAGGACCTTTGTACACCCTCCTGATGTTTGCTGGTGGAACAAAGTTCCCAAGCATCGCTCATGCAAGAAGGGGACTTTGGTAAGAGGACTGTGGTGAAATATCTCCAGACAAAGTGCCGATGGGGGTGGGGCTGCTGGTGGGATACTCCGCGGTGACTGGAAATGTCCAAAGAGGAGTGTGGCTACTCACAGCGTGGCTGTGCTGCCTGCACAAAGCCTGGGCTGCCCAGGGCAGTGTGCTCCTTGGAGAGGCTGGAAATGTGAGATACCACTACGTGTGATACTGTAGGACCGTGTCTGGACTATACAGATGGCTTTGAGTTGTGCAAGGGCAGAGGGGACTAGAGTGATGAGAGTGGTGGGCACTTGTGGTGGGTGATGGGGCACAAGCTGCCCAGGGGTTGGTGTGGTTGGGCAAAACACCTCCCTAGCTTAAGTCAAAGCTTGGGGCATTTAGGAAAGGGCTTGTTCCAGTCCTGACCCCCTTCTCCTCCTGTCTGAAACATGGATCTGGGCTGTGGCTCTGATTATGGGAGATAGGTTATGGTCCAGAGGGATGCTGGGGCTCTGCAGGCACCTGCCTTCTCTGGGTACCAACCTCCAAGTAATGTGTGCCCATCTCTCATGCCTGATTATTGCAATGGGAAGACCGTGTTTTCTCCAGGTGAGATTTTTTTGGGATGCTCCACAGGCCTCACCTGGCCCCAGAGATGTTGAATGGAGTGTACAGTGGAGGGCACTGGCCTTCTCTAAGGGACCATAGATGAAACCCACATGCTGGGTCACCTGCTTGGCCAAGAAGGGTGAGTTTGGGATGACAAGCACTGGCGCAGGCAACTCTTCCTCTCTATCCCAAACCCATCTCCATCCCTCGGCTCCCCTGCACACAGGGATGACCCCTGGGCTTGCCTGAACAGTGTTCTGTGGCATTTACTCCCTTCAGACACGACAAAGGTCATTTAATCCAAACAGTTGAGTCCTTCAGGCTTGTTTTTTTGCTGTGCCAGTGGCCGTGGCTGAGGTGGGGAATCCCCAGTGCTCACAACTTCCTTTTTTTTTCCCTCTTGAATCAGAGCAAGAAAGAGAAGTTGAGAAACTACTGCAAAGCAAATTCTCCTGTTTTGCCTTTCTGAAATTAAATTTAGAAAATATTGAAGCAGTCTGGCGGAAGAGACTCTTTTGCCCTTTCTCATCCTGCCTGGCTACGTGTCAAACACAAAAACTTAAGATGAGCAGGTCTAAATAAAGTCTGCATGTGAAACAACTTTAAAAATCCTCTGAAATTCATAGTTACTCCAGAGATTTTAGATGAATCTTTGTTGATTTTGTTCTTGTCGGTTTTTTGTTTGTTTTCCACTGGGTGCATGTTCTGCTGGAAATAGCCTTGCAATTTGGTTTTTGATGGGGTTTCCTTCATGCTGGGAACAGATTGCTGTCTAAATTGGGAGAATGACTTTAACTGAAGGCTTTAGCATCATTTTGCTCAGCTCCTGAGAATTTACACCATAGCTTTGCTTTCCCTGGCTGCAAACTGCAGAGCCAAGGGCCTCTCTAGCTCATGGGAGCAGCTAAATTTATTAACAAAACATCTTGTGCTGGGCTGAAGCCAAAGCACAGCTCCCTGTCTTGCTGATGTTAAAGCACTGACCGCGCTGACCTGACTTTGTGGTGGCTTTATTGTTATTTATTTTTACAGGATAACTCAGGCAGGGGGGGACCTTGGGAGCCTGTGGTCCAACCTGCTGCCCAAGGCAGCCCTGGGGTTGGACAAGGTTGTTCAGGGCTTTTGCCAGCCTGGTGTTCAGCACCTCCAAGGCACCACCAGCCAATGCTGGGCTTCCCCCAAAATTTCCTCTCTCCCTCTCTCTTTTTTTTTTTTTTTTTGTTTTTTCCCATTGCATGTACTTTGTCTCTCAGCTGCTCTGTTCCTCCTGTGTCGTGTTTCTTGGTGTGCTTTGCAAACAAGGAGCCTGCACTCTTCTGGCTGCTGCTGGGGTCAACTGGGGTGGCTGGCTCAGCTGTGTGTGACACCTTGCAGCTCAGCTGCAAAGCACCAAGCGAAAAACCAAGCCCCTGTGGCTAACTGCTTCGGATACAAAAGTATCTGAGTTCCAGTGGGGCAGAATGTGCCCTTGCAGGAGGGTGAGCATCTTTTCCCATGGGATAAGCGAGGATTAGGGACAGAAGATGCACATCCCTGCTTGGCATGAGGTCGGGGCTGTGATGCTGCCGGGCTTGGGTGCACCAGGACCCCACTCCCACCCAGCTCCCGCACAGATGCACATCTCACTCCTTCAGTATCTTTTATTAATGTATAGAAAATGCATTAAAAAAAGGAACTATACATAGCCTAAGAGCGGTCAGGACTAAAAATACTAGTTAACAATGGTTAACAAGCGTCGATCCCATTCTCTGAGCTACGTTTTCATTACAGGGTGGGGAGGGTTGTTTAATATATTATTTATTTATATTATTTATTTTATTTATGCATTTATTTGCGTTTATCTTCCCCCTCATTTGGTTGCATTGGTTTCTGTTTGAGTTCATCAAAACCTGTCCAAGGGATTTTATTGCCTCCATTCATCCTTCTTGTTTATGTTTTAATTTTTTTTTTAAAGTAATAAACACAATTGCAGGGTAACACTTGTACACAGGGGGCTGTTTGTTTGTTTGTTTAGATCTTTGTGTCACCATCCTTCTGAGAAACACTGACACCTGGAGAGCTGCAGGCTGGATACTGAGGTGGGTCTAGGCATCAGCATCTCCCCAGGGAAGAGCCTTTCCCTTCCCTTTACCCTAAACCTCCCCCTCAGAAGGGGCAAGCTGGCACCATGATGTGCAGGAGGAAGGTGACCCTGGAGGGTACAGATGGTCCTCAAGAGGCTCAATTGGGTTTGGTGGCTATCCTGGAGTGCTTGCTTGGCAGAAACAGGGATGGGCTTCTTTTTGGCCCTAAGACAGAGCCCTTCATTAGTGCATGTAAGCTTGAATTAGAGGGTTTTGGGGGGTGAGAGCTCTTTGCTGGTGGTGTCTGGTAAGGTCAAAGCTTGTGGGTGTTGCTGGGGGACACAGGGCAGGGGGTCCGTGGTCACCCCAGGGTGTGATGGTGGGGATGTACCAGGAGAGTAGCTCTGGGTCTGGGTGAAGGGCGTGTGCTGGCATGGAGGCGGTGCACTGGGCAGGTATTTTGGCTCCTGCTGTATATTGGCAGGTCACTCTAAGCCTGTTGTGGTCTTAGGACCACCCCAGCGTGGGGACACCACTGCCTAAGCTCTTACCACTGGGGACGAAGGTGGTGTGAGTTGTGCTTTGCGCACGCTGATGCTTCACCCGGGGCAAGCGTCACATTGGGAAGAAGGTTGGAGGTTGGGGCAAGAGGATGTTTAGGCTGGTATTATGCTTTGAGGCGCCCATGCTAAGGTAATGAAAAGATGAGCCTCCTCCCCAAGCTTTGGGTGGATATTCTTCCAGCATCCCCCTCCTAAAACACAGCTACTTTTGGGGAGAGCCTAGCCTCTCTCCTCCAAATTATTAATTTGTAAATGCTGTTTTAAAGATCACTTTACTAAAGGCAGCTTTTCCTTTCAGGACTTCTTTTCTTTGGTTATGTTTTAGTGCAGCACACAGTGGGACGGTGGGCTTGAAAGTTTGGCAGGAATTGAATTAAAAATTGGGCAAGAGATGAGAAAGTCCCATGTTGTTTCTTTCCAGGATTTTGGGGTTAAAAATAAGAGGTGGCTTTGAAAGACTGAGAGGGTCCTGGGTACGTGTGGTGCTCTGCTGGATGAAGGATCTGACGTGCTTCTTCCTGCTTGAGGTTATCAGAGTTAGCATCTTGCAGTGGATAGTGTGGTTTGGTTAACAGCTTCAGGTTCCTTTTTGGGCTCTGGGGCAAGCCTGGGCCAGATGAGTAGGATGGCAGAAGAGCCACCAGAGCCCAGAGATGGTTTACGTGTTGGAACCAAGGTCTCTCAAGATGAGCAATGTGCAGGATCCAGGCTTGGTTTCTGGTCATTTCAGGCCTGTTGCCAAGACTTCCTTCAGTCTCAACACTGTGCTGGCCAGGGCCAGGGCCAAACTTGGTCTGGTTGGACAACGATTTCAGAAAAAGGCTTTGCCTAACCAGTGATGGAGGGTGAAGAGAGACTGTACTTAATCACCTGGCCATTCTGTATCATCAACATTAAGCACAAATTTGCTTGAAACCACTGGCAGGAGCTTTGTCCAAAAAAATTCACCAGGCAATGATGAAAAATAAGTTTCTGGAAAATTGTATTTTGTATATGTGAACAATGTGAACAAGGGACAACAACTTAAATGACTGGGTCATTGTTGGTGATTGTGTGCCTAGGCTTGAGTTAGGTTATTACTAGGAAAAAAACCAAAGATGTGTAGAAGTCTTTCCTTTTAAAAGATTTTAGTAACTATGTTTCACCAAGGTACTGGAAAGGCAACACCCTGGTACCATGAGTGAGATCAGGGACTAGCATTGGTATATAATGGCATCAGAAGGCTGGATGTTATCTCCAAGGGTGTCCTTCAGACTCCAGTTACAGGACTTATACAAGGGATGTCAGAGATGACCAAGGAGGGAGAGATATACGTTAGTAAATCTATTTAGAGAATAATCAGCCTTTTTGAGGACCTTCTTTTGAACCTCTTGGAAAAGCTTGGCATGCTTTGATTTTCTGTTTGACTCACACTTTTGAAAAGAGAGATTTCTTGCCTTCTGCAAATGATGAACCTCCATGTTTCCTCTGACATCTCTTTTTTTCACCTGGGTAGATAAGCGAATAGCGCCATCTGAGACAGGCGATGAATGCCATCTACTGCTCATCTCTGCCCTTAGTTATAACCACTGCACTATAGTGCTTTTGTTAGGACACCTCTTGCCTATAAACTCTTGGTGATGTTGGGAAAAATATTACTCTGCTAGTCTACTAGGAGGCTTATTAGGTTTTAATCAGTTCTAGCTACTGCTTCTTGTTGGCTTTTGGGACGTGAAACAGGACAGGCTGCTCAGGAGGCGTGACATCTGTGACACTGACCATGTCCTGCAAGAGATCCTGTTATCTGCAGCCTCTCTGACTGTTCCTCAACTGGTTGACTTGTTGCTTGATTTGATGCTGATGCGAAGTAAGGAGAGATGCCTTATTTACATATGAGATGTTGCATCCTTCATCCAGGTTGACCTGCAGCTTGTAAGATGACCACATGAAGGGTTGCACCCTGTGCCTAATCCTGACCTTTGCAGTTAGCTATGATTTTGTGTGCCAGTACGTGGCATGGACAAGGAGGCTGCATTTCCCACTTAATGCCCTTCTTCAGTTCTGCAGCCGTGGTGAGTAACGTCAGAAAATCCAGGAGCATGACCATGAAAGAGACACTGGCCTGAATTATAAGCTACTGCAAAGCTGCCTTTATGTTGCCATCTGGAAGATGTTTCTTGAGACAAAGCAGCTTCAGTGTGATAAAATCAAAAAGCAGTGTTTAGCATTTGTAATGCTCCCTTGGCTGCGAACCCAGCCATGAGCTGCATTGTCCTTGGATGCAGGAATGAGCCCAGGCCAGTGACAATGACCAGCATTGATCAGAGCCCTCAGTAGAGGAGTGGCTCCAACGTGGTTGTTGTTTGGGCTACATGGAAGTGGTGTCAATGACAAGAGCGTGCAGCCAGAGCTATCTGAAGGGTCCACCTTCCTTAAGATAGGAGAAGTTAAGGATGGGAAGAGTGAACTCATCTATTCTTCCCAGGGTCTTGAAGTGCTCCAGAATTTGAATGGACTAAGTCTTCCTTCCAGGAGGGGGAACAGTTGATTTCCTGTTGGAGAGATGATGATACCAAGGCACTGAGATTTGTGTCCCTCTTGTGATGGTGGCAAAGAGAGATGGTGTAGGCGAAGGAGGGGAATAGGCATTTCTCAGCTTGTGCTTGCCTTCTCGCAGCTGCATCGTCATCCTTCCTTGTGTGTGGAGGTCCCTGAACAAGAGCACCTGAACAAGAGAAGGAAGGGAATGGGCATTTCTCAGCTTGTGCTTGTCTTCCCTTGGCTGTGTTATCATCCTTTCTTGTGTGCGTGGAGGGCCGTGAACAAGAGCATCTGGACTATGCCAGCTGCCGGTTTTAGGCTGGGCTGCATTTGTGTGATAGCTCTTTTGGTTGCTGTTCCTTCTCTGAGACTCTTTGCTTTGGGACCAATGACCTCAGTGAGAGACAGCACAGTGGAATGCAGAAATAGCAGAGGAAACAGGCCCTAGACTTCAAGACTGCAAGTAGTGATTTTTCTCCCAAGTCTTCTAATTTGACTCCTTTCTTCTCCATCAAGCTCAGCAAAACCCAAGCAGATGTGCACCTGGATTGGGTTGAGTTCAGCTCAGAGAAGTGGATGATCCAGATTGGGGCTATTGGAGCACCTCTTGTTTTCTTACACCCCATGTACACGAGGATGACTTTGGCTGTGATGCGGCCAACACGTGAGCTGTGGGCTCTCTGGAGTTTGCCTACATATGCAGATATTCACCAAGCCCTCCTGGTATGATCTGTGAAAACTAGGGATGGGATGAACCTTGTCTTTGCTTGTCCTTGCTTTGTCTCCATGCATACAGTGCCTGTGCATAGGGGAGGGATAACCAGGCCAGAAGGAGAGATGGGCTTCTGCCTGCTGGAAGAATTGGTGTCTACAGGATGGCTTGAAGCTTGACACCTCCCTGCCAGGTGGGGACAGGGAAGCAGGGAGAAAATGGGTATCCCTGGCCATGACTGAGGTGGAAAGGGCTGCACCAAGGTCCCTGTGGAGAAGATTTCTGCCATGAGCCCCATGACAAACATTTCTAACAAGGTTTGCTGGGGATTTCTAAGTCTTTTTAAAAAATATCAAAAAAATCTGTCTGTCTCTTTCTCTCTCTCTTCCTTCTTAAGGGCCAGAGTATTGGGGTAGGGAGACTGGAAATTTGGTATTTCTCTGGGACAGATGCAAAGCAATGAGGTCTTTCCTTTCCCATGGCCTTTGCTTGTGCCATGGTTCCCTCTAGCACTCGTTAGGGGCAGGTTGCTATCTCAGACAAATAGTAATTCTTTTTTTCCCTTTTCATGTTATAAAATACAAACAAATGACAGAAAAGGTCAGGTGGTGGGAGGCAGGAGGGGGTTCAGCTGGCTCAGAGCTGTAGGGACCGTCGTTTCCTCCCAGAGGTGTTACGATGGTTGTAAGGTCGCATCTTCATTTCCACGAAGGGGATGGAGAACTCATGGCCTTTCCAATGGTACCAGTTAATCCCCTGGCAGGAGGGAGAGAAAGGCACAGGGTAAAGAAAAACCCCAACAAGAAACTAGAGTGAGAGAGGAAGGAAACAATGTTGACTGCCATAGAGAAGCCAGAAGGTAGAACTTGCTGCAGAAGGAGCAAGAAACTCTTCTGCTGCTATGACTTGATTGGTTTTTCCCACTGCTTGAAGGCTTTTGATCAAATTTTATGTACGTGTATTTTTTTTAATGTAATGTAAGAAGATGCCATGGTAAATGACGATGGCAGCCAGTGTGAGGCACAAAGCAAAAGCCTAAATGGCTTGAAGGTGGTTCCCTTTGCTCCAGCTAGTGTGGAGTCACCCCACCAGTGCTCCCAACTCTGGTTAACTGACCACCCAAGCCACAGCCCTAGCCTGGGCTGGCTAATATGCTTGGTTGCACCCCTAGGAAAAAATGCTGAAGGCTTTCAGCCCAGCTCTGCCCTTACCTGACTGTGCCGGGACTCTCCGTACTTGCCGTTGAGGTTGGTGCGGTGGCAGTTCTTATACCACCAGGCCCCTTTGTAGGACATGGCGCAGTTAGTCACGGCAACGTCATTGTCCCTGTCCTTGGTGGAGAAGGGGCGGCCCTGGTGATAGCTGAGGGAGTCCCCTGTGGAAAGAAGTGCTGTTAGAGCTGACGGAGCCTGAGTCATCTGGTCCTTTCAGAAGGAAATGAGGATATTCTGGTATATGTCGTAGCCTGCCAATCAACAGCTTGAGCAGCTCAAGGTCTAGGAATAATATTAACTAGAATTGCTCTCAATTGGTTAATCTGAGGTTCTCCGCTGCCAGTTTAGGATCAGTACAGACCACAGAGGCTGTACTGAGACCTCTTAGAGGCTGCTTGGGTTTGGCAGATAAAATGCTATATGGATTTGGATCTGAATTTCAGTGTTTCAGAAGTGAATTGAATCCTATATTTGGACATGCCTTACTTCCTGAAGGCTGACTCTGCTGCATGACTTCAGGATGCTTTCAGCCTCCTTCCCTCCTGTTAGCCAAAGGGGACTTTTCTCCCAAAGGAGGCCAAGGATTTGTCTCTTGAACCATGATGCTTGGTCTTCTTTTCTCCCTTTGGATAAGGGGAAGAAGCTTTTAGAAGATGTATGGTGTCTTATTCCACCAAAACCACCAACCTCGTCTCACTTCCTTACTAAGGAACGAGAGAGCTGCTTTTGGGTGAAAGAAGAGCCAAAGTATGGTTGTTATTACAACTGAGTGATATACTTACAGGAGACATTGTTAATATGCTCCTTGGTGGTCCCTAAGAAAATACAAAGCAGATCCATGCTAGTTGTGTGCAGTCCAGCCACTGAGAGGCTTGCTAGAAAACCTCTTAACGATGAACCATTTGGTGAGTCTTGGCTCTCTTTGCTCAAGGTGGAGCAGAAGCTCCTTGGTTGGATGGCTAGAAGAGCTTGCATGGGGAAGGGTAGGGTGTCCTGTCTGCAGCACTGCTACTGGCATTTTTGGCAATAGATTGAGAGCGTCGTGCTATGGGATTTAAGGTCAGAGCAAGTGCTGTGTGGCACGCAACCAAGATGCCTGTTGCTTCTCTTCTAGTGGCAACTACCAGATATTATATAGGAAAATTCCTGCATCTTATATATGATGTGGGGTTCCTCACTAAGTACATGGTGGTGAAGTTTTTTCTGGATTGTGAAGGCTTGCACTGGGCATGTCTATCCCAGCTAAAGGGGCTGCAGCTGGACCCCTGTCCCCCTTCTTGGGGAAGAGACCCCTGTGCCCTCCCTCCATCACCCATTGCCCACTGTTTTCTCATGGGCAAAGCCTAGCGCTGCTGCATCAACCAAGCAAGCAGGTGTGACAGTGTCCTTGCAAAACTGGCTAGTGTTTGGCATCGGTATGAGGAAATGATGCAGAGCATTTCAGATTTTTCCATTGCTGTGGGAAAGCGATAAATACACCCTCCAGCATGGCATCAATAGCGAGCTGTGGTTATTGCCAAGTGAGATGACACTTCTGATGATTGACCTGGTTATTTGAACAGCGGTGCCTCTGATATTAAATATGTAATCCCCAGTGGAAAATTCCTGTGCCCTTAGTGGGGTTTATCAGCCTGGTTTACATGATGGGCTGCAGGAAGGCAGAAAGGTCTATGGGTTTGTGTCTTGCTGCTCCACACAAGTAAGCTTTGATGTTGGGATTTCTTTTACAAAGTTTCAGACACACCAGTCCCAGAATTTCTCTACTACTTGCTAGCATTGAGGTTGTACCCGAAGTGCCGTTGTAGTCCCCGATTCGCAGCTTGTACAGGCTCCGGGAGTCACCGATAGAGAACTTGTCGTAGTAGGCGTATGCCACTTCTTGGCCGTCCCTCATGTCTATTCGCAACTCATAGCGCCCCTGGGATGTGATCTTGTGGATGTTGTCCAAGCCTGGTGAGACAAGCAGTGAGACACCCGGTGAGACCCGGTGCCTGGATCCGCTCTGTGACAAACAAAAAAAAAAAGCTCTAGGCAAATAAAAGAGCTGTGGGAAATGAGAATGATGAGAGGAACCAAAGAGCAACAGCACTTCTGGTTAAGTCTTTTTCTCTCCTGGCACTGGTGAGGTCTCAGCTCTCTGTTCCCACTCAAGCTTCACCTCCCCGTGGCTATGAGGGGTGGGTTCAAGGCCATTCATGCTGCTGTAGCTGGACGTGTTGAGCTGTGGAGCCCTGGTGCTTCTCATGTTGCTGTTAAGCTCCCATACAAGCCAGAGTGTTTATGCTACAGGGCTGGGCTTGGCTCATGCTCAGATTTTGGGGGAGCACGCTCCATTTCAGAGGCATGCTGAGTCTCCCACTCACCCCTTTCCTACTTTTTGGGCAACTGGCTTGCTGGCCAAGGCAAGGTGAGGTCCATGAGCTGTAGGTGCCACCAATGCAACCTGTAATCATCCAAAGGAGGATGATGGGTTTTGGTCCATGAAAACTCCCAGCATACCTCTGTCTCTCCTCGGAGGAGCGAATTAGGGAGCTGCTGGCCTTCACAATGTGCTTTTGTGTGCTGTGCCCATGAGAGACTTTCTAATGTGAAGGGCAACAAGTGAACAGAAGGAAAACTGTCTGAGGGAGAGTGTGGAGGAGCGGGGTGAAAGAGAAGTAGCCAACAGCTGGCATAGGCAAGCAGCACAGAGCATGGGGAGCTTGGGTTTAACACGCTGATGAAAGACAACCAGTGAAGGTCATACCTAGCCAAAACTCGTCCTCCAAGTTTCCGAAGCCAACCCTGTAATCTGCCCATTTCCGGAAGAAATCGGTCAGCCCATTCTGCCGCCTCTGGAAGACCTGTGGTGGAGGAAGACCAGGGGGAAAATCGATGTGAAGGAGATGAGAGGCAGCTTTGCTGGGCTTTGGACACACAAAATAAAGACAATGCTTTGTCTTTCCATTGCACCCTTCAGGGAAGAAAATTGCAATGCCCATCCAGTTAGTGTTAATTGCAGTCATGCAATTAATTAATGTGCAAAAGGAGAAACTGAAGAGATGTTAAATGATGTCTGAGGCAAGTCAATGTTATAATAGGAAGGAATTAGCCTTCAAGCTTTCTGCTCTAACCAAAGCATGGTCCCTCTGGTTTTCTAGCATGTGATTCTGCTTTCGGCTGGCTCTGTCTGTGATATCCAAAGGGATGCTCTGAAGCAGAGTGACATGGAGGGAAATTTCCTAGCTAAAATAACATCCATACTAGAAATCAGCATTTGAGGGAGCTCTTTTTTTTTTTTCCTGTTTTGACTATATATCTAGGGGGGTTTTGGGTGATACGTGTAAGTAAGCGTTTGACACAAATAAAATCAAAGCACCAGAGCATTATTTACTTAAGCTGTCAGTCCATCTACATCAAGACAAGCAGTGTTTGTGCAATTCAAAAATCAAACAGGCATTTGTGTTTAAAATGCTCCTGTGCAGACTCAATCCAGGTGATGCCTGACAGCCTCCTACTGCAGGCAATATGAATCACTCCCTGTGAAAGCTATCGGCCATTAATTTCATTTCTAGAACAATAAATCAGCTTCACTCTCAGATTCGGCTCTCCACAAGCACTGCAAACATGTCAAATAAATCAAAGGGCATTTCTCCAAGTGTAACTATTATTACTGGAGCGTGGGCCATTCCCTATGGTGTGGGAAATGAAGCATGCAATATTAAGCCTGCTGTTGTTCCCATGCGTGGCTTTGCTGGTGGGATGGGGCTCGGTTACTTTGCGATGGGGACAACGCGTACGACAACTGCACGGCTACTCACAATCCAGCCGCCTCCGTCAGTGGTCATGTCACAGTAGACCTGCACCCGCTGGCTGAGGTCCCCGTTGATGGAGATGGTGTAGATGCCGCTCAGCGTGTCTCCATTCATCAGGTGCTGGGTGCAGTCCTGAGGGTTAGCAAAGACACGGCCGCCTATGAAATTAAAAAAAAAAAATAAAAAAAGCAAAAATTTAAGCAGAGGGACCCACTGGTTATAATCCAAGAAAGGTCTAACTTGGCTTCTGCATCCCAAGTTATTCTGCAAGGTGGTGGGACTTCACATTTGCCAACAACATCAGAGGAATTAATGGAAAAAATGTGTGCATATATTAATTTATGCCCCATACATCCCATATTGGAAAGTTGCATGGTAACATCACTATGAATGATGAGGGATGTCACTTCTTGAACCATCTGTCTGCACCCTGCCGTTTAAGCTGTCACCGGCATATTTAGACAGCTGTGAAAATACCAAAACCTGTTCTCTTCTCAGGATTGCCAGCTTCAAACAAGTTCTATGACTTTACTGATTCCAGGGGAATTCTCCTGATCCACGCCTTTGGAAATGGTGGTGGATTTGCACCAGTCTGATTGTCACTTGCAAAAAGAGCAGGAATTAGGCCATGTGAGATGCTAGGTATGGGGAGCATGGGCTGTGCGGCTGTGCTTTAGGTGTCTTCTGATGAAGAAACATCTCATTTGGGGGTCAGACTTTAAGAGAGTCTTAACTCTGAGATTTCAGCAGTATTGAGATGTCAACTCTGGGTTCATTTTTCTTCTCATTTAACACAAAAGGGGGAAATACATATTTTTCTTTGCATTGGTGCATATGGTTGATGAGATAAACGAGGGCAGAGCTGGCAACATGGATGTGGCTTTTGAGGGTGTCTCGATTTTGCAGGGAGAAGATGTGAAGGACATGCTGTATGCATCCATCACAACTGTGTGGTGTCCTGTAGGACCAGGCTACAGACCTTTATCTTTACTTTCCAATTTGAGTGTATTCCCACCAGCCTTGCGACCTAAAGACACGGAGATCATTGCTTTGTCCAAATGTTGAAGATCCCCTAATTTTTCTCGTCTCCATAGTCTGTAGTGCAAGGTCTGGTGAGACAGTGTTTGCATTTTATAGTATCCAACAATGAAAATGTTCAAAGACAACCACTTCAGGCTCCCTTGAGCTCTGTGGAGATTACTTGTTTCTTAATTTATATTCATATCTTTAAGAGCCAAGGAGACCTTGAAAGACATTTCAAACCGCTATAAATTATAAATACTCTATCTCTTTCTTCCTTTTGTCCCATCTGTATACAATTCCCGAAGAACCTTATGCAAACATGAAACAAAGAGGCCGAGCTATTAATATGTCAGAGGGAATGGAAGAACCCTGGGATGTGTCGTGTAAGCAGAAGGAAGGAAAACAATTTAAATTAAGTCTGGTTTTTTTTCTTTCTTTTTTTTTTTTTTTTTAGTTCTTAAAGACAAGTCCGTGTTCCCTGCAAAGTGCCCCGGTACACTGCCAGAATTGAATCCCGGACCGTGATTCTTTGCTGAGGGATGCTGCCCATGGATTGCATTGCCTCGATGTTTGTTCCTTGGTGCCTCTGTCTCATCAATACATGGGGTAAGTGGGGAGAAACTGGTTTCTTGCTGATACTTGTCTCCATTTTAAAAGCAAATTAAACCTGTGTTTGGATGCTGCATCAGCTGGCACTGGTGTCTCTAATACTGCTGAGATCTGCCATTTGTGTTTAATGGAAATGGTGCTCTCCTTGTCTGATGTGAGTGGGTTTCTGCTGCTTTATCCCAGCTGAGAAGCCATCCCCATGCAGTTTCATCCCTGACTCCTGAACAACCTCAAAAATTTCACACATTTTACCATCACCTGCCTGAACTGCACTGTATGTGCCTACGTAAGAGGCGAGAATGACAGGAAAGCCTAATCCATAGTAGCATTAGGGAAGAGTCACTTTTCTTTTTTTTCTGTCAATAGTTTCTGTTATCTCTCAAAAGCAAGTGAAGGGATCTTTGCATGTAACCATGATGGGGAAGTGTATCTACAGCAGATTCAAAGAAAACTCTCCTAACTGAACTAGCAGTGCAAATGGGAGGAATTTTGGTGGATATCACCTTCAGGCTTCTTAGTGCTTTTGAATCCCAGGAAAAACATAATTGGATTCAGCCCTGAACAAAATGTACTGTCTGTTAAGTGCCCTGGCCTAGCAAGGCTTTTCAAAGAGGATGAGGAATGAGATGCTTTGCATGGTTTCTAATGTGAATGGTTGCGAAAGGTGGGGGCAATGGTGATATTTTCATGCCAGCCTCATTCTTGCAAGTGTAAGCGCTCCATCTGTGAGGGTTACCGTGGCTGTGGCTGCCCATCATTTGATTTGGAAAGGAAACCATTCCTGTTGCCTTAGTGAATCGTGACTTCTCTAGAATTAGCGGGGGAAGGAATAATGCAATTAGATAAAATTGGTGGGACCACAGTCCTGTGGGCATGCTGTCTGTGCTGTCTGTGACTCCACTGATGGTGGTGGTGATGTGCCTGTTTGATACTTGTGAGAGACTGGACCGGGTCTACAGTGTGGAGAGACCAGCTAGATCTCTCTCCACTCACTCTAAGAGTATGCGTGTTGATATGCATTGTTAACTTTCGTGTTTTTTTCCCCTCTATTTATGTATTTGAGGAGGGGCAGGGACAAGGCAAAGGACCTGGTAGATGGTTCCTGGTCTGAAGCTCAAATTCCTTTGCCCTGGGCTGGACCTTGTGTTTGTACGATAGGTCCTTCAGCCATTAACTTTTTGTAGCAGAGCAGCACTGTGGGTCATGGATATGAATGTACCTCTCTGTAGATTGTGGTGAAATGCTGCCTGATGAGGGAAAGTCCATAAAAGCTGTTCATGTCTACTAGCATGGCTAAGCCCCACCTGGCCAAGCGTATGTGGTACGAGTACTCACCTGTGGTGAAGGTGGTGGAGATGAAGCCGCTCCGCATGGCATTTTGGGCAGCTTGCAGGCGCACAGTGTACTCTGTTGTCTCAGAAAGCCCCTCCAGGCGGATCCACGTGTCCTCAGCATCCACAATCAGCTCCTGTACATGGGTCCCAGAAGGAGGTAGACACCAAGAGCAACAGTTGAGAAAAGCGATGGGGAGCCTAAAGAGCAAGCGAGGAGGGAAGGGAAGCCACAAACCACCGCAGCCCTTGATGCCTGGCTGAGGTACGTTGCATGGCTGCTTACACCCCTGGACTAAGTCTGTGTGAGGTCAATGAACGTATTCAACCTTTTGGGATGGTTCGGGTAGGAGAAAGCTAACTGGTTTGGACATAGGAGATTTGAAAGTTTGCAATCTGTGTGCTCTATTTACTAACTCTGTTGAGATCTACATGCCCTTAATACGGGGCATGATAGATTGCCCAAGCATCGCAAGGTGTAAAGCTAGCCAGACCTGGTTATTAGCCAGTTTTGACTCTGTCAGTTCCTGTCACATTAATTTTTCTGGTCGTCAGCCAATGCCACATAGCGTTATATTGGACTCCTTCTGCAAAGCTATTATCCTTTGGCTGCTGCAAGCCAGACACACTGGCAAAGGAAATGAGACTATTTGTGGTGACATATTTCTAATAGTGTTTGTAGGAGCTCTTCCAGACAGGCAGATATGGACACACTCATTAAATAATCAAATATATTGTATTGCGGGATTAATTAGCTGTCTGTACTGATCTTCCTTTTTGCAAGAAGGGCAAATAGAATTTTTAGCATTTCTGTTCGCAGGATAATTTTCTCCTGCCTCACCTTGCTTGTGTTTCACAAGTTGTGAATTCTTCCTGTTCCTCCAAACTTTCCAGGCATGTCCTCTTTGCTCACACCTGCAGGTGTGCATAAAGATTTTGCCCTGCTTTTCCCAATTGTTTATCTGAAGTATTGCTTATGCAGAAAGTAGTGTCTGCTCTTCTGGTCTCTCCCTAACTAGTGAGCATCATTCTTTTGCTTTGTTGGGTCTGCTCATTTCTCCACAGTCATGTTATTCCTTGACTTAATGAGCCTTTTTCTTTGTGAGGACTCACTTACCTTCCGGCTGCCATCAGTGGATCTGTAGGTCATGACGTAGTTCTCGATCTCTCCCACGGGAGGCACCCAGGAGAGCAAGGCGCTCCGTCGAGTGACTTCACTGGCGGTCAGGTTTGTTGGAGGATCCAAAACTGTAACAGTGGATAGGGACCCAGGGAAGGGCAAGTTCTCATATGCAACCACACCAGCCCCTCTCCCTAACTCAGTGCACTGAGATTCAGCTTTGCAACCCTGAGCTACAGCCCAAAATCCATCCTTTGCCCTCAGTTTCCAGCCCTTATCACCTCATCACCATCCCCAGTCTTGAACAGAACTCTCTTTTCAGAGAACTCTCTAAAAGTCCTCCTCCACCTGCATGCTTGCTGAGGGGTAATGGCTCTGAAATTCATGTGCAATGGGGCCTGTCAAGCTTCTTGTAAGCAAAATGGCTTTGTAGTGCTCTTCTGGACTATGGCATTGGGCAAGAAAGGGAACTGGTCAAGGGTGTTCTCGGGAAACCACATCCAGAGGAAGTCAAAGAAAGGGATGGATGAATGTAGAAGAATGAAAATGATGGTTGATTCTTCCTGTGATGAAAATTCTGTTCTTTTGTTGTGCCCAGCACTGGTTTTTGGGTGTCCTTAGCACGTAGATACTTCTACACCCACATGGGTGTGACAAGAGCTTTGGCTCAGCCTTGCTGGCTGCTTTTCCAGGGGTGGATGTATGGCTAAGGGCACATAACAGGCAGTGGAGGAGGTGATTATACGTACGAGTTGTGAAGTTGGTGCTGACGGTCTGGCTGATGAGGGGCCCATTGGTGGCATACATAGAGACTGTGTAGGTGGTACTGGGCAGGAGTTTGGTCAGCTGGTACTCCTGGCTTACTCCATCCACAAGAATTGTTTCTCCTGCAACTGTAAGCCAAAATAAATGAGTTAGGGTAGATGTTCAAGGTGGTTCTCCAAAATGTGCCTATGAGTATGACCTCATGAGCAAAAGCACTTGTATTGCTGAAACCCCACAAGCTATGGTGCAGCAGCTGAGCTGTAGTGGTGTGTTTGGTCTGAAGGATGGTCTTATTTTTCCCACAGTCCCTGTGTTTGCCCGATACCTTCTTTGCCTTTGGTACTGGGCTTCATTGAGTTTGCCACCACCAAGATTCTGTGGGATGCATACTTGCTTGCCTCTGGGCTGCTGCTAGTGGGCCAGTTAGCAAAGCGGGAAGATCGCAGTCCCCTCTTGTGTGGACTGCCATGCTCCAAGGCTTGGTGGGGGCAGTGGAAGGCACAAGCCATGGGACCTGCACGGCAGGAGCTGGTGTCTGGGGATGGAGTACAGCCCTGCCGCCTGCCAGCTGCTGCCCTCCCAAAGCAAGAGCTCCTTCCCTGCTCCCTCCACAGAGGGCACCTGCCGAGCCCTGGGCTTTGGGATGGGCAAGAGGTAGAGGTGAGCTGAAATGGAGCCCCAGCGTACCTGCGCGGCGGGTGAGGACGAGGACGTAACTCTCCACCTCCGACAGCGGCGGGTTCCACTGCAGCAGGGCCTCGGTGGGGGTGATGTTGGTGGCTGTGACCCCCAAGGGGGCATCCATGGCTGCATTGGGGACAGATTCACAGAGTCAGAGGCATTATGAGACTGGACTATGATGTGGAAGGGCTTTTTGTGTCTCATTGCTCATGGTCTTGCCTTGCTGCCCAGGCACATGTGCCTGCAGAAGAGTTATTGCTGCCCTAGCTGGATAGGAGAGATGTCATAGCTTGTGCTACTCTGCTACCTGGGCTGCTCTTCCACTGTTTTACTGATGCACAGCCTGGCATATTACAGGTTTTGAAAAATGGTTTGAGGAGTCTGTGGATAGCAGATCCTTGCAGCAGATGCTGTTTGTGTCAGGGCTTTCCCAGGAATTGTTTCTGGAAGTCTGTACTCCCTTTAGGAAAAGTTGTCATGGCTGCTCAACATCATATCTCTGGCTTCTCCGTGCCCGGTACAGATTTATCACTCCCCCAGCTATGACTACTCATGCATATTTGGGAAAAGCTGTGCTTGGACATACTTCAAAAGTCCACACCGGGCCCTTGTGAGCCTCACTTATCATCTTGAGCTTGCATCAGGCTGGCATGAGGTCCAGCTTGCTCTGAGCTGCCTGATTGCTAGTGCAAGTAGGGGCTGCCAGCCCTGCCTGGAGCTGGACCTGGCACTGTTTGATTGCTACCTGCCTGGCAGGAGCTCCTTCCCACCTGTGTGCACGGTGATGGAGGCCACCTCACTCTCCTCCCGGCCCCGCACGCTCTTCACTCCGATCTCATACTTGGTGGCAGGCTGCAGGTGGTGGAGGCTGTACTCGGTGGCATCGCTGGCGATGGCAGTGCTGTCTGTCCTTCCTGCAGGGATGGAGCCAAGAGCTTTGGCATCACAGCTGACCCCGTCCCTGGGGTGCAGAAGGTGCTCGGAAGGGGAGGGCAGTCCCATAAGTCCTCTCCAGGGCTGATACTGGGAATAGCTGGGTTTTGTGCCTGCAGGTGCACACCTGTGTGCCCATCACTCTGCTGGCTCGAGCTTTTCAGCATCGTAGACAAAACTGGGGCCAAGGGAGATGAGCTGGGGCAAGCAGGTGAGGGAGGTGGGATTTCAGGATCGGGCCCTGAAGTAACCATCCTCATGGAGAGCACGCTGCAAGGGGTCACTCGCCATGCCCCTCTGTACTGAACTGGCCCTTCGCTTCAGTGATCCCTTCCCATTCTCATCCCAGACAGCCTGTCCTCTGTCCCTGCAGCCTCTTTGTCCATCCTGGCTATCGGTGGCTTTGCCCAGGGCACTGAGATGCTGTCTGGGGTGAGGATGACCTGGTGGCTTGCTCCCACCAGCGAATGGAGGGAGGGTTGGCAGCTGTGAGCAAGAGTGGTCTGACCCATTACCTTCAGCAGCACGGTAGGATATTCTATAGTGGTCAAAGGCAGCGATGGGAGGGCTCCAGTAGACCATCATGGACTCCTGGGTGACATTGCCCACCCTGAGGTCCTTTGGTGCATCGATCCCTGTTGAGCAGAAAGCAAAGCTGTGGGAGGCAGGTCTGCTCCCCATCCCCCTGCCCTCCCTCCCAACGAGGTCCCGTGTCTGGTGGTGGGGGTCCTGTGGTACCTGTCGTGATGGAGCCTATGACGGGCTCGGAGCTGATGGCACCATGCACGGCCACCAGCGACACCTGGTACTCTGTGGATGGCTGCAAGCCCGTCAGGCTGGCATGCCTGCGGGTGCCATTGAGTGTGACCTGCTGTGCCTCCTCCCCGTCCTGGGGGCTGTAGGTGAGGATGAGACGGTCTGCTGGTGGAGATGGATCACTCCATGTGACGTTCACACTGGAGGACGTCAGCTGGGAGAAGTGGAGCTGTGTGATGGGCCGGACCCCTGCAAGACAGAGAGAGGAGATGCAACCCCAGCCATCTGTAGAACCTGGCCTCTTTGTTGTTCTCAGTGCTTGTGTGGGAATAGCCAAGAGAGGTGGCAAAGCTGCAGCTCTGGGGTCTCCATTGATCTGCAACTGTGCTGGGACTGAGAGGCAAAACTAGGAGGAGAAAAATGGTGCTTCTGTCAGGTCTGCTTGCAAACACAATCCATTCAAGATCTGTATGGTGGATGATGAGGTTGTCCCACTACAGATGGTATGTGCTATCTGGGCTTCTCAACTGCAGGCTTTTCACCCAGGGGTGCTTGTGAGGTCCCTCAAAGCTTGATTTTTTTTCCTTCTTATGGACACACAGACCACCCTGACCACAGAGGACAGCATGGACTGCGTGTTCCCCCAACCCTACTTTGTGTTTATGGGACCCTCCAGCCAAGCAAGTGTGCTCAGTGCTGCTGGCCAAGAGGATGGGATCTCCACGTTAGTAGGGCTATCCTTCTGCAGTCCACAGGCCTCCTCCCACATGGATGGATTGCCCCCAGCTCTCATCTCCATCACCACCTCAAGAGTTTTGGTGCTGGGGATACAGTGAGCTCACAGAAGTGCACAGTGATCTGTGCCCTTGGCCCCATTCCATCTGTCTTTCTTTACCTGTGAAGGCATCCACGGTGGCCTCCAGGCTTTGCTGGCGTCCCCTCTCAGCGATTATGGAGATAGTGTACTCCGTCCCAGGCTCCAGCTCCGAGAGGGTGAGCTGTGACTTGTCCCGGGGCACTGTCACTTCGGAGGCCATCCCTGAGGCAGGGGTGAAGGTGATGCGGTAGTGATCGATGGGACCCGTGGCTTTGGTCCAGGCCAGTGAGATCGATGTCTCTGTAGAGGCCGTCACCAGGAGGTCCCGGGGGCTGTCAAGCTCTGTGGGAGAGGGTTGGTGCAGACCTTTGTCCCCATGCATGGACCGTCCCATGGGGACATCGGAGCCATAGGACCCGGGTGTACTTGGAGCATGCAGTGGGGCCACACTCACCGGTCCTGGCGTTCATGGTTGCCGGCACGCTCTGCTGGCTGTCCATCACAGCCGAAATCCCGATGCCATACTCTGTCCCTGGCACCAGATCTGCCGGGGTGTGCAAAGGACAAGAAGGGATGTGAGAGCAGTGCCTGGCAGGGTGGCCTCGGAGTGCGACCCCCCCCTACCTTCTGGGGCTGGGGACAGGGGAGGACCCTCCTGAGCATCCTTGGGGTGACAATCCTCCCACAGGTCAGCAGTTACTCTCAGTGTTGCAGAAGAGCTGAGCCTTTGTAAAAAGCCCCGTGGATGCCTTTGGACAGGGAATTTTGATTATTGTAGCTCAGAAAGAAGCAATTTTAAAACCTTGTTGCTGAGATCTCCTGTAATTGCTGGCATTGCGACAGAAGTTGTGTGTGTGTGAGCTGAGATGGGAACGATAAAGTAGCTATATTTGTTTCCAAAGTCATTCAACATCAAATATTGTCACAGGGCTGGTGTCTCAAAGAGAAATAAATTATGCAGTGTAAATGAAATGCACATTAATTAGGAAAGGTGCAGTCTTTCTGGGAGCTGAATCAAGCGCTGCTCTGTGGGGTGGACATGTCCTGCAGTGCGTCTCTCAAGGGACATGGAAATTGAGCTCATCCAGCTCCTTTCCTGTGCACCTCTTGCTGATCACTGTTTTATCTCTGTGGAACATCTCCTGCTTCTGCCTGTCCCTTCAGTTTTGCTGCTGGCAGCTCTATTCCCCTCCTCCCATGATCTTTCCCACAGGGTTAGAGAAAGGCATGGACCCTCCACCCTGACCTCACCCTGCTTTGCCCAGGGGCAGCATCTCTTAAAGCCACCAAAGCCTTCCCGGCGAGGCCAGGAGGGAGGGAAACCCCCATTCCCTGCTCCTCTCCTCTTGCTAGGGTGGAGTCTTGGTGCTGAGGGGAGAGATGGATCCCCTTTGCCCTTGCCCAATAAGTGTCATAAATATGCTGGAAAGGAGGACAAGAGCCTGGGAGAAAGGGGGAGGAGAAGGAAGAAATGAGGAGGAGCATATAAAACGATGCTTCTTCTCTCCTGGCTCTTTTGGGAAGAGCAAAATTACAGATATTTCTGTGCAAATGCTGATTTTGAAGAGCGACATATGGGGCAGGGCAAGGCTTGCCATATTTTTAAGCTTAAGTCTTTGATAAGCTCTGCTCAGCGCCGTTCCTCGCTGCTTTTCCTGCAGATGAAGGCAGCTAAAGGGATCACTGCTTGCTTTCACACCGCAGATCCCACCAGGCCTTGGGTGGCTGGAAACCCACTCTGACAGGCTTTGCACCATGTGCAGCCAGACCTTGGAGGGCAGGGTTACTATGTGTGTAATGAAGGTATGGGAGAGGCTCATGAGCCATCCACACTATGGCCATCCTGGCTTTTTTTTTTTTTCCCAGCAGATTGTTTTTTTGTGTTATTTTCTGCTGTTATTAGATTTTTAAAAATAAATTGGGTTTGTATGACATAATACCCTGGGACCTAGAAGCAAGGCACTTAGGTGCTGATGGAGGCACTATATAAAGATCACCCACCACTCTTGACTTAAGCCTCTGTGTCTATGGAGCTTGCTCTGAGGGGGTTTCTTTTAGCCCTGCCTGAGTCTGGCAGAGATTTGGCAGCTTTATAAATTTTTATTGAGAAAAACAAGGGCCTTCAGGCTGCCACATCCTCTGAGACAAGCTCAGGCTCTGCCATGGGTGTCATCGCAGTTTGGGTCACTGGAGTAGTAGTGCACCTCTGCCCCAGAGAGGGGGATTTGGCCCATTTTTAGTGCTCCTTCTCACCTAGAAAGGCAGTAAATGCCTAGAGGAAGGCTAGTAGGGGACCAGCACCAAGTGTCCAATCCCTTGCAAACCCCCTCTCAAATCCCCTCCAAACCCTCCATCTCATCCCATTCTCCATGCACGTCCTCATTATGAACGCAGCAGAAACTATCCCTAACATTTCTTTTTCCTGCATACCACATTTTTCAAGCTGACTGCTCTAATCTTACCTGCCCTCCAGCCTTTCTCATGACTCAATGCTGCTGTTCCTGTAACTTCACATTCTACTTTCCCACTGAACTTATTCCTATAGATCCATACAACAGAGATGCCTGAGCCCTCTTTGGGCTGGGGAGGTGCCAGAAGAGCAAAGAGAGTCAATGTGGAAAAACCTGGTGTCCTGCCATACTGAGGAGCTCCAAGCTGAATGAGTGATCTTTTTTTGTAAGTAAGTCTTTTCTTTGCTCAAAAAAATGCCACCAGAGCTGCAAATCTGGCAGACAAGTAGTTGTAGTTGGGAAAAAAGGAAACCAGATCTTACATGGTGCTTCATGGTGCTGCTGCAAAGGGTGTTTGGGACTTTCCTGGCAGCAGGAGGTGGGTGGTGTTTGCAGCCCCCCAGTGGCACTCCCTGTGCTGGCCTGAATAACATACTGCTTGAAGGACTTGCTCAAAAATAGCATCCCTGAATTTGGATCTGCTTTGCACCTGATTTGGAAAAGGCAACAAACTCAGGCAGCCTGTCTCCCCATTACTGCCTACAGGACATTGGCGCCTGTGGCTCTTTCCCAGCAAGGGAAAAAAAAGAAGGGCAAAATAATATTTTCCTCTAGATCAGCCTAAAAAGGCTTCCTCTTCCCATTTCTGACTTTGCTCCTTGCCAGTTCTGTTTGGCAACTGCTCAGACTCTTGCCGGAGATGCATCGCTTGGAGGTGTGTCGCTCGGTTAGTGGATAAGCAGCACCCAAATCCAGACCCACAGAGGGGAAAATGAGCTTCATCCCAAGACAAACCTTCTGTCTGGTAACTAGTAGACTCCCAAACAGCCTCAAATATGAGCCAGCATAAGGGCAACTGAGCATCGGTGCTGATCTGGGCTTTCCATTGCCCTACCTGCTTACGAGGAGGAGGAGGGGGAGGAAGGGCACGTCAGTGCATGCATACCTGTGAGGGTGGCCCGGGTGGTGGGACCTGCGTCGCGCGGCACCAGGACTTCATGGTAGTGCTCCCCAGCCAGGGTGCTGTAGACCACCCTGTAGCTGTGTGCCTCGGCCTCGCTGTTGTCCCAGGTGAGCTCGAGGCTGGCAGGTGTCCGCAAGCCCACCCGCAGGTTCTTGGGGGCATCGATCTCTGCGCAATACAAGGGAGAGAGGCTCCATCTCACCGCCAGGCGTCAGGAATGCACCCTGTCACCTTGGCACGGATAAACAGGAGCAGAGGGGTACCCAGGTGTGATGCCTGTGAGGTCCTGCATAGGGTCCCTCCTTCCAGGGGCGTGTGCCCATGGAAAGGGCTAGGGTGTCTGCTCTCACCTCCTGCTTAGCACTGACCCAGAGATGCTACCCACGAGACCGACGCAAGTGCTGGGGCATTCACAGTATCCCTCAGTAAGTCGGTTTGGGAGCTAATTGCATGTTATTTGAAAAAGAAAAGCGTTTTCCCCCCTATATAAGAGTAAGGGAAACTGAGGCAGTGTGCATAAGAGAGAACGGGCTCTGTAGCATTCGTACATTGGCCTGAACTGCTCTTAGAAGAACCTTGAGCATCTTTTACAGGCTCATTCATGCTCAGACATTGCCCAAAGGTTTGTTTATTAGTGCTGCTGATGCAGTGCACCAAATCTGCTCTGATTTGCATGATAAACTTCTCCGGTGAGTGACAGGTTGGTGCCGGCCAGGGGCTGGGTGGCAGCAGATGGAAGGTAATTACTGCTTCTTGATGGATCTGAGTTTAGGAGGGGATTTTTTATGTTGCCTTTTAGAAATAAAGCAAGGAAGGCCAACGCAGCAAATCAGTCGGGGTGAACATCTCGTCCGAAATATTTATCTATAGAGATATATACACACACAGTTCACACACTGCAGTTATTATAGCAGGAGCCTAGTATCCACCAGTAAAGTACATGACAAGTAATTTATATACCATAAACCAGCACTGAAATACGCGCTCTACCTCCCCTTTAATGGCACGGTAAATTAAACCTGTTAGCTATCTGCAGGCTTAACATTAATTAAAGTTTTACCGACCAGTTAGGGTATTCAGAGAAGGTATAAAATAAGACAACCACGTTTCTGACTGAGCTGCTTTCAGCCACTTGACTGCTGATTCCTCGGGCAATGCATCTGCCTTGGCTCTCGACGCTGAATGGGAGTGAGCATCATCTGAAATTCAGACCTGTGCTTGTTGTTTTGGTGCTTTTGAGAATTGCATGTTGATCTGCAGGTGCTATTAAAAGTGTAAACTTATGGGTTTTAAGGTTTTAGTCATGGGCTCAAGCTAAGCTGTGGGTCTGAACAGGCCGGTGGAGACATGTGCCACAGGCAGCAGCAGGTTCAGCCTTCATGCTGCAGCGGGATGTGGCCAAGGTGGGATTTGCTCAGGGGCTGTTGTCTAGATGTGGGTTTTTGAGTTATCTGCCTGGTCACTGGCATCTGGAGTCACCTGGGATGCCCTGGAGTCCACGTGAGCATCCCCACAGGGCACAGTGGAAACCTCCAGGGCACTGGAAGTTTAGGGACTAAACAGAAATGTAGGCACTAGTGGAGAGGGGTCAGAGGGTGGTTTGAGCTCTGTGTGTGTTTTAGGGTGAGCTGAATCGTTTGCTCTGCCTTGCTCTGCACCAGGACTGTGATGAGATGTGAGACACCTGCATTCAGGCATCTTCATTCTGACCTGCATCCTAACCATCATGGTTTCATTGCACTGCTTCCTCCCAGTACACCGGATTAAACCCCAGCTCACTTGTGTCGGGGGAAAACCAGGTACCACTAAATCCCAGATGCCAAAAACCCCTCGATTCAGCTCCGGATATGCAAAACCCCGTGCTCATTGCAGGACAGCCCCTCTGCAGATCGCAGTGAGACATCTGCCTGTGCTTGCTGGAGGCTTAAAAACTCATGCTGGTTCTCCCAGCAAAGCCAGCTGGCTACCTGTGGTGAACTGGGCGAGGGCCGGCCGGCTCTCGTTGGCACCCCGGAGGGCACTGACGGCGAGGTGGTAGCGGGCGCCGGGGCGCAGGGCCTGCAGGGAGTACTGGCTGAGGGGGGGCTGCAGGCGGAAGGTGGTCCTCCCCCCCTCCCCGTCCGCCAGCCCGTACTTCAGCAGGATGGCGTCCACCTTGGCACGCGGCGGTGTCCACTCCACAAAGGCCACAGTGTCGGAGACGTCCCGCACCAGGATCTGCGTTGGGCCGTCGATGACTGTGGAGGAGGGGGGAAATGGGGGCCTGTTATTTTGGGAGAATTAGATAGGGAAGGGTGGTGGCTTTGGGGACACCAAGTTTCAGGGATGCTTTAACCTGACCTTTGGAGTAGCCCAGATTAGCAGTTGGGGATGAGGCAGAGAGGTGGCACAGGGAAGAGACATGACGCCCCCCATCCCAAAGTACTCAGGGAGTTTCATCCTGGTGGGTTCCCACTCCCTTATCCCAATCTCCTGCCTCTTTCCTGAACCCTCTCCACTTCACCAATGTCCCTCCTGAGCTGTGGACACCAGAGCAGGACCCAGCAGCTCTCCCGTCAGTGCCCATTACAGCTATAATGTAACTCATGCCCTTCTCTTGAGCTGGTTGTCAGCAACAATTCCTCTCTGTCTTTTTCAGGTGGCATCTCCCAGGATAAAACCTCCTATGTCTAACTGTGGCCCATTTTCTTTGCCCCTAGCTAATTGCTCATGCTTTGCGATGCATTGAAAAACATAGTTTTCCTTTGTGCCCAGCTCTTCAAGCCACTCAAACTGCTTTTATCGATGATCTCCTTCCACTCAATTTACTCTTTTCTGAGCCTTTCCGTCATTAGCAAAGTTTATCAGCAATGATATTATGTCTTTTGAAAGGTGTTGACAATGTGTTAAATAACGTGGGGCCAAAGACTGATCTAAACATCAAGAACTGAGGAAGGTCTCTAGAAATACTCCTGCTTTGGTGCCAGCTCCTGGTTTGTAGTTAAGCTGGGAGATCAGCTCATAAAGCCGTTGACGTGTTAGCGATGAGGAGAGAGGAGGAAAAGCAACTGCTCTGGTGAGTCTTCATAACTAACTGCCGGGCTAAAGTGAGTGTCCATCAAACCCTCTCAGATAACGAATTTTAGCTAAATTAATACTGGGGATCTACTGGGAGACTGTTTTGGACATTTCTGCTTTCTTTTGCAGAGAATTTGGGCCCTTTCCTCCTCAGGATCCCAAAACACTCAGCCTCTGGAAATCACGGGCTCAAGAGCAGGTAATGGATGCTTTGAGTCCAGCAGGACCTAACACTGCACAGATGGACAGATGGGCCAAGTTTAGCCATTGTTTCTCTGTCATGGCAGTGTTGATGCACGGAGCCTGCTGGGCAGCCCCTTCTATCACTTACATGGTCACAAGGTGGGGAAAAAATCCACACTCATCCTGTAATTCAGTCTGTACTGCATGTAAGTTAAATTCATGTACTGTATATATTAGAAAATGACACTGTATAATAAAGATGTGCTGAGTGCTGTGCCCCAGGGAAGTCCTGGGGGAGATGTGTGTGGGCAGGGGTGTGAAAGACCAAGGAGAGTTAGAGAAGATGTGTGGGAGAATTGGGAGCAGTGGAGTGAGGTCTGGGGACCAAACACCGATGGAGAAGGGAGGATGGCTGGGAAGCAGAGTGTTTAGGTAGGAACTGGATGTCCGGCTTGGCCAGGACCAGTTCACACTTATCCAAACACTGAATCTCCATCTACCTCACGTTGTCCAGTCATCCAGCTGGTGCTCGGAAGCATCAAGTTCTACTTAGGTGTGCAGCATGAAACCATGCCTTTGCTGCTTTATCACAAAACAAGGTGTTGAGGCAGAATGAGGATGATGGGGGCAAAGCTACAGTAGTGCCACAGAGGAAGGCAGACGCACCAGCAAAGGGATGCCTTCACAGAGCAGAGAGCTGGGAGCCCATCATCTCCACTCCTCTGCAAAAGTCAACTACCAAGATTGAAGTACCAGCCTTTCTATGTTTTTCAGACTTCCTAGGGAAAGGAAGATTTGGGCTTGACCAGGAGATGTCTCTGTTAAGCCACGTCGAGCCAAGTGCGGAGGCAAAGCAGGAGGAGAGGACTGTGCTGAGGAAGCTCAGACCTGCATCAAGCTGCTGCTGCTGAAGGGACCCTCCCTTCACTCTACCATTGCCTCAAATTAGCAGCCTGGAGAGAGCATCACCTCATTATAACCCTCCGGCAGCTATTTAAATGCTGTTTCCGTTTGCAACAGCTTGGATGGAGGTAGACGTCTGCCTGGCTGCCAAGGCAGACTGCAGCAGATCTGGAGTGGAGAGCTGCTTCTCCCCAGGGAGCTCTTCCCATTGCCACGTCTCCTTCGGTAAGAAGACCCAGTTGAATTTCCTCTAGCCTATGGGATGGACCAGTGACTGACTGAATAAATTGGTTAGGAGGGGATATGCTGTTTCTCCTGGCTCTCTGCCCTGCTGCCTGATTTGTCTGAATTGGTGGGAGCAGAGGGCATTTATTGGCACAAAAGCAGGTGGGAGTTTTAATCTGTTATATATGAGTAGGCAATACATTTATAGAGATATTTCTTGGGGGCATCCAGCCTCTCAAATGTGAGATTAGCAGAGAAGAGGAATTTATCCAGCTATATAATAAAAGCGGACCTGAGCCTACACTCCCAACCCCATTAACCTCGCCACGGTTTCTGTGCTCACAGCAATTCGGGAGGGAGAGGGACAAAATGCTGTATGAAGAAGCTGTTACTGTGATGCACTTGTAGCTTGGGCAGTTGGGTCATTCTAATTTTATCCCTACTTATGCAGTGCTGGGCCATTCTCACTGCTGGGACCTTATTTTGGGGACAAAGCCCTCGGCACTGCCGTGCTGCCTGTGGTTGGGCTCACTCACGGGTTGAGACGCTGTCAGAGGTGGGAGGGCTCCTGGCTTGTTCCTTCAGGGCCACCACGGTGACGGTGTACTCTTCCCCCGGCTTCAGCCCCGTCTGGTTGAAGGTGGTGACAGTGCTGGGGAGCTGGGCGATCACACCACCCTCATTATTCTGCCAGGGAGTGGAAATAAGTATTAAAAAAACAACCAAAAAAGGTGGTTTGAGAGGACTGATGCATGGAGAGGAGGTGCCATCCATGTTGCATCCTTCCACACCCAGTTCTGCACCCCTAAATTGCATCCTTGCCCAGACAGGTCCCACCGTGGAGGTGAAGAAACCCAGGGGGAAGTCACCCATCAGGCATGGAGCACCCACAATGTTGGGTTGAGAAGTCCTCTTCCTTCTTCCCCCCAGCCCCCCAACTTCTGCGTTTTTCCATCTGGGTATCTGCTGTTCTCCAGAAGATATAACAAAACCAAAGCCTGGTCTGGATGGACTCCTTTCCCTGCTATTCACGTGTCAGGAGCCTTCTGTTGTTCATATACAGGTATGCAACTGTAAGGTCTTTATTTTCACATCCCCTTCTTTTTAAGTATCTTTATTAAACTTCTTATACTTTGTGGTTTTGCTGTGAAAAGCCCTAAGTCTTTAAGCAACTGCAAATGTCACCTTTCCTGCCAGTGTTTGGAGAAAGGATCTTTTCTTGCTGCTGTCTTCACTAATAACACGCTAAACAAATCTTTGCACATAGCTCTCAATTCATATTCATCTCTTTTCTCATTAAACAGGAAATCTTCCATTTTAGCCATAAATTGCCGTCTTACCTTTCCTAATTTTCTTTTCTTAATCTGTCTTCGTTCCATCTTCCCCTCACCCCCCACTGTACCCAGCAGACGGGCAATCCCTGCCTGACTCAGTTTTTGGGGTGCGAGGGCATCTCTGGACCACAGAAGGAGGATTGCTCTGCAGGAGGGCGCCAGCATCCTCGTGGGGACCCCGAGGACCAAATTAGCATCCTCTCACCCAGTCTTCAGGCAGACAGCGTGAGCTCGATTTTGCTGGTAGAGGTTATTTGTGATGCTGCTGTTGTAACTTTGTCCTCTGGGACTAGGTTTTGGGTTTGTTTGGGGTGTGGCAATGGTTAGCATTTGCCCAAATAAGAGTTGTTTCCAGGCAAGTGAGATAGTGCTTCCAGTGCTTCCAGTGAAGGAGACAGCACCCTCTGCCTTATTTTAGGAGAAAAGCTGGTGATGGAGGCTCAAGAGAGTCCAATTTTCGGCAGAAGCACGACTGTGCCTTTATGGCACAGGACCATGTGCTTGACTGATGGATGCGAGAACTTCAAAACCCAGCACACTACATCCCTTCTCAGCCCCAAAAACCTGCATCCATGAGCAGCCATCCTTTTGCACCTTATCTCTTCCTTTAAATCCTGAAATGTCTCCACATGGTTTTAGGTTTTAAGCTTAAAAATGGAAAGGAGGACTGATGGTTTGCATTTTTTGGCTAGCTTGAGAAAAATCTATTGTGCATGACCCTGGGGGGAGAAATTTGCTTTTATTCCAGTGGTTCCTCACCCTAAAATGGATATATTCCCATTTATCTGCTTCAGGGGTGTGCTGTTGAGTTTAATTCCTAAGTGTCAGGGAAATGTTTGAAAGATAGCTATTTTTCTGCTACCAAAAGCTCTTCCTTGACATTGCCTTGTCATTTCAGCTTTTATCCTAATGGTGAATGAAAATTATCCTGGGGTTTATACCTGCAGTACCTGAACTTTGACATCCGACAAAATTTGCATGTGGATGTAACCAAAATTGCACCCAGATCCTTCCAGCCTTTTTGGAAATCAGAGAATGAGTTATTTAAAGCAATCAGGCCCTTGCTTCATGCTGTGTAATGATTCTTTACAGTTGAGAGCATTTAAAACTTTGGGGCCAAGTCCTGCAGTTCTCCACTGCCCAGAGCTGCCTCTGACTCCAGTGAGGGTTTTGTACAAGTAAAAACATCATAATTGAGCCCTTAATCAGCATTTCTTTTACTGCTGGGGCTTGAATGCTCTTGTAAAGAGGCTCCATATACAATTGAAGCTATACTTATGGCTAAATGATGTAGAAATTATGAATATAAATTAAATACTTGATGTACAATTTTTGTAGCCGTGCATAGAAAATATGCGATATTTAGGGCAACATTTTCATCCTTTCATCTTTTCTGGCACAATTTCTACCTGTTCATCACTGCAGTTAAAATTCCATGGCAGGAATTAGCTGTGCATGTGATTTGGGGATGCTGAAGGTGTCTGAGAGCCAGCGGCTGCTCGCTTCGATCCAGGCTGCTTCGGGCAGCTTAGCATGCAGATAGCAGAGGTGAGGAAGAGGAGGGGGAGGAAGGGTCGTGGCAAAGGAGATGGAAGGGAAAGAGTGGAGGTGACAGCAAGAGGCAGCGAGGCTGGAAGGTTTATTTATTTATATGCTTGTCTTGATTTTATTGGGGAATTTCTTTGAGGACATGTATGTCTTCACAAAGACCAAAGACTACCAGGGAAACACAAGCTGGCAATTGGAGGTTGAGGTGCTTGGGGTTGTCAGATGTGAAGCACACAAATTGCTAACAGAGGTTGGGTTTTTGAGGGGCGGTAATTGGAAGCTAATTTAGGATCCGCTCGCTTGGTGTTTTTAGGGTGGCCGAGTGTACCCTGTCATGCTGTGCGTGCGGCGGCAGTACCTTGGGGATGAAGCTGATCTCCCAGCCGTCGAAGGGGAAGGAGAAGGGCTCCCACTGCACCTCCACCGTCGTCTCTGTGATGGTCTTGAACTTCAGTCCCTGTGGTGTAACGAGGTCTGGAAGGGAGCAGGGGGTGGTGAGCAGAGCGGGATGTGTGTGGGGATGCTGCTGATCCCCACCCCGCTCCCTGTGGCTGTTTTGTTATCTGAGCAACAAAATTAGGGAACCTTTTGGTAGCTGTTAGCAGAGTCCCTTTGTCCCCCTTCCGAGTGGGTTGGAGGGAGAAGAGGGAAATGTCTGGGCTGCTGGACACTGAAGCATCCCACTGCATAACCGTGTGAACAAAGTGAGTGATGGGATTGCAAAAGGGGTGTCTGGATAGTTTATGTTTTCCCCCTGCCCTCTGTATCTTTAGTTTCTGGGGATCCTTTCTGGAGGTGGCTATTACAGCATGATACTCCCCTTTTCCTCTGTGCATCATGGTCCTGGTCAGGACTACATATCTCCTGATGCACAGCAGCATCCCATCTTGCTGCATCACCCTGCCATGCAGATTTGTCATGGGGAACCCATCCAGGAGTGGGAGGAGAACCTGTGACTTCTATGATATATAGTAATATTTTATATGAGGAAAAAAAGTGTAATATTTTGGGCCATATTCTAAGGGCTTCAACAAAAACCTGAAAATGTCTTTGATTTTTAGTCATTTGGGTTTTTATCCAGATAGTTTTTCTGTAGAGGGCGGATGCATTTCCCCCTTTCCTATACCCCCATACAGATATACATGGAGAGAATGATATCCCCAGGTTGTTTTTTTTTTTCAAAGGCTTAAGTTTCTGCTGCTAGAAGATTTTTATGGAAAATGTGAGATAGCTTGACCATCACCTCTGGTTATCTGCAACAAGTGCAGTAGGATACTTACTGGTCATCACCTTGGAGGTAATGGGGGTGCTCAAGACATCACTGATGACTGCATAGACACTGACATTGTAGGCAACACCTGGCTCCAGCTCCGTGATGGTGATGCTGCTCCAGTCCCCGGGCACCCGCTGCTGGAGCTGGGTGCTGCCCGGTCCCGCCGGCTGGTATGAGACGACATACTCGGTGGCTGCCCCGGGGCTGTCCCATGTCAGCTCGATGGAGCTGTCGCTGATCCCTGTCACTCGCAAGTTTTCAGGAGGAGCCACTGATGGGAAGGGCAGAGGTAAGGAGAGTGTCAGGGTGTGCATGGCTTATCCTCCCACCTGGCCGTGAGGAAGAGTGCATGAGTTTGCTGGTGGGACACAGGTATAGGCTTTGGGCTGAGGGCTATGTGTTGTCTGTCGTTGTATTGAATGCTGTAGCAAGGCAAAGGTTCAGGAGAACCCAACTCTAGCTGCTGTTGCACCAAGGGTTTGCCACTGGTGTTGGGACCAACCTCACTGGCTTTTTGCTCACCTCCCAAACTTTCACCAGTGGCTTCTTAGGGACAGGGACAATGGGGAGGCAGTCAAACTGCAGGGCCTGAGCGGGTCCTGTGTGACAACCTTCAAGGCCAGGTTGGATGAGGCTCTGAGCAACCTGATCTAGTCGAAGATGTCCCTGCTCCTTGCAGGGGGGTTGGACTAGATGGCCTTTGAAGGTCCCTTCCAACCCAAACCCTTCTATGATTCTATGATTCTGTGCTCTGCCAGGTATGGGTTTCTCCCAAGCTTCATGGTGCTCCTATGGGGCTCTGGGCGCCTTGAAGCCCTTGCTCATACATTAGGGTCTGGCTTTCCCCACGCGTGCCCACACTACCTGCTGAGCAGTCCTGCCCTTCGTAGCCTTCCTCACAGACGCAGAGACCATCCTGGCAGACCCCATGGCCACTGCAGGCGTTGGGACAGTGCAGCCACCTGCAATCCTCCCCGGCGTAGCCCTCCTGGCAGATGCACGTGCCATTAGCGCAGTAACCTTTCCCCGAACAGTCGCGGGGGCATCGCAGCTGGGAGCAATCTTCCCCGGTGAAGCCTTCCTCACAGATGCACTCGCCGTCCACGCAGAGCCCATGGGAGCCGCAGCCAGCGGGACAGCGGAGCTGGGAGCAGTCCTCACCCCCGTAGTCATTGTCGCAGATGCACTGGCCTTCCAGGCAGACACCGCGGCTGGAGCAGCCCCGGGGGCAGAGGGGCTCGGAGCAGTTGCTGCCCGCCCAGCCCTCCATGCACACGCAGCTGCATGACTCCAGGCTGAAGTTCCCGTGGCCGCTGCACTGCGGGGTGTAATCCAGCTGCCCTGCAAGGACGTGGGACCGAGGGTCAGAGCCCACTGAGTGGGAGGTGGAAAAAGAGCAGCATTGGCCCCAGGTCAGCCTGTCACTGGGTTGTGGGGAAGGAGGGCTACATGTGGAGCAAGCAGAGAATGGTCTTCCCTGTGGTTGAGCATGCCCTGCTCTGGGGAGCTGGTGGCTTTAGGGCTGGCAGGGGCAGAATTGGTGATATGATCTCACGGAGGGACTTGGTTTGGTCCCCAGGAATTTGTCTGTCCCCTTGGGAGTCCTGGCCTCCTGGCACCTAACTATGGGTGCCATCAGCCCTGTTGGGGTGCAAGTGCTCCCTTTGGCTTCTCTCCAGGTCAGAACTCTGGCAATGGGAACCTCCCTAGACTTCTTACTTGGAAAAACCCTTCCCTGGCCAAGCCCTCTGCACGAGCCGTGACTTAATAGGCTCCTGTTGTCTCCTCTCCACCCACTGTTTCATTTTACAGGGAAGAGATCCCAGTCTGCTTGCTCTCTCTCCTGCAAGAAGCAGATACGTGCCCAAAGACGTGATCTTCATCCCTATCCTGGTGAGCCTGATTAAGATGGAGCCGTTGACTTTGCACAAAGTATCACAAGTTTGGGTGTGCTGGGTTGTGGGAAAGCACACGGTCACTGTGGCCATCACTTCTAATGTCTCCCCTTTACCTGGCAGCCTTACACGGCACACTGGAGAGAGGAGGGGTGCACAGGGACGAAGGCACCGGTCACTCTGACATTGACAATACTCCCCTCTTTTGCCTCTCATCATGGACCCATTGATCCAGCTTAAGGTTTACCCCAGCCAGGCTAATTTTTCCTGGCTAATTTTTGCTGCTTTTCTTCCTTGTATGAACCAAAGAATAGCAGAAACCCTTTCCGTACTTCCTCCAACCCTTGGGAAGCCTCTGTGCCATGAAGACCACAAGTGACAAGACTTTGTGATCCCCCAACTAAGTTTTCCATCCTAGCTGAGCTATCTGAGCAGCTCTTCACATAGCAGGTGCAACAGATGCTCGTGGCAAGAGGGTTCAGTTGCATGCTATGTCGGACAGACCCATTGGAGTTACTTTGCAGGATGCTTCCCATCTAAACTGTGAGTACTGGGAATGGTGATCAGCTTCTCTTCAAATTTCAGCCTCTAGTTAAGTTATCAAAAGATGAGAGAGGATGCTTGTAAGTGTGCTGGAAGAGAGTGGCTTTCCTGGGGGAAATGCCTCAGGCGGTGGGGTAGGAATCCTGATCTCCTTTGCAGTGCAGTGAATTAAAAGCAACTCCTCTGATAAAAAGAAATGAAATTACCCCAATTTTAGCTCAACGTGCATCTGCAATCAGAGTGGAGACTCCACTAAGCAATGAATATTTAATGGCATGGTCTGCGTAACCCAAACAGGCCCATCAGAGTTTCAAGTTAATTCCTTTAAAACAGTTTTCTCCCATTTAATTTCTGACGTGATTTTAACCCTTGCTTTGCATACACCTGTGGCATATGTGGGTGATTTCTTTTTTTTGTCTTTTTCTAACACAGCTGATCACTGTCACACTGAGTTGGGGGTGCAGGATGGAAATGCACTGACTTCTCCCAGCTGCATAGGAGATGCCAGCCCCAGCCACCCTGCTGCATGTGCTGTCCCAGTTTCTCCCTCCCTGACCCACAGACCCTTGGTCCAGCTCTGTTGACTTGAGTATGGGTCACTCCCATTTTATTTTAATGTGTCCTTAACGTAGAGCAGTTGGGGTACCACAGAAATCACACTAATAGCTGCAAAACTTTAAAAAAAAAGGCAGCGGGGAGTGTGGGGAAAAGGGTTGCTTTTAATTTTCCTTCCTCCCTGTTGTTGTTCTTGGCCTGAAAAGCAGTTTTGCCCTGGAGAGACACCGTATGTGGCTCTCCTCACTTGGTGGCTTTTTCCCGCGAGGAACCCTGGTGCATTGAAGCCCCGAGCGGGGCTAGGCTGCAAGGGACGGATGCCCTTTGGGAGACCCCCTCTCCCTGAGATGTAAGGAAAACCATCAGTGTGCTAGCTCCTGCGCTGTCGAAATGCAGCCTCTAGCCCAAACCTTTCTTAACCCATCTCATTTCAACTGTGTGCTGCTTCCCCGGCTCTGAGGAACGGCCGCGGTGAAATGAGGGGCCGTCTTTGGTGGGGTAACCCTAATGGGGGCTCTCAGAGAGCTTCACAGTATTGCTATTGAGATGAAGTATCCTGTTGATGGTTTTGTGCCCTTGTTATAGGTTTACTTTGTATCTTTCATGGCAACCAGAAGTAATTACCTGTATTATTTATTCTTTTTTTTTCTAAATCAGCTTTTCAAACACATTCACTCCTCCTACAGAGAAGATAAAGGGGTTTATTGCCAGCTCCCGTGGTGCTGCTTTCAGCTCAGGGATGGCTTAGGAGAGCAGCAGCCACGTCTCTCCTCCACGTCCCACAAGCAGTGGCAGTTCTCTAACAGCATTGCAAGGACTGCAAGGTTGGGAGATCATCCCGCTTACCCCTTACCAGTGGTAATTTTATTTGTAACAAGGCTTTAGCTCTGGCCACGGCAAGGTTTCTGCAGTGAGTGGGGTGTGGGGGCTCAAGTGACCAAATCCCTTCTGGGAGTTTTCCTGCCTTGGAGGACCTGAGCTGAGCTTTTCCCCTAAAGCCACAGCCACATCATGGGTGCACACAGGCTTTCCTCCGTTACCACTCTGAGTGGCATCACCAATTTTATATTTATTTCTCCTGCCTTTTGCTCAAGCCCTCAGTCCCCAGCAAGAGCTAACAGGGATGGCATTACTACCTGTGGCTGCATTTTCTTGGCAGCAATTGGAGTTGCATTGGTCCCGGAGCATGGAGACCTCCCTCTCCAGCATCTCAATCCTGCTCAGCAGCTCCTGCAGGGATGGGAGAGAGGTGGAGCACTTGCAGGCCTGCTTGGGCAAGTTTATCCTGTGGGTGAAGGTGACCTGGCTCTCGCTGTCGGAGGTCTGCTCCGTGTACTCTGCCAGCCGGTCGTCTTCTGAACTCACCTCCTCGGCTGAAGACTTGAACATGGATGAGCAGCAACTGTTCATGGGGATGTTGATGTTGTAGATGTGGTGGAACACCATGGGCTGCTCTTTGATGGGTGGGCTGCAGTTGGCAAGGCCACCCTCCTCATCCACTGCTGGCCTCTCAGCTGGCTCTGTTGTCACCTCCAGCCGGCACTCAAAAGGCTTGAGGATGGCGCCTAGCAGAAGCAAGTTGAAGCTGATGAGCACGTTCCTCAGGACTGGATATTCACTGTCAGTTCCCATTTTCTTGGGAGAGGGAAGAGCCTTCTAAGCCAGCCTTGGTCAGCCAAGTGCAAGGAGGACCTAGGGACACAGAAGAAAAAGAGCACGGTTGGTGTTAGCCCTGAAACTGTGGTTAGCTTAGAGAGGCAAGTCCTGCTGGGCAAAGTGATCCAGTGAGATGTGGGGCTGACTTGACTCACTCACAGTGCTGCTGGCTTTGGTTGAGCCTAAATCAGCCTCAAGCAGAGCCCGTAGCTGGTGGGGAGACCCTTCCATAGCCCTTGAACAATGATAGAGGCAGATTGTTGTTGCTATTTTTTTTTTTTTTAAAGGAAACAGTTAATCTGGTACTAACAAAGCACCAAATACATGTATTTTCAAGAGAAACACCCCATATGGGATCTACTTTCAGTGCCACATCAGTACAGCATGGAGGATCCAAAGGGTTAACGCATGGGTGACGGTGACGCATCCCTGCGCTCTCCTTTGGTTGTCTCCTGTGCCTCAGGAGCTTTGCCCAGGGTTGCTAAGCTTCCTCCAGTAGCTATAGGAACGGCAGTCCCAGTGTTAAACACCGTTAAATTACAGCGCACAGGCTCCAGCTTGTTCAGGTTGATGCTCTGAGCAGACAAATCCCTCCTGTTAAAGTGGCTTCACCGCCTGCTCATGCTCTGGATGACGAGTTAACCTTGCCTTGATTTGGAGCAATACAACTTCTCATTCAGATATCAATCACGAGCCCCTGGGTGGTAATCCAGCCTCTGAGGACCACATTTATGCCCAACCTAAAATCACCACTGCCTGCCCAGTTGTGCTGGGGATGGAATCACCCCCATTACACTTGTTGGGACTATTGTGTGCTGACCAATACTTAACTCCAGCTGGTTTGCCATGACAAATCTCTGCCTGGCTCATCAGAGGATAGTGCTAATGGGCAGGTGAGGCTGTGTCTGCAATGTTGTTGTACCCAAAAATACCGTTTGCCTTGTGTTTTCTTTGCAGGATGTAGTTTATGTGCAGGCCAAGCGGCATTGTTGAAATGTGGCTGCTCAGAGGGCATGTTGTACTGTGCTCAAAGGCTCTCAGCTGAGCCCTGGCACTGCTTCGGTGTTAGAACAGCTAATTAAATATAATTATTTATAATTAACTATTTCAAGCTAATACCTTGAAATTCCTGATTGGACTTCTCACAGCATTTTAGAAGGGAATGTAAATCATGATGTTTTCGGGTCCCTACCTCTGTTGGGTTTGTAGGACCTGGACTGACAAATGCTGGAGATGTGCTTTGTGGTTCTTTCTGCACCAGCAGTGCAGAACATGCAGCAGATATTAAATCTGGTCAACAGGCTCTTTACAGTGCTGATAAAAAGATGCAAAGTACTGAGGACCTCCTCGCTCTATCACCAGAAACTTTACCAAAGCTCAAAAAAATTGTGGGGTTTAGGTATTATTCAAAGTCAGGACACGGCTCTTGTAACATTAATACCTCTATGAGGGCTTAGCCACTTATGCAGATTTGAAGACTGTGAATAAGCACGTGGGACTACACAGGTTAAGAACTTAAAACCTTGAAGACTTAAAACCCCTGAGTGCTGGGGTGACCCGTTTGGTTGGGACCTGCCTTAAAGTGCCACTATGTGGAGAGGTGCAAATTGCCACATCTACCAGCTACAACATGGCCCTTCTTCTGAGACATTTGTTGGCAAAAGGAGGAGATGGGACATCAGCCTGGTCTGACTCAGCTGCCTATTGCAGTAGCTCTCATACCAGTTCCTATAACTGGGAAATGGAGGTGCAAAGGAGTGTCAGGTTGAGTGTTTCCAACAAGCTATTTAAAGCCAAATCTCCCACGCTGCATTTAGTGCAGACCCTGTAAGGTGTGGACTTGCGGTTTCACATCTGGTCCACACTAGGGCATGCTGGCCATGGTGAGCATAAGGTGCGGGACAATGGGGATGATGTCTTGATGGCTTTTGGTGGATGCTTCCAACCTGCTCATGTAGCGTCTTCTACAGGCCATGGGAGCTGGCCTGGCGGGGCAAGTGCGACACTGCAGTGGTTTGGTTTTGGTGGGTTTTTTGAAGGTGTGGGAAAGGTGGAGGTGCAATGCTCAGCTGTGATCCACAGCTGAGCCACACTTGGAGCCACTCACTACGTCTGATTTTGCTGGTATCTGCCAGTGCCATAATCTTCAGCAATTGCCATCCCTTATTTCTAATGACTCTCCTGCTCTGGAGCTCCTCTCAGCTCCCCAGGGAATGTCCGTGCCTCCTCCCTTCCCCTGCTGCTGAATGAAAATATTTGTTTACTGGTTTCTCTCCTACAACACCACGCTACTCCAGAAAACATCACTATTCAGCCACCTCGCAGTCGTCACAAGATTATTATCCCATATTACTGCAATGTTTCTGCTGCACTTTTCTTCTCGGCTCCATGCTTAATGCCTGCTTCTCGTGAGCAGGCACCTGGGACTCCATTGGTATGCTCTCTCTTTTTTTTTCTGGTTTTAGGAAAAGCAAGAAAAATCAAAATAACTCCATGGTGGAGTGGCCTCCTCCTTCCCCTTGGTTCCCCTGGTGGCTCTGACCATGCTTGCAGAAGACAGAAAGGAGAAGGGCAGTGGAGATGGCAAGAGAAGGGAGTGAGATGGATGGGATCGATGCTCCGTAAGTGGTGATTTGGGGCTGCACTCTCATACCTTGACCCCCTCAAATCCTCCTCTGCTTTCTGGGCTCTCCAGTGGCTCTTGGGTGGCCCTGACTGACCCATGGAGAGACTTCTTGTCCCTGCGTAATGGGGCAGCTGTGACAGGGGTAGGCAAGGGGACTTAGCGCCAGCTGCCTTTGACTGACTCTTGGCATTCGAGGCTAACTGCCCACTCCTTGGCCTCTTGCTTGGCTTTTTTGTGTGCTTGGAGTGGAAGTAATTGTGGCTGTGAGCCAGCTGAGTCAAGCTTGAAAGCAAGCTTCCTTGCAGGATTACAGGAGCAGCTTAGACACGAGGTGAAATCCTCCCCCTCCCAGCTCTTCAGATCCAGCCTGGCTCAACAGAGACGCTAGAGCCTGTTTACAAGGGATGGGGAGAGAAGGGTTCCAGTTGGATGCAGGGACGAGAGAGTGGGAGATGGGTCAGTGGATAAAGTGGAGCGAGCAGATGCACGGCAGAGATTGCTTGCTAATGACAGCGAGCAGGTTGGGTAGTTAATGACTTTCTAACCCATAGACCAAAAGCCATTCATTTGGTGGTGGAAAACGCCAGGCTCATTGATCTGAATCTCTTTATCAGTATATTCATCACGGCGGATGCTGGCGGGATGCTTCCCGGCTCTCGTTTCTGAGCAGCAAGTAATGGCATCTCCCTCCAGCCCCACCCAATGCGGTGGCCTTGGGCAGCGGGTGAGGCTGGAGGGGTGGTGGCATCCCCATGGCATGATGCTAGGGGAGCTTTATTTTTTTATTATTATTATTTTTATAAACAGGATCATGGAAGAAAAAAGTATTCCTGCATCGGTTGGGTGCTGGGTTAGGCTTAATGCCACCTCTTTGTTGTGAAACAGTGAAAAGTCACCTTGATTCGGGGTGCCCTGAGCTCAAACCAGGCTGAAAACACAGGGTCCTGCAGAGCAGGAGGATGCTCCTCGATGTCCTCCAACCCACAGCAGATCGTCTGAGTCATGAATCCCTGCTAATCCCTAACTTCTTCCTGGAGGCTTGGGCTGACAGCTCTGCCGAATTTCTGGATGTGTTCCCAGGGTCTGTCATCTCCTTTCCCTATCTGGTTCTGCTTTGTCTCCTGCTCCTCCTATCAATGATTTGCTTTTTCCTGAAGGACCCCATCACTGTGAGCTCAGCCAGGGTGGGCTAATGCAGGGATTTGGCTGGCAGCGCTCCGGGGCTGCGTGCACGGTCTGACAGCTTGAGGCTTGTCAACTGGGGAAGAGAAGTTGCAGTAACTTTCCTACTTTGGTTTCCTTGTCCTCCTGCCCTACTGATGCTTCCCAGCTCAGCTACTGCTGCCCATGGGCAGCAACAGAACCATTAGAAACCATTCACTGAGCGAACAGATCCCTGTTCTCCCTGTACAAAGAAAAAGAAGCGAATTTCTGTGGTTGTTTCACATGTTAAATTAGTTGCCTTCGGGTAAATTTATCTGGGGTGCTTTTTAGTCCTTTTCTTTCTCTCTCCTTCATTGCCACCAAGTTCAGATAAAACTCCAAGCTGGTGGTGTTCCCGGCGGCTTCGGTCCCTCCATCCCCTTGGAAAGCTCCCAGCTGGGGCAGCACAGGCAGCCTTGAGCCCAGTGCTTTCCCTGCATCCAAAGGTTGATGCCTTCTCCTTCACTTTCCACCACGCTGGGGCAATGCATCTCCATCTGCTCGTCCCCCACCATGAGGGGTCTGAGCTCCAGTTGCCTCTGGCACAGCACAAACTTGGGGCTGCTGCTTTATTTTTAATATCATGTTATTTTACTCCCCCAAGCTGCTTGTAGGTGCCAGGTGGGAGTCACATTTGTTCAGAAGCAGCTTTCCCTGTGCTTTTTTCCCCCTACGGTCCCCTAGAAACATGGATGTTTGAATTAAATTTCAAATTAAAGAGTTATTAAAGTTAATTATGAAGTTTGGCAGACACTGAGCTCTCGGCTCCAAAGCATTTCAGCTTTGGGGAGCTGTGAAAGAATCAATCTGCTGCAATTTCTGTGTGGTCCTCAATAAAAACCACACAATATAAAACTGAGAAAAATATCTGAGGGCTTTTGCCAAACATATACCACAGCAAAGTGCTCTCTTTCCCTCCTGAATGGCCTCTCTCCATCCAGGGCTTGTGTCTTATGGGCCAGTGAAGGAAGAAATAGAAAAACCCTATTAAATCCACAGTGCATCCACCCTAATTATATATTTTTTGCTATTTTTACATTTTGCTGATGGGCTGTATTTTTGCGAGCAAACGGTGCTGGGAATGCAAAAGGGAACCTGTATGCAGCAATGCTTGGAGCAGCTGTGCTGAGGAAGTTGTTAATGGTGTGGCAGTGTTTTTTGGGGGGCAGCATCACCCAGAAATGTAGTGCTGGGCCCCCCAGCAGCATCTGCACCCCCTTTTTTATGGCTTGGCAGTATGAACATAGCAAATGCCAACTGTGCCCCAGGGGCTGCTACAGGACGGGCGCAGGGACAACAGATCTGCATGACGGGGATGATGCCAGCAGTTTTATCTCCAGCATTTTGCTGGAGATAATTTAATATTTGGATGGTCCAACAACATTTTTATTTTTGTGCCAGTTTTGGTGAATAGCTTTCTTTTTTTTTTAAACCAAATGCTACCGGGAAAGATGCTGGAAAAAATTAAAGCATTTCTTTCTCCAGCTAGATATTGTGTATTAAAATGTTTTTTAAATTGTTAAAGATGTGAAAATGAAGTGAATGTTTTGTTCTGGTTGAGAAACACTTTAATCTACCTGGAGCACATAGATGTATATGTGCATATATACATATTTATATGCATTTATAGCATTTGCTTTTCCTGAACACAAGATAAACCACAAGCCCTGCTTTTTGGTGCAGATGGCAAACTGGCAAAATGAGATTTTATTTTTTTTTTTTGAGTTCAGACCAGGACACATCCTTAATGCTGACAAACAAACTATCAAGAAATGGGGTTTGCTGCCTGCTTCCTCGGCGCAGCAGGAGCAGGCAGATGTTCGCTAACACCCAGCGGTCCCTGAGCCGTGTCAGGGCTGGCTGCTTGGAGCTGTGGTGTGTTCCCTGCTGGAGCTGGGCTGGCAGGAGCCAGGCTGCTGCCACGGATTTGCTCCTGGCTGCTGATAATGGTGGGAGGGAGCCCGGTGCATGGTGGTGCGTGAAGCGGGCAGGAAGCCTCCGAGCATATTATTTGGGCTTTTATGTTGAAAAGTGTGTTGGAGGTTTCCCATAAGCCAAAAAAACTCCCCCACTGGATGGTTTTCAAGATTTTCAAAACCACCCTGGAGGTACCTGAGTGCTCAGAGCAGATGATGCCTGCTCCATGTTACGGCGAGATGCAGCCTGTGCAAGCTTTCCTCCTGCTTGCCAGACTCATAGGGAAGGAAATTCGGCTCTATGGTGCCCATGGTTGGCTTCCCAGCCATATGCTTTCCACTCCAAGGTGACCATACAGCTGGGAAAACAAGGTGGACTGAAAGCTCTGAAGTTCAACCCTGTGTTTTTTGATTTTTTTTAGATCTCCCAAGAGAGGCTGCAGCACTCGCTGCCTTAGAGCAACTCATCGCTCCCGTGCATCGGCATCGTTATTGGCTCTGCGTTGAAATCGCTCCTGGATGAGCTATGGCAGGTGAGGACGTGAGCACGGGAAGGTGCACACCTTGCTTTTGCTTCGCTTTGTGATCCGGCAAGAAACTCCTGTGATTTGCCCGTCTCACCGGGAAGCACTGGCGTCTCAGCCACTAACAGAGAATTAGTGGAAATAATTGGGTCAGCTCCTCAGCAGCCTGAAACTGCTGCAACTTTGGCGTCACGAGGCTGATCTGCACCAGTAGAACCCTCCTGAGCAGATGCAGAGATTCAGTTTGTCCTGCAGACTCCATTGCCTCCTGCAGTTTTCCAGGAGCGGAAGAGCCTTAACTCCCAGTTATTACTAACCTAATGATGTGCAATTTCTCTGTTTAAAAAGGTCTTCATTGCATTAATTCCCTGAGCTTCATGGCAGAATGAAGGTCCTCGCGACATGCAAGCAAACAGAATCCCCTCCATGATCAACTCCTCCTGCACCCTGTGCCTAATTGCAATCCTTGTCTCCCCTCTAAACACAACCTGTTGCAGGCTTTTGGGGGAATTAAAGGAGATGGAAAGCTCGGAGGAGTGAAGCATCACGTCCCCTGTAACTCTGGACCTCAGCCTGAGGTCAGTTAGTCGATGGCCAGACCCTGCGGACTCATGGGGCCGGAGCTGAGGACCAACACTGATACCTGCACCGCTCCGGAGAATCCTGACTGAGTCATTTCACGTTGCCACCTCAGAGAGGGAACGATTTTCACCCTACTGACTAATTGCATATTTAAGGATGAAATACTTTGATGCTTTTACCAGTGTTTCCTAACTATATGTGGAGGAAGAAATCTATAGTTCCCCCAACTGACTGTAAATTCTGCCAGCTTAATAATTCATGCATGCCTCTGTGATTGCAGCCTACATTATATCTTTCTTTCATTACGTATTCTTTTATTGAATTGCCACGGCATATATCAATAGGCTCTATAAGCTCCCACGGGAAAGCAGGCAGTGGCTTAGTGCAAAGATTTTGGGGGGAATCTTGTTTGATTTTCCCGTTAACAGGTAAAGCCCGGATCCGGCATGTCTGGCTTCACGTCGGCATGTGCGACTGCTGCCTCCCACCTGCTCCCCTGCGGAGCGTGGGGAATTGCCAGAGTAAGTCTCATATTTGCAAGGGTGCAGTCTCTAGTCCAAGCCCATCCCAGCATTTTACTGAGCAAATTGTGGTGTTAACTGTCTTCATTTCTATATATTTACAGGCAGCAGGTACATTATCATTTCCCTTTTCAAAGTGACTGCGCTGAACCACGCGCCATGAAAAACACTTGCTCGGTGCAAAATTCCCTTGTGTGACCAGCTTGCAAAGGTAGGCACCTAATTTTGTAATGAAAGCCAAGGTAGACACCTAATTTTGTAATGAAAGCCGTTAGCAGTGGGCTTGGGCAGTGCCCAGCTGCTGCCCATACCTCTTCGCTGCGACTGGCCTCAGTGCCCCGTGGGCGATGCTGAGCTTGCAGGCGCAGGCTGCGAGCCTGTGATGCAGCACCCACGGCTCATGGTTAGACACTTTCCTCCGGCCTCTAACATCAATATAAAGACCTAAGGTGTCCAGTGCCCTGCAGGAGGGTGACCTGCTCCCTTCTGGCTGCGTACACCCTGGTCCAGCAGTGCCTGAACTCCCAGCTCCTAAGGGGAGTCGCTGGCTGCTAAAACTGAGCTCTTCTGTTCTTCTGGACATGTGATTTGAGTTGTGGCAGGTGAGTAATTGGTAGCCTGTCCCTCTGAGGGCTAAGATTGGACATGTGTCGGAGATGGCCTTGGCTGACCTCACTGCTGGGACAGCCCTGTCCCTCAGGATTCTTTGCCCTTGAAAGTTCATCACATCCTGCACTTCACACTGTATATTTATTCACATTCAGTTATGAAACAAATCCCCTCTCACTGGGTCTGTACATTGCAGAAAGGTTTATTTTATCCTTGTTCAGCATCTCTGGGCGTTAAAGCAGTTTTACTAGAGAGAGCCTGAGGCCGAGGCTGGCATGGCTCCTGCTTCTCTCTCCTGCATCACCATTTGCCCATAACTATGTTGCTGGGAGCATCACTCCTGCCCCATGCCTGGGGAGAGACTATATTTCCGAATAAAGATCTGGGACGGGGCCAGGCCTTTATGAGGTGTTACCCTTCAGTACTAAAGCTGTGTGCCGCATTTCTGAGCCCTGCGACAGCCGCTCTGCCTGCCCTGCTGGCTCCCAGAGCTCTGCCGGAGATGCTCGGAAGCCGTAAAGGAGGAATTAACTATAATTATGGAGCATCGCAGGGCGTAAACACCCTCTAAATCCTCTTTAATTACGTGGTAGCACTTAATTACATGGCAACTGGAATGTAAGCGCAAAAATAAATATGATTTCAGTTTTATCTTCAGCAGGGGCACTGGAAATTAATTTTGCAGTGTAACATAGGACCCAGCTGAACATGGGCACGGTGTGGACCCTGCATGCACAGCACTGCAGAGGTGCTGCCACCCGGGACGGTGAAACCTCTCTTCTCCCTCTCCAACAGCCATGGCTTTGCCATCCCTTCCCACTGCCCTCTTGGTGGCATCTTTCTGTCTGTCTGTCCATGCATAGACAGAGACTTACGGACGTCATGGTAAGGCAGGACCAAGTGGTGGGGTACCTACTCATTCTCCAGCATGGAGAAAACCAAGCGTGAAAGCCTCTGCGGCAAATGCATCCCACCTTAATTATGCTACGAACCCACAGCCCATAACCAGTGGGATTTGGATCACTCAGCCACGAGCATGAGTTTATTTCCCCCTGTTTGCTCCCAGCACACAGCTTGGGTGCTGGCAGCAAGTTCTCGTGCTCATGTAGCTGATGCTTGGCTGTCATGTTGCATTAGAGTCTACGAGTCGACCCGGACCTCCTCGGGGCTTAGCTGAGGCAGATGCAAAAGACCCAGCTTGGGATGCTCTGTGGCCAAAATGCCACCACCCATTACCCCTGACACGGATCGAGCGTACAGCTTGATGAAGATGAAGGAGCGTGCAATGAAGTCCAAAGTCACATTGAAGAAATCGGATGTGCCATGACCTCCATCACCCCATATAACTACCGCTTGCCACCATTGTGACTGTGAAACAGAGAACAGCACTGCAAACCAGGAGAGGAAAATCCCTGCTATTATCATTGCTTTTTAAAACCATAATTAGGGAATTATGGCATTTTCTCCCGGAAACCGTGAGCGGGGGCACCTAGGAATTAAGTTTGCTTTCGGTAAAAGCAAAATCACCTGTTGAAGTCAAATAATGAGCACTTTTTTTTAACTTGCTTTTTGGTTTGCCTAGTCATATACACCCTGACCTGACGTTGGGGGAATGGAAAATATATGAGCATCTGGTGTGGTTTTGCATTTGTTTTCCCCCCACAAGTGTATTTTTACAGTGCTGAGATGAAGCAGAGCTGATGTGAGCGTGATGTCGTGCACGCTGTGGCTTTGCCTCACCTGCTTTATGACCCCTGTACTGGAAAAATTTTCATTTTTCTCCCTTCTTTAATATATTGCTCCAACTAAAGTGTGCAATACAGCTGATTTACACGCATATGCAACCTGGCAGGTAGCAGCAGGGATCGCGCTGTGAACCCTCCAAGAATGGATATGTTCTACTCGCCTTCCTATTGTAATTTCCCCTGAATATTCAGAGCAGCAGAAGATACTCATGCAATAGATTTGGGGCTGGAGCAAAGCTGCTGCGGTGCAGCTGGCTCTTGCTCTAGAGGGTGGTTTTACTTAGGCAAAGCTTGTCCCTGGTCCATTTTGGGGACCTGCAGGGTCACCTTGGGAGGGGACAGCCTTGCGGTGGCAACTGCAAGGAGCCTGCAAATGTTTTCTATCATCTCCCAGCAAAAAGATAGCCGAAGAGAGCGCGACCAAGCCGAAGCAGAGAAATGAATTGTAGTCCTGCTGCAGAGAGTTCATTTGATAAATAATGTATATAGAGTTTGCAGTAATAACTGCTTTTTTTCCGACCCAGGCAGCTTGGCTGGGTTTGACACATCCCGGGTGTATTCCTCCTTCCAGGCAGTGAATGGGATGATGGGCGCTCGCTTCCACGGAGGGGAAAGCAGGGCAGGCAGTGACAGGCTCTGTTGTGTCAGATAGGCTAATCTGTGACTTTTCTCACTTCTGATGAGCCGTGCATGTGTGTATGGAGAGGAGGCAGCGTTTCCAGGCATTGCAGGAGGAAAGAGGTGCGCTGGGGAAAACCTCAGGAAAGCTCCTGAGGTTAACACGTGTCATGGACGTATAGCTGAGAGGAGACGTATAGCCCTGGGTGGGCAGGTGGGTACTGGCTGCCCCCACACCAGGATCTCACGCAGACCCACCTGCTGGCCCTGGTCCAGCCTGATGCTGGAGACACGTCTTCCCCATCCCAGGATCATGTCCTTCACCTCTCCTCTGCTAAGGGAGGATGAAGATTTCATGAGACATGAGGATGAGAGATTTCCTCTGAAATCTCTCTTTTTTGGCTTCGAGCATGCTTCCCAAAGAGCATGTGGCATTGCCCATGAGTGGGCTCCCACAGGAAAGATGGGACCTTGGAGATGACAAGCTAAATCACCCCTGATTATCTCTGCACAGCCCTGGGAGCAAGGATTTCCCTTGGCAATCCCATGCTGTGAGGCGGTTGCATCACCTCCCCAGTTTGCCCTCCCTTCAGTGGGGCAACCCAACCTGCTTGGCCCTTGTCCTCCCTCTTCTGACATCTCAAGACATGGAACTGGGAAAATGGGGGCTGAAAGCAGATCTTTTTAAGAAGCTGAAAAAAAAAGGGGGAAGAACTTCTCCCCTGGCTCTCTGCTCTGATGCTCTTAAAGACTGCTTTCACAACAAATAAGAAAGAATGTGGACCTTCCTGAAGAACAAGCTGAGATTCCACATCCCTTAATGTTTCATGGGCTCATTTTTGGGCTCCTGAAGAAGAGCAAGAGGGAACAGGAGGGGAGAGAGGAGGACTGTGGCCACTTACTGAGCCTTGGAGGCCACGGTGGCTTGGGCTCTCCTAACTGGGCTCTCCTGCTGCCTGGCCCTAGGTAGCAAGAGGGGCTCACGGGGGTAGAACAAAGCTGGTCTGGGCTTTTTGGTTTGGGGGTCCTCTACAATAAGTCACATTGGGGTGTGCACTCAAAATCCCGGATTTCCTTAGGTTATACCTTCCTGCCAGCTGGGACAGCCGCCACAGACACGTCTGGGTCTGAGGAGCTGGCTAGGTGCCTGCACAGACCCCTCAGTGCCACTGGAGGTATATAAAATGGCTTTAATCAAGGCACGCCAGAGATAATACTCTTCAGTCATTTTTATAGCAGGCTTTGAAGGTGTCTACTGGAGCAATTTGGTTAAAAATAGATTTGTTTCTGTTGGACTTTGGAGGAAGACCTGGGCTACCATATTAATGAAGGTGAGTGGGAAAAAAACATCTCTCTCCTCGTTTTACATCCCTGTGTAAGAACTGGAAATAACATCAGTGCTTTTATTGCAGGGAAAAAACAGGATTCTTGGGAAGGGAAAATAGCTGTAGTCAATGTGGGCTTGTACCAGCTGAAGATCTGAGGCAGACTGGGCTTTTATTGCCCTATAATAGGTAAGTACCTCATTAAGAAGTGGATATAAATGTTTAACATGATTTCATTGAGCCTGGAGCCGGTGCAGGGTGCAGGAGTTTGGAAGTAAGCCCACTGCTTTGTGATGTTTTTTAAGCTAGAGCTTGGGTTTTGCTCAATTTAGATCTCCCACCAGTATTGTAAGTGTTGGGGTTAGATAGTTCACAAGAGAGCACTCAAAATCAATTTTAAGGCTGTTTTTTATGCTGAAGAACTGTGTGGAGATGTATGTCTCGGGATGAAGGAGACCCCTTCTGTCCTGTGACAGACAGTGATGTGATATAACCCCTTTCATGAACTGGTCAAAATTCATCTTTGGGTTGACTCCTGTGGTCCCTAGTGTCCCAGAAGGCTGGCTCAGCATCTCGTATTTCCGAGACTCTTATAATTTCTAAGCCAAAACTAACCACAGTCAGTTGAAACACACTTTCTCGCCTGCCTTTGCTGCTCTCCTTCACTTCTGTACAAATAGATGGATAAATAATGATAAATAAAGCACTGCAGCCATCTGAGTAGGGCTGGCTGAACTAAGGGACGAGATCACTTGAGCAGCAATTGCAGCACTGTGGGAAGATAAGAAATAGCCAAAACTATTTGCAGAGTCAGAGCGGAGCAATTTGAAAGCGAGGGATTGTTGGCTGCATCCTATTCCCACAGAAAGTGAGGAGCAAGCTCCCCTTGACGCCTGCTGGGAGCAGAAGAGCCTTGTCAAGTGAGGCAAGCACAACTTCCAATTGAGATGGACATGGACTGCTTCTCACACAGCTTAAACAGAGCAAATAGGATGGTGTTCAGAGAGACGTCTTGGTATATGGCTGCACCTGGTCACTCCATGCCTTCTCCCACCCACCGCTAGCCTGTAATGGGCCATGCAATGAGGGCTGTACAAAAATCAGAAGCGTTAGGCACTGCAGTGCCTATGCTACCTCTAATGCCGAGCTGTGTGACTGCGGAGGATGGCATTGCAGAGGACGGGGCTGTTTTGCCAGGTCTGGAAGCTGGGAGTGAAAACGGCTAGTGAGGCCACCAGCTGGGAAGGTTTGAGATGCATCATGATAGGACTGGTCAGACCCACATCATTCTGCTGAAGCTCTGCATGGGAAAATGAGTGGGAAACAGCAGGAGAAACACTGTTCACCTTAACTGGCAAGGCAGGATCCCACCTGGAAACAGCCTTGGATGGTTCCTCGCTGCAAGGGGCATATCCACTAACATTTCAGAGAGGTCCTTCTTGAGAGGAGGACAACGACAAGGTAATATCCCAACACTTGCACCCATGTACAGTTTCTCCAGTTGGGTTTTGCACTGGGTTAGGGGATGCTCCTGGAGGAGGTCACTGTGACGCTTTTGAGCGTGCTTATATTCTGGCACAGATATTTCAGTTTTGGAATGTTTTACTTCTGAGCGAGCCTTTTGAGACATAATTCATTAATTTGATATGGCTGAGTGGGTAAGGCGGGCAGCAACAGTCAGGCATTTAACTCCCACCCTGACCCTGGCCATGCAGTTTTGCCGTTGATACCTCTTGCTGCTGGCACTGCTGCTTATCCCCTTTGAAAAACGGAGATAATAGAAGGCTATCTCCCTATGAAAAGCTGAGATGACAGCCTAATGAATAGTACCACGAGCTGGTGGAAAGTACCTTCTGTGCAGAGCTGCCAATCTAATTTTCCACTCTAGATAGATATTTAATAACCCAAAGTCCTCTTACTCCAGTGGGATTATCTATGGAGCACTTTCCTTCCACAAAGTCCAAAATACTCTACTAAAATGCATGTGAGAAAGGAAAACAGAAAGCCTTGTAATAGACCCCTCAGACACATTCTTAGCTGGGCGGGTGACAGGGATGATTCTATTGCTGAAATTATGGAAAAAGATCTGAAAGTTGGGTGGATTCTCTTCCTATTCTAGCTGTCCTTACCCACCTCTAACACGGTGTTTGGCTGGTGCCTAGGAGATTAAACTGAGCTGCGATGTCTCTGATACCTCATTGTCTTTTCTAAGTGAAGTAAGAGGAAAAGAATGTTCTTTTAATGCATAGCTTGGCTGGAAGATCAATACCGGCTTCACATGTATCTTTGTCTAATATTTGGTTTTGTAGGGCTTTGGGAAAAAAAAAATGTTGCTTTTCCTGCAGCACATGGACGTGATGAGCTCTGCTGCCAGGTTCTGGGCTTTTATCACAAATTGCCTCCTCAGCCTGAGATATCAGGGCCAAAACCACCGGGCTGGGAGCAGGTAGTGAGCCAAGACTGCCCATATTAATCTCAGACCTTCTCCTGCCCAACTAGATGGGCCCTCTAAAGCCAGAGCATGGCTGCCATTTAGCCTGTGGTGTCCTGGCCATGAAACGTCGTGTGCCTTGCAGAGGGGCTTTCACTCACTACTGCTTGTACAGTGCTGCAGGATGCTCTGATGGAAGGTTTTCTGATTGCAAGTCATTATAATCATTCTCATATGTGATTACATTTCCTGGCAGAAGATACAGTCTGCTAGATACACGCGTGCCTTGGCTGGTCTGGAGAAACCAAAGAAATGCCAAGCATTGCTAATAGTTATTTTGAAATTCCATCTTTTTCACCCCGTGCTTCTCCATTCTAAAGCTGCTGCAGCTCTCACAGGTGAGATGGGTAACTGCAAGGGCTGGTGCCAGCCATGAGGCCGGCTGATCAACTCCTTTAACTCCAGGTGCCTCTACTAATTCCTGTGCTCATTTATGTCAGCTGAGATCAGGTCAGGAGCAAAGCATCTTTAGTAAATGCAGGGGCTGGGAGGTTTTGTGGTGTTTGGTGGATAATGGGTGTCTGTGGTTGCTGATGCTTTGGACAGATAGGAGATATAGGTGAGAGGGAGAAGGAAGGGAGCTGACTGTTTTTTGTAAGGACTGAGCTTCCAAGAGGAGCATCCCAAGTTCTGTGGGGTGCTGATGGAGTGTTGCCTTTTGATGTTGGGCAGAAGAAACGCCAGAGGATTCTGAAGTGCTACTTCTATCTTGTTCTGGTATATGCATTAGCATGCTGCTGGTCTGCCATCTGGTCTCTGGTGGTCTCTGAGAAATGTGAACATTGCCTTGCTGGGAGCCTTGGAGGAGGAAACTCCTTGATCTGCTGTGTCCTGTGCTCGGGAGTTCAAGTGAGCTTGTTGTGTTGGGTTTTTACTGTGCCTCCTTCTCTACAAAGCTGTGCCCCATGTTGTCTCCCATATCTCATGTTTTTTTATACATATATAAAGTTTATATATGTAAAGATATGTATACATGCTCCATTTTTTGATGTGCAGTGGACCCCAGTTGTTCTAAGCGAATTTGGGACGCTAAAGGGGCATAGCAGTTAATCTTAAGGAAAGACGTGTCTGGAGGCGATTCAAGTATTTTCTTTAAATCTTTACACCCTGAGAAAGATGACATTTAAAAACAAACATCCAGTCTTAAGTTCCTCAGGGACGGCTATCAAGCATGGGAGGGGAGAAGACAGGGTGGGAAGGTCTCATCACTGTGCCTGTCTCCCCGCTCCGTGTTTCTTGTCAGTGGCTTTGAGGTGGGCTTGGTTCATGTCAGGACTGCGTTGTGTGCCCAGCTGATGGTCTGTTTCTCAGAGCTGCTTTTTTCTTATCTCCTCTGTGCTGTTCCTGCATCTCTGAGCGTACACAGGCTTTTCTGCTCCTCCTGGGTGACAGGAGAGTCTTCCCACCCCTTAAACCTGGGTACGTTGGAGCATATCGACTTTGATATGATCTAAACAAAATTTAGAGGAATAGTTGAATGCAGTAAGATGCTCTTTGTTTGCTAAAGCAAGGAGGTACAACTTTTTTTTTTTTTTTTTTTTAAGAAAAAATCAAAGATTTGTTTTGGTTTTGAGAATTTGCAGGTAAATTGGTGGTTTCCGAAGTCACTAGAGCACGCAGTCCTGAGCTGGCACAGCTGCAGCCAGAGTTATCCAGCGAGTGCAAGGCTTTTATAATGGCCTTCTGAGGAGGTTATTTATTTATTTTTGGATAAGGATATTCTGCTATGTGTTTGCTGGTTTTGAGTGAAAACTCCTCCCATAAGAGCTGGCCAGACAGTGAAGGTGGGAATCAGCTGGGATGGGAGCACCTTAGAGAAGCATCTCGGGATGCAGTGTGGCTGTGGGGATGGGACAACGGGCATCCTACAGGCAGTGATGGGTCCATCGGTGCTGCCCCACTCCCAGTGCAGTAGGGCTGTCCCCAGCTGGGGTTACTAGAGATACTGGAAACTTCTGCCTGAAGCAAGCTAGGCAAACATAATCCATGTGCTCTCAGGCTTCTTCTGAGTGCTCTGTTTGGATGATTGCTCTGTGAGGTGGTGAGTGTGGCTGTTAGTGCTGGAAGGAGAGCCTCATTCCAGCTGGATGCAGTGCATCTAGATGGGAAGAAGCTGCTTGACACCCTGACAGGGATCTTCTCCCCGCAAGCTGCAATGCTTCCTGTCCCTGGATTAATGTAACACTAGGTCAGCAACTCAATAAACTCTGTTTTCCCTTGCTGGATGTCATGTTTTGCATTTTTGCTACACTTAAACCACAGGATAACGCTTCTGCTACGTACTATAAACCTGATAGAGCCCCCACTGAAGTACCTGCCTTTCCAATGAGCTTAAGTAATATTTTTCAAAAAGCACTTGAACGACCTTTGAATTCCCATGGAGCACTCAAGTACGTGTGACCTGAGGCTGCGGTGTTGTGAATCCAATTCTGAAAAAGCCTGGAAATTGATTTATGGCTGTGTGAGATGCATGCAGGCTTTGGAGACATGGGAGAGATGATGACTTGTTACCCAACTCTGGAAATGCTTCAACGTTGGACCATCGCCATGGGTGCACTCATAGTGTGCCCATCCATCCCATGGCAGACCTGCTTGTGGTCTCACTGGGTGCTTTTCACCAGAAGAAAAAGCAAGTTGATGTTGCGCTGACTTTAAAAAAGTATCTTTACCAGTTGGGAAAGCCCAAAATACTACTGTAAAAATTGCTGATGCTGACAGGATCCATTCATTGGACGTTTATCCAGTGACTCTGCAAGGCTTGCACGACTCTGGCTGTCTGCTTCAGGTCTGTAGTTGTGTTCTTGTTAGCACATGGAGTGATTTGGGATAAGTGGTGCATTTCATGTCAGCCTTCCTTGGCATGTTAAAAAATATTCTTTCTATTTGCCGTGATAGCAGGAGCTTAAATCAAATCTTAAATATCCATAAAAGTGTATTCATTGTGGAAGTCCCTGCTTCCTAGGGCTGGGAGGCAGTACCGTGGCTGCTGGAAGGGACATCTAACATTGCAAAATCTACAGAAAAATGGGACATTTAATATTGCAAAATCCATGAGAAAATGTGACTCGGGACAAGGTAAGACAGTGAGGGACCACATCCGCTCATGAGCAGCGGGTCTGTGAGCTCTGTCGAGGGCAGCGGAGCTGCTCCAGCTCCTGGCTTTCGTCCGGATCCGGCTGCCAGAGTAACGTATTGGTTGGCAAAGGCAAACTGGGACGTATCAAAACAGCTTGCCAATCTGTATGAAGTTAACTTCCAATGGCTGCAGTTGGAAAATGGCCCCGAAGCCTGAATATTTATTTTTAAGGAAATCTCTCAAGCTATGTTTCAGGATAACTGGTTTTCCAAGTAATCTTAGGCTGTCTAAGGGGAGGGAGAAGAAACTGCTGCAAAGCTGCGTTTTTGGTGGGCCTCGGTGTCCTGCTGCCAAACCTGGCCGGGGGGCTGGCACTAAGAAAGTAGAGCGACCTTTGCAGAGAGCCAGATGCTGCCTGTGAGCTGAGCTTGCCAGGGGAGGATGAATTACCCAAATATACTCCTCCAGAGGCCGTGGCCAAGCCTGTGAAGGGGCAGCAAGTGACACGAAAGCTGAGGGCTGCAGTGATGTGGGTGAGGATTTATGGCATGGCAGTCATAGCCCTAGGCACTGGTTACCTGGGACCTAGCATGGCTTCCTTTGCTTCGTTTATCTTTCCCCCTAAAAATGAGGGAAGGAGACAGCATCATGGGGAGCTCCTTGCCTGCTGTGGGAGGCAGCTGATATTGCTGCACGCCCAACGTGTTTAATCCAGAGCTGCGTTCCCAACCTCCTGGACCTTGGGATTGAGAGGAGAAAAGATAGCTACATCTGCTGGGATGCTCTGGGACATGATTGAGGCTGAGAATATATATATATATTTTTTTTTTTCTCCTTCTAATTTTATTTTTAGACCCAACCCTGATGGTGCAGCGTCAGAGCTGCTGCCATTTGCCTGAAGACTGACTCAAACTGGGCTGATGCCCAGGTGAAACAGCTCATGAATCCAAGGCTGTGCTGTCCTAGTGTTTCAGTCTGCTGTGGGAGATGATGTCATGGTCCTGGGCTCAAAAGCAGGGTTTGGAGAAGACAACCACTTTCCCCAGCTGTACGTAGGGTGCATCTTGGCACCTGCTCAGGATCGCTCACTACTTGGACACCACAGGAACGACCATGAAAACCCCCTCGCTTAGCTTATCTGGCAAACCCTGCACTGGAACGTGTACATCTGGGTTTAGCCCGAAGCTGGGTCCCAAGACCCACGAGCTGCTTCTCCTTGGCTGTGACATATCCAAATTCTACTCCAAACTAAACAGCCATGGACACCAGGAGTGGAGAGTCCAACTCACAAATCCTTGCAAGACTGAAATTAAGGATTAAAAAGAAACAATAACTTTGGGGAAATGTACCTTGAGTTACATTTCCCAGCTTTTTTTTACCCCCTTGAAAGCAATATAGAGCTTAGTAGAAAATGGCTTTCTTACAGGTTTTTGTGGATCATGCTGTATGAAAGAGCAAGAATAATTCTTCCTGCCATAAAAAAAACACATTGGATGTTTAAAACCACTATTAGAAAGAGCAACCCGAGCTATTAAATCCTGCAGGTTTCAGGGTAACCCCACTAGGTGCACTGCTATTACATCCTGTAGGATTTTCCCACGGGGTACAGTTTCTCAGGGAGTCTGAACCACACATACTGACATTGAGGATCTACAAAAGCCAAAATAACACCATTTCTTCTCTTGCATAATGGGGATTTTATTTACCTTCTTATTTTATTCTCTTCCCAGCTATTTCGGAAAGCTATTTCAGAAATATCCTGAGGTTACACCTGGATGCTGATACCCTCCTGAACTTTGACAGACAGAAAAAAATCTGAGAGATGCAACAGAGCCTGTGGGGCAGGGCTGCTCACCTGGGTGGCTGGGCTTATGTGGGGTAAGGCTGAGCACAGGGCACGATCAAAGCAAACGTACAATGCCTGAAGAAGTTGACTGTGCTTTTAAAAAATTATTTGTATTATTTTTGCTGTGTCTTTCTACGCTAACATGACTCTGCAAGCTCACCCCGTGGCACAAAGCCTTGCCGCAGCGCTCACCCCAGCACCCAAAATTATCCCCCCGGTCAAAGTCATCTGGGTTCCCATGGAGGCTAGAGGGGCTTTGGCTGCTGTCCGGGGGCACTGAAGACACTGGATGTAGTGGGAACTCCGTGAAAAGTGGGTGGCAGGGAGCAAAAGAAGAGTTCAGCCCTTGCTCGGTGGAGTTTCCCTTAACTAGGAAGGGAAGTCCTGCTTCAAGTCTCCCTCTGGCAGCCAGTGTCACATCAGCCTTTTTTTTTTTTTAATTTCTCCTCCCCAGACTTTACTTTTGCTCTTTATCTCTATCCTGCCATCCCCAAAGGGAAATCACAGCCACTCATCTGCAAACACGAGGGCCTGGGCTGCGGGGAGACCTCAATCCCAGGCGCGTCTCTGTGTGGATAATACTGTTGCAGCACTTAAAGACCGTCCAAGCTGAGAGCTCTGCAGGAAAACAGGCTCCAAATAGCTTAAATGCTTTATATTAAGGCTGATGGACAAGACATTGATCCTTTCCAGATCCATGTTTCTGGTGCCTTCCCACGCATGGGGTTTGCCTTTTCTTTTTTGGGGTCTGCTCTGGCTTTTTTTCATATTTTCCTCCTACATCAGGCAGCTGTAAGCAGCTCTGTTTCAAAATGACCAGTAAATATCCTGAGCCTGTGAAATCCTTGTACAAACTCCTCCTGAGCTTCCTGGTCAGCTCTATACTGGAGATGTGGGACACCTTCCCAGTACAAAACTCCCAAGCAACAGCATGTGAAAGCCAAGCATTAAAGTTTCTCTTCAAGGCTCCATTGACTTCTATTACATGACAATGCTCACAAATTTTCCAGTTTGTTATTTATCAGGGCTGGAGCCTCTGGTGATGACAAAAATGGGAGTGTTGTGGGGTTTTTTTTTTTGTTTGTTTGGGTTTTTTTGTTGTTTTTTTTTTTTCCTACAAACATCCCTGAGCATCCATGGCTGCTTAATCATTAAGGGCTCTGTGCACAAGTTCATCCTGCAGTTGGGCCAAGTTTCCCTTCCAATTTCCCCTCCTATACTTCACCCTTATTCCCTGTTTTCCCTCTGGGAGATGTGTTGTAGTGTATTTCCCCGCCGTCCCTGTATCTAGCAGAGTTTGATTTGGCGACCAGCCAGGAGAGAAAGAACTTGCAATTGCTTTGTCCTTTGTGGCTTAGGTTATTGTGACTTCATAGTCTTCTGTTGGGAAAGTGATTAAGAAGAAAAAGTCCCATCTGTGACTGAAAATGGACTTTTGGTGATGAAAAATGTCCCTAGGTTATCTCTGAGGCCGGCGCAATCTCCTGCATTCTTCTTTTTCAATTTTTTTTACCCTTTCCTTAAAATATATATATATATATATATATGTTAGCTCTTCTATTTATTTCATAGGTGCTTGAGCATTTGAAGGGCATTTCTTCTCTCCTTCTTCTCGGGCATGTGCAGATGGTACCTTAAACACACTGAACCCCATCTCCTGGAAGCAGGGTCAGAATGGCAAAGGTTTTGGGGAGCTCTGGGCAAAGCAAGCAGAGTGGTGGCTGGTTGAAAGGCTGGTGGAGACAGGCTTGTCGTCTTGGTGGTTTGTGGGTGAGGAGTTGAAGTTGGGGATTGGCAGGACCAGAGGAATTTAACATGTCCTCTCTGTGGGGAGGCTGGGATCTCCTTAATTAGGAAAGCTATCTGGTCATGCCAGCTTGCTGTCAAAGCAAGGGGGTGCCACATATCCACAGGTGAACAGAAGAAATGCTAACAAATGGCAGGAAAAAAAATAGGCGGTGAGATCAGAAAAGGGATGAGAAAGCAAACAACAGGGCAAATGTGTCCATACACGTGGCTGAGCATAGCAAATAAAAAGGCTGATGTTAGACATCTTAGTACCGTGCTCAGACTAGGGCTTAAATAGCATTGCAGAGATTTGGTGGGATATATGGGACCCAGTGTGACTTGCTGGAGAAGAGCAAGCTGGGAGCAAAGGAAAGGAGTGCACCAAGAACGGGGCTTGCTTGTTCTGAAGGTTAGCAAGGGGCTGGGAACAGCCCACCCTAGTGTGGGTGACTTAAAAAGAGTGAAACTGGTGGGACAGACCTCATGCGAGTTAGAAGAAGGTGGTGGGTGAATATGAGCGGCTCTTCAAACCCAGGGTACCTCCATGTGGTACAACCTGGTGGTAATGACATCTTAAACTCCACCAACATCTCTTGGGAGAGTGAGACAGCAGAGAGAGACATTCAGGTTTCTGGGTGTGTTAGTGCAACATCTCATTTCCAATGATGATGAAAGCCACTGCAGAAGCTGCTATTTTGGTTTTCATTTGGGCTAATACAGCTGGGTGGAAAAAAGTGGAAGGTGATTTCAGGAAATAAGTGACAAAATAGTGGAGCCCACAATGCCAAGAGAAAGAGAGCAAGAACAGCAGAGTAAGGAAAATGGGCTGCAAAAATCTCAAGGAACCAGTAGGTATAATGTCTAGGAAGGATAATCCAAGGGATAAAGAATGCAGGGAAGATGTCAAGTACCTAAAGCAATTGCATTCGAGGCACCACAACTCATTCTGATGCAGAGGAACAAGAGGACACCGCAGAGACCTGGCGGACCTGATACCCAAAGACGAGTTGCAGAAAAGGGGAACTGAGGCCAGAGTTCCGGCAGTGAGGACAATGGAGCAGTGGCCGTGCAGGTACAAATTGGAGATGCGAAGATGAAGAACAAGATCCAATGGGCTGTCCATTTTAAGGCTGCACAAAAGTCTTCTGTAAATGCACAGGAAGAAGGAGAGCTGAGAAAAGCCTAAGCATGTTGCTTAAATGGAGGAGGAAATCTATGGGATTCAGCGTGGGCTTTGCTTCACAGCCTTCCCTTGCACCCAGCTAATTAGGATAGGATGATAATACTGGGCAGGAGCCCAACTCAGACGGGGGAGAAGACCTTCCAGGCTATTTAGATCAGTCAAGTGTGCTCCTGTTGGCAGGGCCTGCTGAAATCCCCCCTGGGCATACTTCCAGAGCTAACCCAACCTTAGAAGTGTTCAGGGTTTCTCCAGCACTGCAGGAGCCCAGGGTAGGCTGAGATCTGCAGCGAGGTCAACCCCAGGACTTAGAGGCTTCAAAACGGGGAGCAATGCAAGAAGTTATTAAGCAATCAATTTGTGAGAACCTGGGGGATAATGAGGTTAGAAATTAACAACTGACATGGGTTTGTCAAGAATAAATCAAGTGAAACCAATCTAATTTTCTCCTCTGACAGGATAACTGGGCTCATGGGTAGGGGAGCAGTGCTGGACGGGCCAGGGCTTGGCTGGTGCTGTGTGACAACCTGTTGTGAGAGGATGACCTGATCTGTGGGAAGGGCTGGGGACCTTGGGCTGAGCTTCAGGGGGAGGCGAAGAGCAGATGCATTGCATGGGAGTTAAAACAAGAACCTCAGTACATGATGCCACCAACTGCTTTCTGATTTGTCCCCCTACAGTAGTGCCTGTATCATTGCAAGCTGATGTGCTCATTTGTGTGTCTGTCCCAATGCTGCAAGGACCAGCCCTGCCCTTGCTAATGCCCCCTACTGTCATCAGCTGGTCCCCGTCACCATCATCTCTGCCCATGGGCTGCCCTCAGTGGGGGCACACGGCCAGCACTAGCAGCTTTCCCCATCTCCTGGGTTCAAGACCCTGAAGGGCAGCCTTGTCCTAAAGCAAACCTCATAGGACTTACCCAGGTCATTTGTCATGGTGCTTTTTATAGTCTCTGCCTTATACCTCCTGCTGCAGCACACCACCCCTTCTCCCCAGCATCTGCACCTCCACCTCGCATCTCCAGGGACTGTGGCCCTGCTGTGCTCACTGCGTGGCTGCATTTGTCTTAATGATTGACCCCTTCAGTTATTATTAGCCTCATGGTCACCTCCAGCACTGCCTGCCATGACAAATTAGAAATAGAGTCTTCTCTGCATCATGGTCCTCGTTAAACCAACCATCCCTTCTACCTGCTGCAGTCATCACCTCATTATAACTCCATTACCTTTAACAACAACTCCATTACCATCCATTATCTTTCTTATCATCTTCTTTACAAGGCTGTTATCTGTACCTCCTCCTTTACAGCCATCCCCTTCTCAATTACGATTCCATTATCTTTATTACCACCCCATTACAGTCATAATTATTCCCATTACAATTTTGAGATCTGTGTCTCCATCCAGACAAGTCTGTGTCTCCATCCGCCCATCACTGCCACCAGCCGCGCGCCTTTCTCGCTTGGAGCTCCTTATTGCCTGGCACAGTTACTGCCACCTTCCCTGCATCTGTAATTATCCCCATACCAATGGTCATATTTTAATTATTTTCCATTATGGTTTTATAGTCTTTGCTGTTATTGCTTTCTTTATTGGTCATTCTCTTCTCCCTGAAGTGTCGTAGTTGGGATGGGTACCAGGATGTGAGCTCAGACTCAGGTTGGTGATGTTATACTGAGCAGGTACCTTCACCCCATCTCTGTCCTCCATTGCAATTCCAGCATTTAATCTCCATTGCAGCCCTAATTACTGACGTTATCTTTCAGTTATCCTTCAGCTCATTTCTGTTGCAGCTTCCCATGTAGGCATGACCATCTCCTCCAGCCCGTGGTGCCCCTTCTCCTGCCTGAGCAGAGAAGCATCCCTGACCCTCTCAAATTTTCTATACGTAGAGCTGGACAATGACTCTAGGGAAAATTTATTCTTTCTAATTAAAATAATATCTGTGTGGTGTTAGAATAAGTCTTTTTGTTGCAAAGATACCAACTTAGAAAAATTCTCATGGTCCAGCCCTGAGCACTGCATCCCGTTGGTGTTTCTTTCTCCATATCTACTGTTTGATGGCTTCAGCTGCGCTGCCAGACCTGCCTGCACTCCCCCCATACCACCTTCATCTTCCAGAAACCACCCTGGTAGGTCAGGAGCAGCATTTGGCTGCTCTTTCATCAGCTTTAAGAGGAGAGAAAAAGCTTCTCAGCCAGTACAGGGCAGGTTGCACCTGTGCTGGACTGCTTGCTCCCAATCTCATGAGTGGTTTCTGAAGGAGTCTGCCTCGCTCATCCAACATGCTCAGGGCATCGTAAAGCACATCTTATCAGCTAATGGCAGCCCTTCGTCCATGCATGAAACGTCATGGACTAAAGATACAAATACAAACTGTGCTTCTAAAACTGGTGCTGAGATGGGCTGCTCCATCCCTGGGGCAGCGACGGTGCTACGTGGTGAGAAGAGGACAGGGAGAGCCTCGATGCACCCATGGAGGAGCAGGGTGTCATTTAGGGTGTCACAGAGGAGCAGGGTATTGTTTAGGGTGCCAAAGAGGAGCAACATACCATTTTATCCCCTATATAGCACTGATGCAGCTGAGGACAAGTGCTCTGCCCTCGCTCCTCGAGAGGACATTGAGAGATTGGAGTGGTTACAGAGAGAGTCGCAAAACTCCCCAAGGATGGGGAAGCTGCCAGCTTTAGAGAGCTCGGAGTGCTGAGTTTATCACAAAGATTGAGAGGTGACTTCACGTCTTCCTATAAGAACTGTCATGGCAGGGAAATACTAAAGGAGGTACTAAAGAGCTCTTTACGGTGGCGAGGAAAGGCGGAGCGGGAGCGATGGCTGGGAGCTAAGGCAGGCAAATTTGGGTGACTGATGCAGCACACTGGGTTTAGAGTGAGAGTGATGTCTGCTCCCAGCTGCTCCAGGAGGCTGCCGGAAAAAGTGCGATGCAACAGCTTGGAGCAGTATTTCCTCGCATCCCTAAGTCCTATAGGTCTGCGGATGATGCTTGGCAGCAGACGAGTCGGTAATGGCTTGCAGGTAATTAACATCTCTGGTGTGAGAGGGGATGTAGCTCATGTTCGAGTGCCTCTGGGTTATTTCCCACAATCAATAAGCTTCGTAAATAATGTATCCCGCAGGGGGAAAAAAACCCGCTACCTTGCGCTTGTCAGATTTTGTGCTCTGTTTGGTTTAGCAATGCTAAGAGGGAATATGGCTCAGAGGAAAAAATAAAATATATAAAAAAGTGAGGGGGTAAAGGGATGGCCCTCTGCTGCTGCAACCCCCCCGAGATGCAGTTGGGGGGTATCGGCAGGGGAAATCTGGTGAAAAGCTAACGAAGCGGGAGTGAGCTGCCATCCAGCCATGCGGTGGACGGGGCAGATAACAGCCCCCAGTGCCAGGCTGTAGGCTTTAGGGGAGAGTTCCCTAATTCTGGCTTGGTTAAAGCAGACCAGAGAAAGGGAGGCAGAGCAGTTAGCATCCCTCTCCTGTGATTTCTTTGCTTCGCTGCTCGTAAAGGCACCTGATGGAGCTGCGCTTGGTGCGACCCACAGGGCAGTGCCCTCCTTGAGGGGCATGGGGAGAGCTGGCCCTCTTGCTTGGCCATGCCATTCCCACAGGGATTTTGGGAGAGCACTTAGGCACCTAGGACGTCCTTCACATCTTGGCAATTGCCTGGGGAAGGCTGAATATAACATAGAGTGGCAGGACATTTAAGCTCTTTTGGGGTCAAAAGGGAGGATTTGACTGAAGAAATGGGGCACCAGGACGGATGGAGAATGGCTCTCCTGGCTTTTGTTTTTTTTATCTGTAACCACAGGTTGCCTCTTAAAAAGCATAAACTGGGATTGCCCAAGAGCTGCCTTGCTGCCACAGCCTGCTGCCAGCTTGAACATATACCTTGGATTTTTTTACTCATTAAAAGCAAGGAGCTGGCAGAAAGTGGGTAGCATGGTGGCAAAGATCTTTGGGATTAAAATAACACCCTCAGTAAACCCTTGCTAGTAGTTTTGCGCTGTTGAGGCTGCTCACTGCACACCTGGAGCCAGAACATCTGGGAGTTTTTATAAATTAAAAGGAAACACTGCTGTAAAATGCAGAATTACGATAGGCAGTAGAACACGGAAGTTTTTACAAGTCTAGGGGCATTGGAAATTTTTGGTGAGGCCAGTAAATAATTCTGGAGTTGAACTGGTGTGGCCCTGCTTTCCACAGAGCCCCTTGGCAGCCCCCATCCCCTGATAGCACACAATTTCCAGTACACATGGATGACTGCGGGCTGCAAATAATCCATCACTTCCTTGCTGGGACCTGGACTGGCCAGAATGACTTTTACCACCCCCTCATTGCAAAGCGGTTGCAAACGGCAGCTGCGGATGCTGGTCCCCCAGGAGGGATGTGCTGGGATGCGCTGGGCTGCGGTTAGGAGCAAGCACGCCGCAAACCGCTGGGCTGAGGAGGGAGCACCCTGGGGAGTCTTTAAATACAGCTTAATTACATTAGCTATACACCAGCCGAGGGGATAATTTACCGTCTCCAGACAGATGCTTTACTCCTTGCAACAAGATGAAAACAAAACCAAGCGCAGCCCCGTGCAGGCGCTGCCTGTGCTGGCGATCTCTCTGGTCCCTGAGCATCTCCAACGGGTCAAGGGCCTCTGCCGATAGCGCCGGTGTTTCCTTGCAAAGCATCAGCCCCAGGGCTTTGCTGGAGAGCTTGTTTCTACATGTGTCTGGCCAAGGAATACCCATCTACGACCCTACCTGTAGGAGTAAATCCATATTTGCTCAGCTGCTCTCTAGGGCTTGGGTTTGCTCCCCGCTGCCCCGAGGAAGGTGTTTTTTGAGGCAATGTGTATGCTTGCTGCTCCCCACTGGTTGGAAACCTTTGCTCTGGAGTTTGGCTGCTGGACCATTCAGCTGTTTCATAGTCTAAATGTCAAGCTTCATGTGGCTGGCACCATCTCCTGGTCTAATTTTGCCCCGACCCATCATCAACTCACCAGAGCAAAACTCAGCTCCCCAGGGACAAATCTAACTCGCCCCAGGGAGATGCTGCACTGTGAGCAAGGTTGCCTTTCAGGGGCTGACAGGATCAAGTTATCTCTCCATCACCGTATCTCCAAAAAAATCCCAGTTTCCATGCTGAAGGGGATGGGACCTGTTAAATCTTTCCAGCCCCCCTAGGGCTGCTGCGGGAGCCGGAATCCAGATGGTCTGAACAGATTACCGCAGCCTCTGGGGCCATCCATCCTGGGCACTTTGGCAGGCCTGAATTCCCTCCAAATGACAAAAATAAATAAAATCTCTCAGCATTAAATGCTGGGAAGCCTGTGAAAAAGCTGTGTACACAATGAAAACAAATATATGGTTAAATAACCTCTCTAACAGTATTTCTATAAAATGCCTCTCTAAATAACGCCAAGTGAAAGTCTTGCTCTGTCCTGATTAACCTCGGTTCAGGAAGATTGTCTATATCAAATAATTACCGTCAGCTGATTAAAAATGAATTAAACCGAATGGAAAACAATTCCCAAAACATCCCCTCTCCTTTCCAGTTCAGGGCCAAAATAAAAATAACAATAAACCCTGAAACACCCAAGAGAAAATGCAGCCCTAAGTCATCAGCCTGAGGATGAAGCAGGTGACAGGGACCTGAGATGGGATGGGGGAGCTTGGCCATGGCCACCCCACGGAGAGGCAGCAGGACCACATGTAAGGATCACAAAATATAAAGGTGATGCTGATATGGATTAATTAAAATAACCCAAATGAGCTACCCAGTCCTTCACCTCTTGAACAGACTCCTTTTTTGAAGGGCTGGAGTCAGCTAAAGTGACTTTTTAACATCTTCCTTTTTAATAAAAATTATTTTTAGGAAACCCAGCAGAGCTTTGTGGTGACTGTGTCTGAAGGAAAGTGCAAAGTCACAGATCTGGAGCTTCAGATGGATAAATCCATCTCAACAGGAGTGCGCTTCAGCACTTAAAGCCAACGGGAGATGCTCTCCAGTGGGGCACCATGCAGCAAAACCTCATTTCAGCATTTTTCCAGAGAAAACATCCCCAGCAGCGTCACTGGTGAGTGCTGAGGAGAGGGAAACAGCGGACAAGCCCAGAGTTTGGTACCCTGCACAGGCACCCTTGTTCCCCATCGAAGCAAACTCCTGAAGAAAGCCTCTGAATAATGGAAAGGCCTCGAATATTTATTTTTCTGCTACTTATTTTTTTTAGTAATTTCCATTTTCTCAATTATTTTCCCCATAGCTGCATAGCAGTCATTGGGTCCCATCAGGAGCCATCAGCCAAGGTGCTCCAAAGTCCTCTCCATCTTGGAGTTGACCAAGAGGCATCCTAAGCTGGAGCGGTGAAGGAGAAAGGTCCCAAAATTTGGGGAGTTTAGGGGTCTGTCCTCCACTGAAGCTCTGCTGATGACCCCGTTGCGATATCCCTATAGTCTCCCATGTGAGTCAGCTGAAGGGTTTTGGGTCTTGAGGTAGGCTGCTGGCACATCCATGTTGCCAACAATTTTTGGAGACAAACCCACCATGCTACGAAGAAGAGGTGAATTACAAGCTTTAATTACAAAGGGAAGTAAATCACCTAGATTATTTTATTTTTTGGCCTTTGCTGAGTGTCTTTGATATAATAAAGAAGAATAATTGACAACCAAAGGGATCCACCACCCTGACACTTTAACGACAGCGTATTTTGAGACACCAGAACTGCAACTCAGCAGTTCTAGAAGTTGTAAAAACTGCTGTAAAAACTAGTCTCTCTCCAAGCAGTTGTGAAAACTTGTCTCCAACCATGAGGGGAGCATGACTGCTGGGTCCAATCCCCAGGAAAAGATGACTGTCGCCCATCCCCATCAGCATCCGACCCTGTGGGATGTGCAGGCTGCGGAGGAGAGCGAAGCATCACCAGGGTGGGCTTTTTCTCCACCCCAGCTCATTTTTTGAGCCATGCATGAGCATTTAATCCTTTTAAAGGGGGGCTTGGTCCTCCATGAGATGTATAGCTGTCGAAAATGCCTACGTGTATGGGCAAGATTTTCTGCTTTTTGCTCTGCCCCTCTCCAGTTTTCCAACGCTGGGACATCCCAGCGTTGCATCTTCCCCACAGCGCTGGCACCCTAAAACCAGCAGAAAACCCCACTGCGAGCATTAATAGGAGCAGTCTGCAGGCTATGCATGTATGCATACATATTTTGGAGCATCCTTTTGGGGTGTAAGGCGATGCAATTAACGGCGCAGCTCTGTCGGGGGCTCGTTAAGAGTCGGGGGGAGGCAGCGTGGTGCTGGTTCGCGGTGCCTGGCGGCTGCCGGGAATTAGCACCGAGGTGCCACTCGCTTTGTTCCAAACAGCTCTTTCGATTTGGGCTGTAAAATTAATGTCTGAGCAGATAGCTGGGAAAATAGGAAGCCGTATAAAGTAACTCAGCGCCTGGTGGGGGAATTGAGATGAGCTGCGTTTGGGAGATGCTGGGTTTTGATTGTATTTCTTTCCCCTCCAGAGATGCCAAGCGCCGCAGCACGATGGGTACCACATCCCCATCCCCCACCCCGTGTCCCCAGCTCCTCCGTACTATTCTCATCTCACTGCTTATTTATTCACCTTGCTTTTCTCTCAATTCCTTCATCCCTTGCATGTTTACCTAGCCCTCTGGCCACTTGGTCTCTGCTTTATTCACTGTCTCTTCCGCCCAGCCTCTACCTTGCGCTCCTGGTTAGAGCTTTACCTATTTATATTCTTAACCTTTGCCTCTCGTTCCTCTGTCTCTTTAATCCGCACATCAATCTTGTTTATGGCCTCTATCACGCTGCCCATTTCAGGTGCATTATTGGCGAGCTAATGCAGCCCCATCTCTGCCCTCTCTCCTAAGCCATCCTCAGCTCTAGCTCCTCCAGCCAGCAAAGTGCGGTGGAGGAAGACCCTTCAGCACAGGAGCATGAGGCACAGAAGCTCAGCATCCCACCCAGGGGACGATTCCCCTCCCCAACACAATTTTTGCCCCATTTCTGAGGTTCA